>PYHX02000495.1:43956214-44315918 GCA_004302925.2 Cochliomyia hominivorax
CAATTCTTAAATTTGTTTGATTCCAATAAAAATTATTAGGACAATTTATAACGAATTGCTGGAAGATGATCTTCCTCCTTCTATGACGGACATAGACTCTATGTAGAACTTGTGGGGATACATGACCAGTAATATTTATTCAAAATAAAGAACAATGCTGAAACAGTGCTGAAATTAAAAGTAACGGAAGTTTGGGAGGATATTGATTACGATGTTCTTAAGAAAACATAATGCAATCAATGTCAGAATATATTTTTTTAAGGTAACCCACAACAAAGGATCATTCAAGCATAAACTTAAGTGCGTTTATATGAAAATAAAATGAACTACAAATAAAGTTTTTAGTTAATAATATTTTATATGAAGTTTTAATTGATTTAATAAAAATATTATTTGCCCACTAAATATTTTCTTGTTTAGAATTGTATAACTCTTTAAAAGAAGTTATGGGCGCTTATAGGAATATGCACCAGTGCATATGATCCAAGATACACACACACTTCTGAACTGACAAATTTAATTTTTTATCGACTCAGACATGATCCAAAAATATGTACTTTGAGGTATCTTAGTTAATCTTAGCGTTACACACGAAATGACAAACTTAATATTATAAAAAATTCATACAAAAGTTAAACAGAATCACCAAAATTTCCCCTTCTCACAAAATTTCGGTACAAAAAAAGAATTCTGTATAAAAATCTGATTTTTTTCTTCGTATTTTCCTGGGTGTTTTTTTTTTTTTTGAGATTTTTATTTTTACTGTCTGCCACTTATAAGGTTGCATTCAAATGCAATTTTATTTCTATTAAAATGTAAAATAACAAAAAAAATGTTAATTGACGTTTGCAAGAGTTAAACATGGCAACATGGTTACAAATACAACAATAGATAGCAACACAAAAATATCTGCAGCAAAAACAACAGCAGCAGAAGCAGAGTTATTTGCAACATACGCACATTACAAGCAACATGACATCACTGACATCAGTGGCAAAGACAACGACAATACAACCTGAAATCGATTATTATAGACATATTTTTTGTTTTCTTTTTCTTGTAAAACACACTCACACACACACACACAGATAATAAATATACAAAATGCGAATAACAAAAAAGGTCAACTCTAAAATGAAAACGCAGACACATTTAAATAAATTTTGAAACTTTAAGCGAACGAGGGAGTGTGAGTTGTTAAGCGTCGGTCGGCAAGAGGTATAAAAATAAAGTGTCATGAATTGTAACAAACGGAAATGCGTAAAACCCAAAAAAGTAAACGACACAACAAAAAAACAGAGAGCTTTTTATTTTTTATATACAGAAAAACAGACGCAACACTGTGGATCCATAACGATGTTTTGAAATACTTGCGAAGCTTTTAAATGTTTAGTGTTATATTAACAAAATTTTATATTTAACACTAAAAAATCTTGTTCAAACGAAAATTTAGATGAGGACTAAAGAGTGAGACGGAATCACTTTTAACATAAATTTGTTATTAAAACATTTAACTCAAGTCTTATTTGAAACCATCTTCGGAATAGCTCTCAACACATTCGATAGAAAAACAACTATTTGACACAAATGATAAAGCTCATGCAGGTTAAAAACATACAAGGAAAGAAAGTTCATACAAGACTCAAAAGTTAAAAAATTTAGATAAAAAAAATCCGCAATTCTTGGGAGTGACCGACTACGCTTCTGTGCTCCTCTAAATTAATTCAAAAACTTCCAAAATCAATTAATCGAAACTTGATTAAGACATCTCTAACCATTCAAAATATACAAAATCATTTCCACAAAATATCCTTTTTGAACCACTGTGCGCAAAAGTTTTGTTTTTTCTTGTTTTTTTGAGACATTTTTGGTGGTTTATTTTTTCGGCAACATACGAGTGTTACACACTCGCAAAACAATAAAAAAAGGGTAAGAGGTTTTGGAAAACAATGAATGAAGAAAAAAAATTGCCAAAAATTTAACGAAACTCACTAAAAAAGAAATAACATGACATTGTCTACATTACAGCCGTATTGTATACAATTGTATGATTTTGTGAGTAATCAAATGAGTTTGTGTTCTTTAACCAAGTAGGTATTATAGTCATCATATTCGTATTTCTACAAAATGTTTACTCAGTTGCATCATATTTTGGTTAATGGAAATTTAACCCTTTTTTCACTTTATTTCACGTTCTTTACAAGTAGAACACTTATTACGATGTGTGCAAATTTTTGGGGGTTCTCTGCTCAAAATTAATGCTGTTTAAAAACGAGGGCAGTTTTAGAAATTAGAGAGTAATAAATACTTTTATTGACATTATGTCGTTAATTGAAATAATAGGGAGTGAGAACGAAAAATTCTTAACATACCTTTTTTAATGAAAACTTTAACACACGTATTATTTTTGATCAAATTGATCTGGGTTGAAAACTAATGAATATATTGTTGATTTGATTAAAATGAGTGAAAAAGTGCTTACTAAAATTATAAAATATTTCTTCAAAACCTAACTTGGTTCAACTAAAAAAAGAGACCAACCAATCAAGGATCTGCCGTCAAACTTTTTTAAACAGTACCGGGGAACTTGTGCGTTTAATGATGTTTCCAAATCCAAAAATATAGAAAAAATTCCAAAAGACCTCTCAACACATAGTGCTCAGACTATTAGGTCCGAAAAGTTAAAGTAATGTAGGTTTAAAAACATACAATATTAAAAAAGGTCCTGACAGAAACGCTGCCCAAAATTTATATTTTCATTCATAATAATTTATTATGTGGCCTCCTATTTTTTAAAAGCGGGATAGATTTTAAACGGAGAAGGACTACCTGATAGAGCAAAGTGACCGAAAGCCCTTTAAAAGCGTTAATGGAAAAAATCGGAAATAAAAAATATCTCAAACGGATTAAAACAAACAGACTTTTTACATACAAAAAATCGATGTGGAAGCTCTATATATTAATCACATATTACATTGTTTACAACTTTATATAGTTTACATGAGGTAAATAATTGAATATTACACATTAACGATTAAAATTAAAATTATCCAAAGTAAATAATGTAAATTTTATATATTTTTTTAAGAAATTTAATATTCGTCCTCGTAAGTAAGAGTAAAAGTGTATAATATATGCGTATGTATTATGTGAATTTATATAACAGAATACAACCGTTTGAGTTTACTTGTATTCTAGTCGCTTTTTTTCTGTGGCAGCCACTTAATATTATACAAATCGTTGAAACAAAGTATGGGAACTTGTATGTTTTACAAAAATCCACAAAAAAGTACAAGACGAGCCAGATAAAAAAAATTGCCAAAAATTTTAAATAAACAGCAGCAATAACAACAACAAAATAATAGTATGGTATACAACATACACACAATCAAAAATTTAAAACCCAGGAAACCTAATAAAAATTCAAGTGAATATAACAAAGTCACCACAAAATTCGAAAGTTAAAGCAGCTACTGTGACTGACTAACTATATGAACGACTGAATGACTGACTGAATGACTGAATATTTGTCTGGCGGCTGCAACTGTTGTTGCTGCTGTTAGCGTTGCTATATACAAGTTAAAGCGTTAACCCAAAAAAATAATTTTAACACAAAAATTTAGTTAAAAAAACATTGCGATATCATAAAATATCATCAAATTCACAGGCTAATACTAAATTTACTGCTTCTGCTTCTGCTGCTTGAATTCAGTGTTGCACATGATGCATGCAGTAAGTACCCTGCCTGCCTGCCTGTCTCAGTTGTTTTTCTTCACCCTCTTCTCTTGTTCTTCGACTATTTTCATTATGAACAAAAATTTGAATTTTATAATTTTATTCTATAGACAAAAAAATAAGACTTTTCCCCCAAAAAAGGGAAAAAATTTGGGACAAATAAAAATTAAAAAAAAAAAAACAAGAATGAATCCTACATTCGGCTATGCCGAATCTGAATGAGTAATGAATAACTTAACTTAATATTATAGCAAAATCATTGTAATTTATCGATATGTTATTGAAAATTTACGGCATTTTTTGCCCAAACTTAGAGCTTGCCTCAGATATCGGTCTATATATTTTAATATACTAAACTGATTTAGGAAATTTCTCATGATTATAAAAATACTCAGGCCAAATTTTATTAAGCTCTGTCAATTATTGTGGATGTAAGAGTGTCAACAACAGACAGATAGACGGACATACTCAGATATCGGACTATATTTTTTAATATACTGAACCGATTTTTCTAGCTTTAAAAAGAAAACTCGTCAGGACTATAACAAATACTCAGGCCAAATGTCATTACGCTTTGTCAATTATTGTGGATGTGAGAGTGCCAACAACAAAGGCAGAAAGATAGGCAGACTGACGGACAGATGATCTTAACTAAATCTAGTTAATTTTGATTTGATGCATGAATATATACATTACAGGATCTGAAATGTTACACATGGAATGAAAAAGTAAATATATCACTTGTGGTGTTGGAGACTATAACAAAAATCATTAAGATGATAATGATGATGATCATCATCATCCTGCAATAAAGAAACACCATTATTAACAACAGCATAGAGATGCTGTTGTTGTCATTGTCATCAGTAAGCAACATGAAAATTATAACAACAACAACAAAATCTCATTTATATACATATAAAAAATCAAATGCAGTTTGTGTAAATAAATGAATGAATGAATGTATGTGTGGATGGATGGGATGAATGATTTCGCTCTGCTGCATTTATTATAATTATAAATATGGAATGAATGCTGCAGCAGAAGTAACAACATCAATTTTTGGGGATAATTCGTTTTCTGTTTTGTTTTCATCTTTTCTTTATTGTTTTTTAATCTGGTTGTTTTATTAAAACTTGAGATTTATATTTTATTGTTGCTGCTGCTGTTGTTGGGGATATTTTTGTTGTAATGTTGATTTTAGCGCCATAGGAAGTGCCACAATTGATCTCTGATATGCAGCACAAAACGGACACATATATATGCACACATATACACATAATTAGCTCTTATTTTCTCATCATATTTTTGGTTGCATCACAGGATTATTTTGTTGTCTTATAAGGGATTTTGATTAGGAAATTTATTGAAATTAAAATTCGATAATTATGAGAAGTTTTTTAAATAAAATTCTTGTTAAAAATGCAAATTAATTAGAAAATTATGGCGAATTTTTTGAGGTTATGAATTTTAAACATTTAATTAAAAGATAAAAAATAAGAAAATTTCTTTTAAATGAAAAGCCCTTAAAATAACAAAAGGAGTGAGATCGACAAATTCTTAACACGATTGATTTATTACAATTAACAAAAAAAATATTTTTTGTACATTGTAATAATAACAACAACACTAATAATGAAATTTCGAACATTTTTCGAAAACCCTTCAATTAATGTTCTTATAGTGCTTTTAGTCTGTCTTTTGCTCTGCTTAAAATCTATCATATTTTGGACTCTTCTTTTTGTCTTTCATTTCTTTTCTAACAAAAGTCCAGTATCTCTCCACTGGCCTTAGTTCCAGGCAGTTTAGATGATTTGCCTTTCTTGGTACAAATACCACATTATTATTCTTGTTATATTCTAGAGCTTTTTACCCTGGTGGAAAGGATGTCAAGTAAAGTAAAAATAAGTGGAAATATTATGAAGTCTTATGAATGGATGCAGCCTTACATTAGGGAATGTTTACAAACCCTTAATGTAAATTTCGGTATTTGAAAGAGCCCGCAACTGCATATTGTATGCCAAGAACTTTTGGGAAATTTCGACTTTTAGGTCCTAAACTTTTCTTCAACATTCCCTCGAGCTTCAGCAACATAAATTTTTGACTAGGAAGTTGAGAAAAGTCTGCCAGAACATACGTTTCTTTATTTCAAGGATTTTATAAAAAAAAAAAACTTGATTTTAATTTCCGTGCTGTGTTTTTGGTCTCCAAATTTTCAGCTGCGTTCCTGTCAATAAGTTTTTGAGCGTTGTCTGTTTTTTAAACCTGCATTATAATATGAGAACTGGGCTGGGTTGTTTCCTTATCGGATGTGTAAGGAGCTTTTTTTATAATTTGACTTAAGAAACATCATGGAGACGGATCATTCCTTTTACCTGTACCAGGTTTTCTATTAACAGAGAAGTTCTCATGATGCTGTTTTATTCCTTAGAAACAAAATAAGCTGTAGAGTATTTTAAATTCTTTTATTTCTCTTACGAAGAGTTTCACTTCACCGATCAAGATCTTTATAGAACTTATTTCATTATTTTACCCCACATTAAATTAGTAACATTGAAGTAAACATTAAATTAACTAATAAACCATTAAAACATTTTATCTAGTAGTAAAATGCATAAAGTGAATATTATAAACTAAATTATAATTCTAATAAACTTTAAAACTAATTAGGTTAGTTACTCCTTAAACCGCAAAATGGCAAATCGACTGTGGACTTTAGAACTAACAACACCAACAAAATGTCCCTAAACCACTTGTTTCCCTACAACATTTGTTTGGACTATAAAAGTAATAAAACAAAATAAATAATTTGCAGGTAGAAAGAAATAATAAACCATTAAATATTTAAAAAAAAAGTTCTTTACTCCTTTTATAAAACAACCATTTTGTAATTGTTAAGACAGAGAAGCAAACGGACGGTTGGACAGGCATTTAGCAGTCAGTTGTTTGTTAGACTAAACAAAGAATTGCGTTCACACATGTCTGACCTAAAACCGGGACTGATTGTACTATGTCTGGCTAACTGTATGTTGAAAAGATATATTTTGCGGTTTTCTACACAGATACACATACAGTGTGCATAAGTGTGCGTGTAAAATTTGTATAAAATAGGAATAAAGTAACTTAAATTTGTAAATTTTTCTTTGAGTGTAAATTTGAAGAATTTAGTTAAAATTTTGTTGCCGCCACATATTTGTGTAAAATTATAATGATGACCAAAGGAGTGCAATGTTGTTACCAAAAAATAAAAATAAAAAAATTTCGGTATTTTTTAAGCTTGAAATTACAAGGGTTGTTTTTGTTTTGTTAAATAATGTAAATCATTATAAAGTTCATTTAAAAATGAATATAGTTTAACCAACAAGTCTGGCTTGTTGTATACTACAACAAAGTACCCAAACACACATACATAGATACATTTACACAGACATAGTCAAAATAAACCGAGGAGTTTGGTTAATGAGAAAAAGCGGAAGAAACCCTCTTTGACTTTGTTTCTTTCCTGACATTTGGTATGAGTTTCATGTTGAAACATTTAAATATTTGTTTGTACAAATATATGTCTGGTGATGTCGTTAATTTTAGTTGTTTTTATTTTTTTTTTTTTGGTGTTCAAGTTGATTATTTTTCGAGTATTTAGAGCGTAAAGTGTAGTCAGACAGAAGGACGGACTTATTATTGAGACAAGGAACACAAATGAAAGAAAAAACAAACTGTCTGTTGTAAAAAATGCTAAAATATTCTTATAAATGAAGTTTGTATTTAATTATAAAACACTAAAAGGTTTCTAGAAATTGATCAAGCTTTAAGAAATACGACAATCAAATGATCAGCTTGTAATCTGCTGTAAGTCAAAGACTTGGCTTAAACAAACGAAGATCAAGTGATCACAACTTAAAAATTTGGTGATCGAGAAAACAATCATCAATCGATCGTGGCAGTAAAACAGGGATACCCACTCTCACTACTATACATTTGGCTTTGTGTCAGTGTTTGAATTGTAGTACAACTTTGTGAGTCGGGAAATATGTATTTTATCCCATAGAAAGCTTACCGTTTCCAACATGAAGTGTATGTGCTAAATTAAACTTTATTCCAAAATACTTAAGATTTGTTTACCGAATTCAGAAATTAAACAAAATTACTTGATAATAAAAACGCGATTTAAGTGATTTTGCCTTCGGTTTTAAAAATATATGCTCGAAAGATAATATTGGGTATAGAAAAATCTATCAGAGAATGCAGCGACTTATTTTACTATTAGTACTATGAAAGAGCTTTCCATAAAACGTAATTTAAATTCATATTTTAAGTTCTCAACAAGAGGGAGAGAGGGAAGGCGTACACATCCTGCTTATTTCGATAAGGAAAGTGTATGGGTTTGCTTCCAATAAACTAGAAAGACTTTGAATGGTGACAAGGCTTTTGCATCTAAAACCAAGTGATCCAAAATATTAGAATTCAAGAGTCTAACTGAAATGGCAGATCGTGAAAAAGAGTAATGAGAATTTCATATGAAAGTGTCAAAAATTAAAAATTGTAACGCCAAATCGAAAACATGCAATACAATATATATTCCATAGCTTCCATACTTCTCATCAGAGGAAGGTTAACTCGCGAAGTGATAAACCAGTTAATTGGGATCTTAAAAAATGTCTATATATTTATATAGTTTGTTGATCTAAGAACAGCTAAATTCGCGCAATATAATTCTGCTGTCAGATTAGATTTGATTTGCAGAGTATAAATAACTCAAAGGTTTAGATTGTTTTTGCTTCAAAATCAATCTTTTTGGAAGCCTTTGAACAGTTACAATAGTATGAGCTGAGATGTTTTCGATTTGATTTTTATGGGAGTATAAGCACCTTTAGTCAGGGCAATAGTCGGCGATCCAACAAAAGTGGGCCTCCTCGTGTTTGCTGATTTTTTAAAACTTTGCTAAAAATTACTTTATGAATTGAGACAAAAGGCATATTGTATATAGAATGTCCTTGTGAATCTCCATAAAATATACAATAGGCACACTGTGCGCTTATTGTCTTTAATGACTCTCTTTAAAACCAAAAGAACTTACAAGCCTAGATGTGATGCCTTTTATCCTATCAAAATTCCTTCCTATTTAATTCTCAGTCCTTCATTAATGATTTAATTAAGGTTGGTAAGATCATCATGGATCTACTTAATATTGAATTATATAAAAATTGCAAAATTCAAACGTTACGTCCAATTAGAGGTGATGGTATAAAATAAACTATATTGACAAGACCACCAGGATTTTAACCTTTTTGCTGAGAGAATGTCAAATGTTTCGTAAACGCAAATACTTATATGTATTCCAATGCCTGTAATAACTATGTTCTTAAATATTAACAATTATTTATTAATAACGCGTAAAATGTTGTTTTCCCCTTGTTTCAAAATTTATCAGAACTTTAAACCCGTTTATGTCAAGAATTATCACACAGGAACTCTGTTGTGATCTTAATAAAAAAATTTTTCTCGGCAATTTTCTTAATTCAAAGGAATGAATTTAATGAAACATCAGACATTCATTCATTCATCCAACCAACAAACGAAGCAGTTACGAACACACACACATGTATGGTTCCATAAACCAATTAAAATAATTTTAATACCACAAAATTACAGGATAAAATAAAAGATGAAATGGAATGGAATAAAAAAACATTAAAATAGCATTAATAACAAAAAGTGCTATTAAATAATTATTTTACGCATTGCAACGAAATGAGGAGCAAAAAACGCAACAAATATTTCAGAGCAGCAGCAAACACACAAACATACACGCAGGCAGATAAAGACATGAGACTAAAGATGCCAAAGAAAAATATCTTAATTGGAACAAGCATAACAACAACATGATGCAGTAGCCAGTTGTAATTTTTGTTAAAAATCCTCCTCAAAAAAAAAAGAAGAAGAAACAAGTGGCGCTAGATTAAAAAGAAGGATTTATGGGAAAAATGAGAAAATAAAAGAAAAAATATTTAAAAATAATAATGCACCTGTGAAACAATGAGAGTAAATGCAATAAAAAAGCAACAAAATCATTATGAATTCGCTTTTTGTATTTAAAGAAATGTACAACAACATCATCAACAACAAACAGCAACAAAAATGTGTTAAAGATCAAAAAGGAATTTGTAATTCATTTTCTCTTTTTTTTTTTTTTTTGTTCTTGCTGCTTTGACCAAAGAATCAAATTACTTAATATTGCAACACCAAAAACAAACAACAACAGCAGTAGCAACAAAAGAAAGAAGAAGAAAAACAAATTTCATCTTTTACTTCCTTTGCATCTTTCGTAGTATGTTGTTGCACAAAAAAAAACACACACAAGTGGCAAATGAAAAATTGCGTGAAAAAAGTACAGAAGCTTTAAGCAACAAAAAATGATAATAATGAAAAATCGCGGTAGCATTGATTTAATCATCATCAATTATAAAAACCAGCATTTATAATGACAGACCAATGAACGGTTTTAGCCAGACAAGTAGTCAGTAGTATTCAAAAGTCTGAGAGATCTCTTAAAGACACAAGAACACAAAAAAAAAACAAAACAAAACGCACACATGCCAAATTGCATGGCAGATGCCAACTTCTTCATATGAGAAAACATCATTAATGCGTTTAAAATTATGAAGTATTAAATACAGATGATGAAACATACCGAAAGAGAAAGACAGATATAGAAGAACCCAAAGGAGACCTTAGAAATCTAACAAATGAAGACAAAAAATTAAATGACTTGACTATTTACAATAGAAGTATGTTTACGAAGCGTTAATACCCTTTAGAACTACTCTGTCTTGGATAAAATTCTATTACCGTATGATGTCGGCCTTGCAAGTTATTGATCAGATTTTATTCCAGACTATAGTACAGAATATATTAAAGTCTTAAGGATATCATACAGTTCAGACTACAGTCCGGGCAAAGGTTCACACTTTAATCCAAAATTTAGTTCAAACTATAGTCCAGACTAAAGTTCAGACTCTAATCCGAATTATAGCCCAAACTATAATCAAGTCTATAGTTCTGACTATTTTTCAGCCTATAATTCAGACTACAGTCCTAACAATTGTTCAGAAAATAGTCCTGATTATAGGGAGTGTAATCGATAATTTTCCACAAACCTAAAACTTATTATTATTATTATTATTATTATTATTTTTTTTTTTTTTTTTTTATTTAGGAATCAAATTACCTTTGTAACTTGTCGTTTATACAATACCTATTTCAGATAGAAAGAATAGTCTGCATGATGTTCTTAAAGCCAAAAATAGAAAGCATTTTCAAGAAGCTTCCTTACAGAACCGGAGGGATAGCAAACCGGTTAGCTGCGTGATCGAACTTTTTGGCACTAAAAATAAAGCTATTGCATAATTTAAAACATACAAGGCTCAAGAAGTTGTTGACAAGAACGCTGCTAAAATTGAGGCCCAAAATAGAGCTTGGAAATTTGAAGTAAATTTAAAAAAATATTGTTGTTGCTTAATGGATGACGAAACGTATGCTCTGGCAGATGTTTTGCAACTTCCTGCTCAAAAATTGTACATTGTTGATGCTCTAGGGAATGTTGGGGAAAACTTAGGACCAAAAAGCCATCAAAATTTCCCGAAAAGTTCTTGGTATGACAAGCAATAAGCAGTGGTAAAAGAAGGCATTCATAATTCATAAGTGGACAATTATTTCACTATGGTAAAGAAGCCCTTGGGGTACAAAAACAGTAATGTCATATTTGTATGAAGAGAGACAAAACCATAGACCTGACTATAGTTTGGGTTGTAGTGCTTACTAAATTTCAAACTATAATTCACAGTTCATACTACAGCCCTGACTATATTCTTGACTATATTTCATATTATAGTCCTGACTATTGTTTGTGTTTCTCCCTTAATTCTGAATTTAATATTCCGCTTGTGTTGCTGTAGGGTCGCATATACATTTTCGTTTTTAAGGTTCCTAACGCCAAAGTTGTTATCTTTTTTTTAGTGAAATTGTCGGTTAACACGTAAATATTGTTGCTGGTTAAAATTCTAAGCTTCATCATTCATCAGGGCTTTGAAGTATAACAAGAGTAAAGCTGAAACAAGTGAAATAATCTAAGAATTGCATACGCTCACGCAGTTTTGTTGTTAAAGCTATTAAGTCAAGTGTAGTGTATTAAGGAACAGTAACTTTTAGGGGGAAATTTTTATTAATTTCACAAGATAAAAACAAAGTTTCGTAAAAAGCTTCACTAACTTTGAATGGAAAAAATTTATCCTAAATGAAATAAATGCAACTTTTTTTAACAATTGCGACCGAATTATCCACACACGTCGTTCAAAGAAATCACTGTGCATCTAATATATCGAAATATTCATATACGTCTTTATCTCTCTAGATGCCAATGATGCTGCGTTATAATCTTTTTTATAGTTCAAGCGCCAGCTACAATTAACATAATGACACATGCTGCTACATTGTACATTGAGTCAAGCAGAATATCATCTCCTTTGCAACAAAATATTAAGTTTAAGCCACGCATGCGTATTTGAGTCTAGTATTATCCGTACAACACAGACATTCGTTTATTTGTAAAGGAACCAGAATAAGCGTGAGTGTGTGTGTAATATGTTTCTCTTAAATGGGATTAAAAAATATTTACTATTTATGGTATGAATTCGAATATAAATACGACTGCAGCAAGTGTGTGTGTTGAATCTTCGTAATTCTTGTTTTAACTTTATTGCCACGATTTTTATTATTTCACTTTAGTTTTTTTAGTTGATTTTTTTCTACATTTTTTATTTTTTGCTTTAAGTTGCTACTTCAACAGGCCATGTCAATAAAACTGATAATTATCATAATTGATGGTGCACACAAAACGCATTTGTAAATTACATTAAAAAAAGGAGGCACAAAGAAGTAAAAAAAATATAAGACTAAAACAAGAACAAAAACATTAAAAACATGGATGGACAAGAAGTTGGAATAAAAGCTCTCTTCTCGACTTTTGCTAATGTGTAGGTTTCATCTTTTTTCCCTGGCTGCTCTATGGCAGTTGAGGTTGTAAATTAACTCTCGATGGTGTCTTAATGAATAATGTTGATAATCTTTTAAAAATTCATTCATTATAACCGAGAAAACATGAAAATCTTATGTTTAAGCGTACGTGTGTTTGTATTAACGCACTTTTCCTCTTTCTCAAGCTAAAGATTTAGCATTAGAATTTGGTGGCTCCATGGAGGAAAGCAAAACTAAGAACAGCTAAAGTGTGGAAACAAAAAATATTGTTATCATTTTGTAGTGAAATGTTTGAACATGCAAAACGATTTGTTTTCTAGCACTTAAGATAGAATTTTCTGTAATTTTTGTTGTTGTTGTTGTTGTTGGTTTTGGTGTAAATTTCATTTTACGGCAACAATCAATATGTTGTTACTATTTTATTGACAATCATCTTTATAGATTACCAATAGAAAATGTTTGTTGTTGTTCAATGTTGTTTAATTGCTTGTTTTTTGAGTGATTAGATCCATTATGCCAAAGGAATTCAATATTGATGAATTAAATGAAGAGACAAAATTGAAATATTTCAAAAAACGGGGTGAAGCATCCTTAAGGACATAAAACAAAATATAGTTCAGTTATAGTTTAGTTATAGTTTAATTCTAATTCAGTTCTTGTATAGTTTAAGTTATGTTTTAGTTCAATTCTATTTCGGTTCTAGTTCAGTTCCACTTTAGTTCCAGTTCAGTTTTAGTTCAATTCTAGATTAGTTCTAGTTTAGTTCTATTTCAGTTCAGTTCTAGTCCAGTTAATTTCAGTTGTAGTTCAGTTCTTGTTAAGTTCTAGTTCAGTTCTAATTCAGTTCAGTTATAATTCAGTTAAGTTCTAGTTCAGTTCCATTTCTAGTTCAGTTCTAGTGCACTTCAGTTCTACCTCAGTTCTACCTCAGTTCTAGTTTAGTTCTATTTCAGTTCTTCTTCAAATCTATTTCAATTCTATTTCAGTTCTTATTCAAGTTCTAGTTCAATTCTACTTCGGTTCTAATTCAGTTTGGATAAATTCCATCTTTTTCTCAATTCCCGTTACTACATGTTCCCAGTTCAATTATTTCACATCTAACTTTTCCCAGAAGAAAAAAATCTACATTTTTTTGTCAGCTGTAGTCAATCAATAATTGCACCCAGACAAATCGATTTTTTTATTTGCACATTTTATGCAAAATAAGTTGAAAAAAAAACTTCGAAATATGCACTTTTAGCATAAAGCAAATTCAATTTTTCACTTTAAATAAAGTATTGAGGGTTAATTTTACTTTTTCTTTTTATGAAACAATTTTTTCGTTTTTTCCTTTTTTTAATTTTTATTATATTTTAAAACAAAAGAAAGAAAGCTAAAAAAGTTGCCAAAAAATTGTATGCATGTGCAATTTTGCAGTCAAAAAATATAAAAGAAAAAGACGATGATGATGTTGATGACGATGTCGATGAGCTTGATGATGATGATGATGATGGTTAACGAAATGCAATTTTGACGGGGTGAACTGAAACATGTGCATATGTTGATTACCCACTCTTATAAAAATTAATACAAACAAATATTTTAGCAAAAAATTTAACAAAAAAATATAATTCAAAACAGGACTAAAAAAGGATAACAAAAAGCATGTCGACATTATTTATGTTGGGTAGTGAGAGACATTGACCAAATAAAACCAAGAAAAAGTAAAATATTAATGCGCGAGGTTTTCATACAAAAAAGCATAAGTTGTTATGTGTGAGAATATGTGCATATGTATGTTTTTATGCACATACACAACTACACATGTGAACATACGCACTTTAAAAAAATTTGCCTTAAAAGCGTCTGTGGCACATTTAAAATGTTTACAACGTCGCAAAATTGCAAAGTGTATTGAGAGAATAACGGCGGTTTTATAGCTTTTGTAACTCACACTTCGATTAATCAGACACAAAATAAATATACAGGACACAACAGCAACTACCAAAAGAAAACGAAAACAAAAACAAATGATCAAATGCAAAAACAGTAATAACAAAATCAAAAAATAAAAGAAAGTTATTTAAAAAAATTTAACCCTTTAAGGACAATTAAGAATATTTTGAGACAAGGAAAGTATACATAAAACTAAACTAGAAATAAAATGGAATCAGACCAGAACACAACTATCGCTTTAGAAATTTTAATAAGAATTTCCGAAAACAACTATCATCCTTGATACGCAATCATACCGGCTCACAAATGACTTATTAAGCAAACGTAACAACGTTTGTGCCAGGATACTGAAATATATTAAGCACAGTTTTATTCTTCTACTTTGCTCTTTATTTTCTTTTTCGTTTCGACTTTAATTATTAAGTATACGTCGCTGTTGCTTTGTGCTGCAGTCGCAGCAGCAGAATTTTTGTTTAAAATTATCCAGGACTTTATTTAATGCAGTTGCCGAAAAAAGGGTTTTTTTGTTTTAAGTACAAATATTTTTCTTTTTATTTCCTTTAACATTCGCTTGTTAAAAATACTTAACAATTTATTTGAGTGTGTGCAACTCAGAAAAAAAATACAAAAACAAAAAACCCAAAATTTTATTTTTTAAAACGATAAAATTTTGGCAATTTTTGTATGCTTCTCAGTATTGGTGATTACCACACACACTCACATACACTTACTCTTATACAAATTATCAATTGTAGTGTGTGTAAGTAAAATATGTGTGTGTCCTGACAAAATATATTGTATACATTTGCGTTTTATTTGGTCTTCTTTTATTGTTAACGTAATTCTTTCTTTTATTTTGCAATTTTTAAATAAAAGTTCTTTTTGTTTTTTTTTTGAATAATTTCGTTTTTTCTTTATTTTATTGTACGTCTGTGTACATGAGGGTTATTTTATATTAACATGTACTATTTGATGATATTCCCTGGTATATCAAAATTCAAAAAACAAACAAAAATTTATATATAAAAAATATAATTTTGAGAAAAATATATAAAAAAATATGTTCTTGCATGTATGCATGCCTGCATATTTTTTGAGAAATACTCAGACATTTAAAAGAATCGCTTCAGCAGAGTCATCAAAAAGCTGAAAGTTTTTATTTAGAACTACAACATGAACTGACTGAACAAGAACTTAATTAAAACTGTACTAGAATTAGAACTGAACTTGAACTGAACTTAAACTAGAACAGAACTAGTAATGAATTAGAACTGAACTAGAACTTAACTACAATTTGAAATGACCTAGAACTGAACTAGAACTTAACTACAATTTGAAATGACCTAGAACTGAACTAGAAAGGAACTAGAACTAAACTAGAAGTGAACTAGAACTGAATTACAACTAAACTAGAACTGAACTAGAGCAGAACTAGAAATGGATTTGAACTGAACTAGAACTGAACTAGAACTGAATTACAACTAAACTAGAACTGAACTAGAAATGAACTAGAACTGAACTAGAACTGAACTAGAACTGAGTTACAACTACACTAGAACTGAACTAGAAATGAACTAGAACTGAACTATAACTGAACTAGAACTGAACTAGAACTGAATGAGAAATGTAGCAACAAGTAACTTTTTGTATGAAGTTGAATTTTTTCCAATTTATTTTTAAAAAATTTTATCAGCATCGCGATCATTATTCTTATATATTTTGTAATTAAAACATTCTTTTAAATTTTACGAAAAAGAAATCAAATAAATTTCAAATATTCTGTTGTATTTTTCAAATGTGTTTGTATATAAATGTAGAATTTGTAATTTCGTTTGATATTACTGACTGTCAATCGGTCGAAATACATATAAATGTATATAAAATACGCTTGACTGTCGTTTTGTCTATATTCAATATACAAACATACAATATTCATGTACACAGATACATACATAAGTAAATTTTAAATGTGAATTGTATCCTGTAAATGAATAAAATGTAATGTGTACATTTTTTTACATACATATGTAACGATGTACGTATGTATGTATAAAATATTATTCCTTTTACAAAAATGCATTTACTATTTATGCATGTATTTGTTTGTTTGTTTATTTATTTTGGATGTGTGAGTGCAAAAAGATAAAGAAAACCTGCAAAGAATTCAACATTTATATGAAATATTTTTTTAACTTTACATGTTCTTTTTTCGGTAATGTTTTGTCTTATTTTGGTAACAATTTTTTTATGAAAAATATATATAAAATATTTATTTTTTGTTATTCTACTTGTTAGTAGGTGTATGTGTGTGAGTGTTTGAATATTTGTTTAAATATCAAAAAACAAAAAAGGATAATAGAGACCAAAGGCAGCAGCAAGTATTTATATGTATAAATGTATGTAGTAATTCATATATTGAATGTATAAAACATACTTATGTTTTTGGGGCGGTAATAGAGGAAAGGGGAGAGTAGAATGGATTTTTTGACGTTTTCTTTTCTTCTATAACTTCTTTTTTGTTCATGTGTGTGAATGTGTTTTCATTTGTTTTTCTTGATTTTTTTTTTTTTGGCAATAAAATTTTGAGTTTGAGTTGGTTTTTATTGGGAAGTAAAGTGAATGCAGGCTTGACTGACGAAAAGTGAATTTGAGGAAGAGGTAGTTTGGGGCAGATGTAGTGTAATGTGAATGGGGAGTTTAGCGTATGTGCGTCTATTTGTGGCATGATGGCAAAGGTGGTTATTTACCGTGTATTTTTGGTGCATTTGATGTGGTATTTATTGATTTCTATTTTATTTTTCTTTAAATACTTTTTTTGGAGTTTTCAGTTTACTTTTTCGATATACATTTTTTGCCGAAAAATAATGCAAATGAAAAAGAATAAGTTTTGTTTTATTTATTATTATATTCACATTTTGCAATGTGATAAAAGTACAGTTGAGTTTTAAATAAAAATAATTCGTCTGGAAGAATTTTTATCATTCGGTTTAAATAAAAAACCTGCAGAAATTTCAAAAAAATTATAAAATCTAAATATTTTTGTACAGAAAAATTAGATAATTATGGTTTAAAAATTATAAACCATTTATTATGTACTGTACTGTACTGAACTAGAGCTAAAGTTGAGTTAGAACTAAAACTGATCTAGAACTTAAACTGAACTGAACTGAACTAAAAATGAACTAGAATTGAATTAAAACTGAATTTGAACTGAACTAGAACTGAACTAGAACTGAACTAAAAATGAACAAGAATTGAATTAAAACTGAATTTGAACTGAACTAGAACTGAACTAGAGATCTGAACTAGAACTAGAAGTGAACAAGAACTGAACTAGAACTGAACTAGAACTGAACTACAACTAAACTAAAACTGAACTAGAACTGAACCAGAACTGAACTAGAAGTAGGGGTCGCAATTTTGAAGATAGCTTAATGAAATTCTGCACGTTCTATTTCTTTTGGATCAAGGACGATGCCTCTTGAAATTACTTATGATAAATAAAACAAAAATTCTAAATATACCTTCTATATAATACTATACTATACTATTCCATACTATACTATACTATACTATGCTAAACTATGCTATACTATTCTATACTATACTATACTATACTATACTATACTATACTATACTATACTATACTATACTATACTATACTATACTATACTATACTATTATACTATACTATACTATACTATACTATGCTATGCTATACTACTATACTATACTATACTATACTATACTATACTATACTATACTATACTATACTATACTATACTATACTATACTATACTATACTATACTATACTATACTATATACTATACTATACTATATATACTATACTATACTACTATACTATACTATACTATACTATACTATACTATACTATACTATACTATATATACTATACTATACTTTACTATACTATTCCATACTATACTATACCATGCTATACTATTCTATACTATGCTATACTATTCTATACTATACTATACTATACTATACTATACTATACTATACTATACTATACTATACTATACTATACTATACTATACTATACTATTCTATACTATTACTATACTATACTATACTATACTATACTATACTATACTATACTATACTATACTATACTATACTATACTATACTATACTATACTATTCTATACTATACTTTACTATACTATACTATACTATACTATACTATACTATACTATACTATACTATACTATACTATACTATACTATACTATACTATACTATACTATACTATACTATACTATACTATTCTTTACTATACTTTACTATACTATACTATACTATACTATACTATACTATACTATACTATACTATACTATACTATACTATACTATATACTTTGTTTAGAGGGGTTATTTGAAAACAAGGACCGATTAGCTAACTGTTTAATTTCATTTAATCGAAATTAACCAGGCCACTTTCAAAGTCTTATTGAAATACGGAAACATAGTTGGGTGTAAGATGAAAATACATTTTAATAATCTGCAACTCCAAAAGATCCTTATCAAATTTGTCTGTGATTAATTTTCTTTCAAGATCATTAAATTTTAAATAATAACGATTTTCATGTCAAACAGCAACAAAAAAATCGTTTAATAACAAATTTCTTTAAATAACTTAATTATTTTCTTTAATATAATGTAATTTTCTCCAGAATTTTATTAATAAATTTGTTTGTTTTTTTTTATATAAAATTGTTAAAAAAGTAAAAATTGATGTGGTCGTATAAATTATAACAAATGACTTAAGTTTAGTTAAAGAAATGAAAAATCTCAGCTAATTAATATTAATTAGTCTGCCTATTTAATTAATCATGTTATGACCAATTTTTCTTTGTATATTTTACATTTTAATCGACTTGTTTTAAGTAAGAAATCTAGTTAAAATATTATAATAATTTTTATTAAATGGGTGGATTTTAGTAAAAATAATTATTTTTTTCTTTCCTCTTTTAACTAGTTTGTATTAAATTATTAATTTTGTTGCACATACAACAAGATAGACAAGACATGTTTATTTTATATTATAAAAATTTATTTTATATCATTAATTTAACAAGTGAACTTGTTAAAACAGTTTTCTAATATAAATAAATAATAAATTTATTAAATTTTCTGTTGGACACACCAACAAACATGTTCCGAGAAAAGTATTTATAAATTAATGGGCATTATTTTAAAAATATTGACTGGAAGAAAAGCATTACAGAGAAAATATCCGACTCATCTTGTAATATCGTACTTTAAGTGGAGTTTTGGACCACATCCCTAGAGCTTCGTCGGAAATTCCCAGGGCTCAGCGAAGAGGTTAAAAATAATTTACATTTTTGTTTTTTTTTATTTTCAACTCGATGGTGGAATTATCGATAACCATGCACACAGAAAAATCAATTTAACTTTTTTCAGTTATGATTTTGCTTCGTAAATAAAAATGTTAATTTAATATTGTTTCACAGTTAATACAGTTTCTTGAGAATATTCTTCAAATTTTACTACTTAATATTTTACTACTTAAAAGTAATTTAAAAAAAATATTATTGTGTAATTTCATATTTTTATATCGAAAAATTATAAAATGTACAATATTATTTCACCCAAAACATAAGAACGCTTAATTTAAACTAAATGAAAAAAATTATTCAATCTCAAATCAACTATGTTCAACGTTGATTTTACTTCTTTTCTGTGTGTGGAATACAGAATAAAATCGCACTGATGACATTTTCTTTAAATCCATCAAAAACGTTTGCAAAATTGACAATTTTTGTTAATTTCAAAAAGGATTCCATGACCTCTATCGGTTTCCGATTAAAATTTGTATTATTATTATTATTATTATTATTATTATTATTATTATTATTATTATTATTATTATTACTATTTTTGTATTGTACTAACAATGATAAAGTAAATCTTAATAAAACATATTTTTTTAAGAATATTCAACAACAGCTTTCGAAAAAATATCAGGATGTAATAATAATACATGGTCCATCAAGAGACCGACTTTCGAAAAAAAACTTACGATATAATACTATCATGCCGATGGTGTTTTTTAGACACCACTATTTATTTTACCCCAATGGGAACAATGGCTCTCTATCTATCGAACACTCAAACTTTGAAATGACCTTTGAAGATTAGGAAATCTCTTTGAACATTTTTTATTAAAACTATAACAATCTTATATTGCTTAAACGACCAAAGTTCAAAAGAGTCATTGAACGTGAAATGCCTTTTAGCCCCGATCACTCAAATTATGGCCATTCTCTCTTAACCCCACGATTAAACAAATCGTTTTAAATGTTTTGTTTATGGTTGCTTAGAATAACAACATCGACAAT
The DNA here is from genome assembly GCA_004302925.2 of Cochliomyia hominivorax. Classification (NCBI taxonomy): domain Eukaryota; kingdom Metazoa; phylum Arthropoda; class Insecta; order Diptera; family Calliphoridae; genus Cochliomyia; species Cochliomyia hominivorax. Next base: position 43,977,300 of record PYHX02000495.1, read on the forward strand.
TAAACGTCGGCATACATTAATAGAGTCAAAGATTCATAGAACCTCACATCCCAAACCACAGGGCCAATCACATTGGCCAATACGTTTCACATCCATACCTTGGGTATGTATGAAACTTATCCCGCGCTGGAGCCGACAAACGTTATAAGGAACGTCTAGCCGCCCAAGCGGCAAGAAAAATAGATTGTAAGCCGCAAACAAGTTAATGTAAACAGTTTGATTTTACATGACAACAACTTTACTGAGGACAACAACACCAACAATCAGATATTGTTCAATGTGAACTCGATCTGTCAATAATACAAAGAAATTGATCTTCAAGTAAATTCAGGAATCGTTAGATCTATATTTCAAATACTTTGAGACGTTGCTTACTCGACTAAGAATAATCATATCAAAGTTTCCGGATAAATGTTTTAGCCCTTCTAAATAGACGAAAATCACGAAAGACGTTATAAAGCGAACACAAATTATAACACAAAAACATAACTTTATTTTCCAACTACTTTTTAGCGAACAAAGCTTTATGAAAACAAAATATTTTCCTATTAAGATTTTCGCTCTCAGATAAAAGAAATATTTGATAAATCCTCGATTTCTTTTTCACGTTTTTTCCAAATTCCCATTTAAAAAAAAATTGTTTTAAATCTTATCATCTTAATTATATCGAAAAAGGATTTAAGTTGTTTTAATAAAGAGTCATAGCAAATTATATTTTATAGTATTCTGTGTAAAATGGTTCATCGGATTCGGCAAACTACATTGGATTCGGTAAATTTTATTTACAGTTCGAACAATTCGTTTACATATATTTACTATTCACTTTTGTGAATTTTTAAGTAATGAAATTTTGAGTTGTGATTTTTCAGTTATGACGATCTTGCAACAAATGGGGAATTTTTATGGAGATTAATAGAAATCTTTCAATTTTATTTTATATCCTAAAAATTCTATTATCTTGTAATAAATACTTTTTTGCTTCAGTGTAAATGAAATACAATTTCAAATAATGATGATGACGACTATGACGTTTTCACTGATATGAGTATTAGTTTTCCACATATAACAATTTTTTTTTCACAATTTTAATTTTTATTATAAATTGTTATAAATAATACAACAATAAATATAAAAAATAATAAAAAAGAACTGAATAAAATGTTTTGCACATGAAATTAACACGCAATTTTTTCGTTTAATTTTTTTTTATTTTTTATTTTGCAGTTTTAGACTACAAGTTGAGTAACAAATAAAAATAAAGCAGAAAAAAATATGATTAAAATTAATGAAAAATTTCTGTGTAGAGAACCAGAAAACAATGGCTTGATTTACAAGGGAATCGTCTAATATATATAATTTTTTTGAACTAAATAAATTTAAAGAACCAAGAAATTATAATTTTTTCATTTAGAAAATAATAAAAACTAAAATAAATTTAATTAAAAATTCATTAAAAAGTTTATTTTTTTCAGATGAAATAAAAATAAAATAAATTTTATATGAAAGAAAACTTGACATTTATTAATAATCATTTAAAAGGTAATATTATATCGCCCATTTGCTGCAAGATAGTCATAACTCAAAAAATCACTTTTTTTGCAAATTATTAATACAATAGTTTGACATAAATTTAAATTCATTAATGAAAACTTGAAATTTGGCAAATTGTTCATACGTCAAATGTCATTATGAAGAACTCAAAATTTCGATTTTTTTGACAATTAGTGATTTGTAGCCGTTTTACCATAATCTCACTAATCATAAACGTTCAAAGCGTATAGCATGTCGATGTAGTTTGAAAAGGAGCCATGTAGCTCTTCTCATATGAGAGCAATTATTATACTTTCCGACCTCATGGACATTTTAGAGAAAAGACTGAGATCGAAAAAAAATCATTTTGGTAAACTTTTACTGCTTTTGAGCCCTAAACTTTTCTTTAACATCCCTCGAGCATAAGCAATATAAAATGTTTGACGGGAAGTTGCGAAATATCTGCCGAAACATTCGTTATCGATTATACAACAAGAATTGGTTTTAGAAAACTTGACTTTAATTTCTATGCTCTCTCTCTCTCTCTCTCTCTTTGGACTCTAAATTTGTAGAATCGTTCTTTTCAGTAGCTTTTCGAGCCTGGTATGTTTTTAAATCGGCATTCGCGCCGCTCTGATGGGATCTATTGCTTTAAAAATATCTACCTGTACCAGGACAAGTTCTCCCGGTACTCTTTAATAACATGGAAAACAATTTGAAAGCAGAACCTTAAATGAATGCTCAACTATTTGTACGATCAAGCTGGATTTAGTTGAAAAGTTTTAATAAAATTTTAATTAATTGTTAACGTGTGTTTGGAAATTTTCGATCACATTTCATATTTATTAAGAATAATTTAAATATGATTCCAGGTTTCAATTTAAGAAATAATCACAACAAAGATAATTTTTAATTTACGAATTTTGGAAAGGTCTTGCGGACAGGCTTTTGACAAAAGCTCATCCAGCTTTATTTTAGATAATAGAATGTCACCTTTTAGGAAAAATTCACAAAATATTAAATTTTTTTATGGAGAATCTGGACCCACACTAAACCAGTTAACTTTAAAAAAAAACAAAGATTATTTGAACTTGAATTTCTCTAAAACGATAAGAGAACATCTAAGCTTGTATAATCATTTGTGGCGAATGGACGTTATAAATATGAGTTACAAATTTATTTCGACTTAAAAAATATATAAACTATTAGAGTTATAGATGTTTTATCTCAATTCAAAAATGAATTTTTATTGAGATTACAAAAATTGACATAACCGAGTTATTTGATCAGGGACGATCCTGAACAAAAAAGCACCTGTTCACCTCTAAATCAATACAAAATCATATATGCTAACAGAGCAAACGTTATAGTAGTATTTCCAATAAATCCATTTGGAAACACAGTGGAAACTGTAAAATCGAAACTTAACAATTTTACAAGAAAATCATTTAATAATTAAATAATTAAAAATATAAATAATTTTTAGTAAAAATATTTATTAAAAAAAGAAACTCACCTCTTTCTGTTGAATTTTAAATTGTGGATGTTGTGTTCATAATAACTTTCATTTGTCCAGCATAATTTAAGGAATACGCCAAAATTTCCATTTCCGTGATTTTTATTGTTTCTTTTTTTAGATTTTTTTAATTTATATTTTTATTTAAAATTGTTTAAATTTTGTTGTTGTTTTTGTAATAAAATTCCAAACGTTTTTAATTTTTGATTTAGAAAAAAGAAAATGGTTATATTTTATGAATTTTTACTAGAGCTCTGCGAATTTAGTGAAAACAAAAAATTAATGTTTTGGCGAAAGTTGTAAATTTTTATTTTGAAAATTTGTAATTTTGTGGTTTTTTATAAAAATAAAATTAAAATAAATTATTATTTTAACAGTTTCTTGTTGTTGCTGCTGTTGTTGTTGTTGTTGTTGCTGTTGGTTATTTAACTAAAAAAATAAATTATTAAAACAGGGCTCTAGTTTTACTTTATTTAAATTATTTTAAATAAATTTTAAAGTTTTTCCTTTAAAAATTAAATGAAATTGTAGATTTTTTCAAAGTTTTTATTAAATATTTTCGATATTTTTAAAATCGATTTTTTTTAATTTCTAAACAGAAATGGAATGTAATTGTAATTTTTTCTTCTCGTTACACTGTTACACGTTATTGTTTAAGGCGTATTTTATGTTTTTTCAATAAAAATATTCGCAAAATTTCGTTTAAACCTGAAAAATATAGAAAAAATATAAAAATAAATTATTTTTTTATAAAAAATCTTAAATTTTATTTGTTCAAAAAACTGAAAAAAATTTAATTGATTAAAACAAAATTATGAAAAAAAATTAATTTACCGACGGCAAAATTATAAAAAAAAATATTTCACATTCATCAATGAAATTTTTTAGAACAAGTCTCAAGTTAAAAGTTATTGTGTTAATAATTCCATTAACACACTACTATTAAATACCCTACTTGCGAATATCTGTTCAAGTATCACAAATGTCACGGATATAAGCAAATATTAACAAAAATATCGACAATAACAGATAAAAACTTTGTGTAACTCCCAATTTAATGCCATAAACATACCAAATTATCGGAGAAGTGATATCAAAAAATTCTTAACATACATAAATGTTAAAAGGAAAAACTAAACTTAGTTTTCATTTGACTGAAATTATTGTTACAATGTACAAAAATATATATTTTTATAGTTTTAATCGCTAATGATGAAATTTGGAACCCTTTTCAGAAACTCTTCCATTAAGGTTATAAGTATTTTGAAAGTTCGGCTGTAACCAATAGCGGTTTCCTGGGGGAAAAAACTTTCTTTTGATACAGCTGTAGCTGGGCAATCTTCGACTGAGTATAACTCGGGTTCTTCCGGAACGGAGATCCAATTCGTCGTGGAAAAGTCCATTAACGTTATTATAGTGCTTTCTGCAATTTTGTTCGAATAGTTAGTCCATTTCGGTTTAAAATCTATGAGACCTTTGTATGCTTTTCAATTCTCTATTAACAAGAGCTCAATATCTCTCTACTGGCCTTAGCTCCAGGCTGTTTGGAGGATTTGCCTCTCTTGGTACAAATATCACATTATTGTTCTTGTACCATTGAAGGGCTTGTTTACCATAACGACAAGATGCCAAGTCAGGCCAAAAATACATGGGCACATTATGAAGTCTTATGAATGGTGTAGCCTTTTTTGTAAACATTATTTGATGTAAATTTCGATATTTACGGAGCCCGTTGTAATAATTGCATACTGTTTGCCATACCATGGAATTTTTGAGAAATTTTCAGCAACATAAATTTTTTTGACAAAAAGTGGTGAAAAATCTGCCAGAATACACGTTTCGCCATCCATTATACAAGAAATATTTTTTAGAGATCTTGACTTCAATTTCAGTGCTCTGTTTTGGTCTTCAAATTTTTAGTATCGTTCCTGTCAGGAACGATTTGAGCCTGGTATGTTTTTAAATCTGCATTAGGTCTAACGTTTCGTACCAAATAAATTAACCGGTATGCTTTCCACCGGATGTATTAGGATCTCTTCTGAAAACGCATTCTATATTTTTGGCTTTAGAAAAGGGTTATTCTGAACGCTGTTTAATAATATTGAAAACAGTGTGGCAAACTTTTTGAGGCAGCAAGTTGGATCTTGTTGGAAATATTTAATAATTTTAGAGCGCACTTTTTCTAATAATTAACATGTTTTACAAAAATAACTTGATCAAAAAAATCATTATATTTGTCTTAAAAGTTTCAATAAAAAAGAGTGTTTAGAATTTTTCGATTTCACTTCTCACTTAGTTGTTCTTCGTCTACTATTTTCTAACGATATTTAACGTTTAATTTATATAATTTAAATTTTATATTTTTCTTTTAACTTATGTAAAATTTTATTTATAATTCTAAAATTTTTAAATATTTTATTTTTTAATAAAATGTTTTGAATTTTTTTATAATTTTTTTCTTCAAGTCTTGAAAAACACTTTCCCAAAATTTTATCCTTATTTTTCGTTTTGGACACCCACCTCAATTAAAATGAAATAATTCCTGTGAAACATAATTGACTTTGGTTGCACAAAATGTTTATTTTTATTTTTTTTTTTTTTCGTTTAAAACTTTTTAATTTCAAAATTTTTTTAATCCATCCAACCCGGGGCGAAAAAATTATGTTTTATTTTTAAAAGCAATTTTAAGGACAATTTATTTTTTTTTAATTTTTAAATAAAATTTAATCCATTTTAATTTAATTCACGAAAAAAAGTATTTTTTTGCGGATTTAAAAATGATAAAATAAACTTAATTCAAAAACACTGCACTTGTCCGGCATTTTAACTTAAATTAAAGAATTCTGAAGAAGAGAATTGAATTTGATGTGAAACATTTGAATAATTTTGAATGTTGTTTGTTGGTGAGTGTGTGTGTAATGAAATTTCTTTTTGTTGTAGTTATTTTACACGCGCGCGTTAACATGGAAATTTATTTATTTATTATTTTTCTTTTGTAATTTAAGAGATTTTTGAGAAATGCCTTTTTGATCGCATACTTTTTTTTATAAATTGCATTTTTTATGTTAAAATTTATTTTATTTAAAATTTTAAAATCATTTTCAAAATAAAAAAAAAAGGTAAAAATTGTGTGTATTTGTTGTTTTTTTAATATAAATTTTTTTGTTTTAATTTTTTGTTTTGGCCGGTGCAAGCGTAACAAACGAACGTATGAAAGTATCTGCAAGAACTGCAGGCTTAACGCAATTTCAATCTCTGTGAAGGTCCCCAAACTTTTTTTCCCATTCACAGTTGTTGTATTCAGTCTAAGTACGTGTGTGTATGAGTATGAGTGTGTGTCTGTGTGTGAAGTTGCAAAAGCGCAGCACAAAAAACCTCACATGTTGTGTTCATTTTTATGCTCTTACTATTTCAACACACACACATACACACAGGCAACAATAATAACAACGACATCAAACATTATGCAGCCAACATTTAAGTCTATTTCTTGTGGGCCAGAGTGCATGCGAATTGCTGCATCACCATCAACCCAATCTTGCTAAAACAATAAATAAAGAGGAGCACATTTTTTTGTACCAACAATTGCAGACTCAAACTCTCCTAAAAGTCAAGAAAATAAACCTAAAAGAGTACCAAACATTAAGCTCCCTGCAAACGCAACACAATAAAAAAGGAATAACTAAAGTTCCTTTACGAAAATATTAATTCTCTTAAATTTTCTACTAAGAGAACAAATAACACAAAAAAAGCTCTTAAGCAATCAAAACCAAAAACATGCAGCCAAATTTTATTTTTGGGGGTCTCATCTTTTGAATGCGAAGAAAAACTCTTGCAGTTTAATCCAAAGAGTTTGAAAATGTATTAAAGAGTTTTCAAATGTTTATGTATGATTTAGTTTATGTAAGTTTGTGTGTGTATTTATGGGCAAATGCATACGGCTCATTTAAAGTGGGTGGCTTGGCCTTTGAATTTGTTGATTTTATTAAGTTGGGGTTTTTTCGTCTTTCTTTTTGTATTTCATTCTTGTTATTTTTCTTTAGTTATTTTCTTATATTTTTGTGTGTTGAAGTGTGTAAAAAAAGGTTGCTGCAGCAAGTGCGTTTTCTTTGCAATCAGCTGCTTTTAATTGTTGTTGTTATTTTCTTCTTTATTTTCATTTAATTTCTTTGGCTGCACACAATTATTTGCTTTTACTCATTTTCTTTGTGATTTCTTTTACCTTTTTCTTGATGTGTGCGTGTGTTTGTATGTTTGTTTACTTGTGTGGTTGTCTAGAGTTTAAGCTTTTTAATCTTAAAGCAAAAACAACTTTAAAAAGTTTTCTTAAGTGTCGCATTTAGATCCTTAGATTTAGTTTTATTTTATTCAGTCATTTTTGCTAAACGCACTCAATTATAGACATTTCGATTTTATTGGTCAATTTTAAGGGAGATTTGTGAAAAAAAACTTAAAAGGGACCCGTAAAGTTCAATATTTTTATGGGAACTTTTTATAACTATAAATACTTTTACAAATAACAAATTTTGGAGAAGAATAAGTTTATTCCAGTGAAATAAATTTAATAATAAATAAAAATAATCACAGAAATAAAATTTTCATAACTGTTCCAATTTTTTAATTTGATTGATTAACAAAAGAGTAAATATTGGTGATGCAATTTTGAACCTTTTCGGCAAATTTCCATTGACGTTTTTATAGAACTCTTTGTACCTGGCTTGAACAGGTAGTTTTCATCTTCTATCACACTTATGGACACCCTTTTTGTGCTCTTCAATTCCCTTTTCGCAAGAATCCAATATCGTTCCTATTCTCCGGCCAATTTGGAGAATTTGCTCTTTTGGTACAAAAATATCACATTATTGTTCTTGTACCACTCACGGGCTTGTTTGCCATAATAACAGAGTGTCAAGTTATGCCAAAAATAAGTGGACACATTTTGAAGTCTTACAAATGGAAGCACCTTTGTTTATAAACATTCCACCACGTAAATTTCGGTATTTATAGAGCCCGTTGAGTTTGGCTTTTTTTGCCGCAACTGCATACTGTACCAAAAACTTTTTGGAAAATTTGTACTGCTTCTGGGTCTTAAAATTTTCCATAACATTCCCTCGACCATCAGCAACATAAACAACACTTTTTGACCAGGAAGTTACATACGTCTCGTCATTCATAGTGCAGCAAAAATATTTTTTAGAAAAATTGACTTCAATTTCCGTGCTGGTAGGAACTATTAGAGCGTTGTTTGTTTTTAAAGCTGCATTATTATTGATTTTTCGTAGCAAAAGTCCCAGCATCTACCTAAACGTGCTGCTTTCCTACCGAGTGCTTTTGGGAGCTATTTTAAATATTTGGCTTTAGAAACATCTTATTTAAAATTCCTTCCACCTGAACCAAGTTTTTCTCCCGTTCTCCCGATACTGGTCAATAATATTGGATACAGAGAGACGGTACACCATTGAATACTTGGCCAACTGTTTGTAGGACCATGTTGGGTTTTGTTGAAAATTATTATTATTATTTTAGTATGCACTTTTATCTGGTCTCTCATTTTAATTAAGATTAACTTTATATTCATTTCTTTTAGCATTAAACAAAATAAAAGACATTTTTAATAAAGGTAACTTGATCAAAATAAATCTACTAATACTCGGGTTAAAAGTGTTAATGAAAATCGAGCGTTAAAAATTGTTCAATCTCACCCCTTAGTTATTACTAAAAAAAACTCCAGTAAAAACTTTGAAAACCTTGTAATTTTTAGCAAAAACTTTAAATTTTCAGTAACTGTACTAAAATACTTCATTATAAACTTTACATAAAAACATCTAATATTAGTACAAATTTGTAATTTTTATAAACATTTAAAATTTAATGAAAATTTTCGTAAAAATTTAAAATTTTGAAATTTTTTATAAATTTTAATTTTTTTTAAAAGGTTTTAATTTTAGAAAAGTTTATAATAAAAAAACCTTTATTGTTTAATGAAAATTTTGTAACTTTTAGCAAAACTTTTTTTATTAAAATTTTTTTATAAAATTTTTTATAAATTTTAATAAAATTTCATTTTCAAATTTTAGCAAAAATTTCACATTTTAAAAAAAATTGAATAAATTTTAGCAAAAAAAGTTATTTTTAAGTAAAACAATAAATTTTAATGAAAATGTTAAATTTTTATATAAAAAAAAATTAAATTTTAAAGAAATTTTATATTTTTACTACGTTTACTTAACTCAAAATTAAAATTTTTACTAAAGTCCCAAATTTTATAAGACAAATTAAAGAAAAAAATAACAAATTTTAATTATTAGTGAAATATAAAAATGTTGATAAACGTTTCAAATTTTTGTAAAAATTTTAAAATTTTCAAAAATGATCAATTTTTATAGAGATTTAAAATTTTAAATTTGTTTAAGTTTTAATGAAAATTTAAACTTTGGCTTCAAATTTAAATTTCTCGTAAAAATTATAAGTTTTATTAAAAATCTCAAATTTTAATAAAAATTTTAAATTTTCCATAAAAAATTGAATTTCCAATTTCCAATTTCACAAAAAATATTAATTTAAAAAAAAACATTGATATTTTTAAATTTAAATTTTTTTTTATTTTTTTATTTTTTTTTTTTTTTTTTTTTGATAGAAAATTAAAAACTTAATTAAAATTTAAAATTTTAATAAAAATTGTTACTTTTAGTGAACAATTTAAATGTTAATAAAAATTTTAAGTTTTATTAAATTAAATTCGTTCTCAAAAAATTTGTGAGAATTGTATATTTTAATATAAAAATTAAAATTTTAATAAAAAATAAATAAATTTCTGTTGAAATTTTAAATCTAAATGAGAACTTTAAAATTTGGTGTAAATTTTTAAACCTAAAATTTTATTTAAATTTTGAATAAAATATAGATTTTAATGAAAATTTAAATTTCAGTGACATTTTACATTTTTAATAAAATTTTGAATTGTAGTGGAAATTTTAACTTAGGGAAATTTTCATTTTAATAAAAAATTTTAATGAAAACTTTATATTTTAATGAAATTTTTTATTTTAATGAAAATTTCCAGGTTGTTACAAAAATATAAAAATTTTAATTTAAATTTGAACATTTTATTGAAAATCCGTAAAATTTATATTTTAATAAAAATTTAAATTTTAATAAAATTTAAAATTTCAATGAAAATTAAAATCTTTTATGAACAAATTTATATTTTAGTGAAAATATACAATTTTTATTAAAAAAAGTTTTTGTAGAAAGACAAAATAATTATTATTTTTAAACTTATATTTATAAATATTAAAATTAAAATTTTTCAAATTATAGAAAGAATTAAATCTTTGTAAGTAAACTTTTAATTTAAACAAATTTTTAGAAAATAAATAAAATTTTGACACACACAATTGTTTACTAAAAAATAAATTGAAATTCTTTTCTTCAGAATTTCAAAAAAAAAAATTAAAATCTAAAAATTAATAATTTTTAAATATAAAATAATATAATAAAATAATAAAAAGTAGAGAAATGGAAGCTAAAAAATCGTTAAAAACTTATTTTGGATAAAAAAAATCAAAAATCTAATCAAAATGATATTTTTTAAATTATTATTTTTTTAATTTTCATTAAAAAATAAACTAGCAAAATTATTTTTAATAAAAGTTTTATGTTTTAATATGAAGTTTTTCATTTAAAGTTTGAAGAAAATTAAAAAAAAAAAAAAAAAAAAAAAAAAAACTTTTGTCCAAAAAAAAAAACTATTTTTTATAATTTTCTATAAAAAAATTAAATTTTAAAATTCTTTGAAACAAAATAAAAATTAAATTTTTGAAAAAAATTATATAATATTCGAACATGTATTTTTAATTTTTTTAAGCAAACAAACAAAATTTAAATCCTAAATTTTGACTTAAAAAAATTTGAAGATGAATATCATTATTTTTGTTAAAAGGAATTAGTTAACAAAATATATACAAATACAAACCTAAGAAAAAAATTTAATATTAATTATCGAATTCATATCTCTAATGTATGTAATAAATGAAGTGAATTATATTGTAATATTGCACACAGAAACTGACTTAACGTAAAATCAACGTTGAATACAGTTGATATTAGAAAATGTTAATTTTTTCTTTCAGTTTAAATTAAACGTTTTTAAGTTTGTCGTAAGATGATGTTGTTCATATTAGAATTTATCTTTTATTGTGAAATTAATTTGAAATAAAATTTTTTATCTATGAAGTTTAATCCAACAATGCATCAGTTGTTTTTTCTTCATAGATAAAAACTGTTAATTCAACATTGTTTCGCAGTAAATGGAGTTTTTCCTTCCTTAAAATTTTACCACTAGAAAGTGATTTTTAAAAAATGTTTGTTGTAATTTTATGAAGTAATGTCGAGGGATTCTATATGTAGAATATTATTAATATTTCATGTCAAACTTAAAAACGTTTTATTTAAGTTTTAAATTTTCAATTACAGTTTTTAAATTTTTTTCTGCGTGTAATTGAATGTAAGATTTTTAAATTTTTAAATTTTTTAATTCTTGGATACATAGAATAATGCTTTCGCGCCATACTTTATTATACAATCATTTTCCAAAATGTTTATTTTTAAGTTTTTCCAAATTAATTTTAAAAGTATTTTAAACTACAATTATACAAGTCCAAGAGTTGTAGACTTACAAACACCAAAATCTAATAAAAATGATCGATTTTTATATTAAAATAAGTGAATTTAAAAAATAATAAAAATAAAAAAGATAATTATTTTTAATCCTTAATGGAGGAAATCCTTATTATTTTTTTAACAAGTTAAAAACACAAAATGAGTAGTTGAATATATTTTTTTTAATACGAAAAATTGTTTTCAAATTAAAATAAGTGACAGAATAAAATTTTAATGTTGTTTTTTAATTTAAAAAATGAAAAACGACAAAAAATTAAAAACAAGAAACATCGAATAATTTCGATATTTTTAACAAATTCACCAATAATTCGATTTCACTATTTTTCCTCAACTACATTTTTTATAAATTAAAAGTTGATTTTACATTTCAAAAATTTTAAAATTTTGTCTGCAAAAATGGACATTGATTTTTTCAGTAATTCGTGACTTCTTATTTAATAAACTTACAATTGTAGTTCTTTTTTGTAATTGCAAATTTCCGGTTGAGTACCGCCTGTCTAGTTTTTTAGTCACTTTTTTTCTTTGTTGATAAATTCAAAATTTTTCACTTTTTCAGGAAAACACAAATTTGTGTTTTTTTCTTTTTTTTTAATTTCTTAATATCAATATTTTTATGATAATAATTTTCTAACACATTTTTTACACAAATTTATTTTCTAAAATTTTCTTCATTATTTTCTTTATTTTAATTTTTCAAAATTTTACTTTTTTCAAAATTTTGCTTGCCACACTTTTTTAATATCTTTCGATTTTTATAATTTAATTTTACGATTTTATTTCTTTTAAAACTTTTCAAATTTTTTCGTATTGAAATTTTCAATTATTTTCGTAGTGAATTCGAAAATATTATTTCGCTTTTTTTTTTTGGGAAAATTTATTGTTTTGATTCGTTTTAATGAATTTTTGTTTTAGGTTTTAAGAATTTTTCTAATAATTTTGTGTCTTTTTCCGTTAACATACGTCTACGTGCGTCTACGTGTGGCACTGTTATGGTTTTTAGTTAGATGTTGCTTGTACTTCTGTCTGCTGTTGCTGTTGTTGGTTGGTTGTTTTTGTTGTTGATGTTTGTGGCCCGATACTCACAACACAAAATTCAAACAATAAAATAATGAAAAATCAAATGCAAATTGCACACATACGTCGCGTTTTCCTTTTTTTTCTATTTCATATGAGTTTTTAGATTTTTTTTAGTCCTAAACAAGAAAGAAAAAACGCAGCGATCTGCAGGCTGTAATGAATGAATATTTTTTTTATTTTTGAGGAAAACTCCTGTTTAGAATTAAACAAAATATGAGGAGAACGATGGTTATGATGATGATGGATGTTGGCTGAACTTTGTTTAGTTTTGATAGTTGGAAAAAATCCTTTTTGCTTTACCTCCACCACAACAACAATAATTAGTTTGTTTCACTTAGAAGCCGCGCAATTTTTTTCACTTTTTTACTTCCTTAACACTTTTTAGTGGCGCAAAATCTTTGAATTTGAATTTAGTTTTTTCATGCAACACAACGTGTCCTGCCACTTTTAGTAGAGTAATGTTAGCAGAACATAATAATAAACATTGAATTTACAAACATTCTTTTTTTCAGAAAATATTTTCTTCTGCTGCTGCGTCTTTTTCACATGATAATGAACGTTTTTAGATGGTAAAATCGGTAGCTATATTGGCCACAAAATAATAATGATGACACTGATGGTGACAACAACAACAAAATTTACGTATCCCGTTTTAACACATCTACATATAGATTTCACTTTGTTTCTTTTTTTTTAATTAAGATATAAAATAATAAAACGACAAAAATATTGTTGTATTCTTTCTTACGTATTGAGTTGTATGTAGAAATTTCTATTCTTGATTTTTTTTCACAATTTTTTGTTTTGAATTTTTTATATATTTTTTTTTAACTTAAAAGTATCAACAACTATGATTTCTGGTATATTTTTTATATATAAATGAGTAGAGTAAATTGTAGTAAAGTTGAGTGTGTAGTAGGCCCCGGTGTGCGAGCGAACCCGTAAAGTTGCGTTGTTGCAAGCGCAGCTAAATTCGTTGTGTGAGACGAGTGAATTCTAGCCGCACTCTATGCCAAAATGCTAGTAAATCGCATACAAAGTGTCATACACTGACTACCACAGACTATACACAACAACAATAACAACAATAACATAAATGAAATGAAATAAAACAACAGCAACAAATAATAGTTATAATACTAGAGTCCATACAACAACACAAAAATGTTGTAGTAGTAGCAGCAGCAGCAATAATATAACAAGCAACAAAAACAAACAAAACAAATACTCACACTCATACACACAAAACAAAAACAAAATCAACAACACAACATACAAAAAAAGCACTCACAAAGTTTATTTGGATATTTGGATGGACTCTGATGAGGGACAGACGTAGAATCCAAAATATAGATAAATGGTATAAATGGATGGATGGACGGTAAGATAGATGGATGGATGGATGAATAGCTAACTGACTGGATGTAAAGATACTCATGAAATACTCTTAACTTAATTTCATTTAGAAAATCGTGGAGTTTGGGATGCTCTCTCTCTCTCTTTTCTACTCTATAATTCACTTCCCAAAAACACCTAATTTTGGACGCTCAAAAACTACATGTTTTGGTCTGCCTACAAATATATCTGAACAAGTATTAGTTATAGTATTTACAATAGTTGCAATGGTAGTAGTAAATATAAACCAATATGGTTTAGTATGATGATAGTGTGTTCCTTCCTGTTTCACATAATTTCAGAACAAAAAAATCTATACAATTAAAGAGTAAAACCCCTTAAAGAGAAACATGAAATTTAGAAAATAAATATGCAAAAATACACTCAAATGCACTCAAAATAATCTTTCACTCACTTGATAAAGACTCAATAATTTGATAATTAAACAAGCAAAAGCAACAAATAAAAAGACGCACTAAAATTATTTTGCATTTTGATGCAAAACTCTTGCTCTTTACTCTGCACATTTAAAAAACAAACTCTCTTAATTTACAATTCTCTTAGAAAATTAAATAATAGGAGACACATGGGTAAAAAATAAAGGACCTTTTTTAATTGTTAACAATTGAAATGAAGTTAATAAATTAATTTATATTTCTTTTTATTGATAACTTAAGAGATTTTGTAGGTAAATCCTGTAAGAAAGAGTGTAAGGCTTAAAGCTATTAATATTAAGAGTTTTGTACACAAAATATCAAATATGTTTAGATACATGTTGCAGAAAATCTTAGACATAAAAATCAAAATTACAACATTCAGAAAGAATCATCGAAATATTATATCTGCTTGGAAATAGAATTAAATATAAAAATTATATTTTTCGAAGGAAATTCATTTAAGAGAAATTTCGAAAAAAAAAATAATTTCCATAAAAAGAAATTTGATAGAGATTTTTGTATTGAGATTTCTATTTGAAGTAATTAAAAATTCTCTAAAAAAATTAAAGAATCTTTCTCAACCTTTCAAAAAAAATCCATCTACGTTTAAAATTTTCCACACTTTTGGACAATGGAAGCAGCCTTTTTGTAAACATTCCCTGATGTAAATTTCGCTATTTATTGAGCCCTTTGTAACAAATGACCGACTTCTGTTGCCGCAACTGCATAAAGCTTCCTATACTAACTTTGGAAATTTTGCTTTGGTCCTTAAGGAAGTTGGGAAAATCTGCCAGAACATACGTTTCGTCACTTGAGTTAAATTTTTGTGCGCCGTTTTTGGTCTCTAAATTTTTGGCAGCTTTCCTATCAGGAACATTTTGAAATTGTATATGTTTAAACCTGTATTAGTTTTAACTTTTCATATCAAACAGTCTAAGTAGTGAGCTAACCGGTCTGTTTCTACTTGTTTTTATGAACGGGCGAGTTGTCCCTGTTTAATAAAATTAGAAACAGTTTAACGGCAAACTTTTGAATGCTTGGCGAATTTTTTTTAGAAGTTGGGTTATGTTGAATATATATAATAATTTTAGTACGCACTTTTTCTGGTCACCCAGTTTTAATCCAATTAACAATATAAAATTTGTTTGAGATTTAAAAAATAATAACAGACATCATTTTCAAAGGAAACTTCATAAAAAATAATGCTTGAATTAAAGGTTTTTTAAAGTTGTATTAAAAATTCTTCGATTTCACTCCATATAAATAATAAAACATCTAAAGAACTATTGAAGTGAGAGTATTACGAATTCATTCCAAATACTTTATAAAGGAAAGGTTAACTGGAAATAATATGAGACGGATAGCATTAAGGGAAGAGTTTGTACCACCCCCAAACAAATATTAATTATCGAATATCTAAAGAACTATTGAAGAATCTGGAGGAGGAGTACCGCCTTAAAACATAAAATGAGAGTATTAACATTACATTTTAACTACTTTCCAAAAGAACAGTTCAACTGTACGACGATTAATTATCGATTTTCTGTAGAACTGTTACAGCGAAAATTAAAAAAAATTTGTCACAAGACAAAATTAGAACTGCCAGGTTCAGGGAGAAATGTACTCTCTATTATATTATTCTATAGAACTATTAAGTCCAAAATATTTATTACACATCGCGATTTATGATTTTTTCCATCTGAATCTAGGACGGAGGAAAATATTTGTGCAGCAAAGGGCACTTTGAAATTTTATCCCAATTAGAAACATGTGATAGGATAGGAATACGTCCTGTATCCTCTCACTGTCTGAAAAAACAAATTTCATGATTTTTTTCCAAAATTTAAAAACTTAATTTATTATTTTAATTTAATAATGTTGTTCTAATGTACCCATTCATAAGATTTTAATACCTCTCCGTAGTACAATAACTAATAATCAGAGAGAATTTTGAATCAACAACGAACGGACAGTCCAACAAACATATATAAGTCACTTTAATTACATTTAAAAGAAAACAAATTCAAAATGTTGCTAAAACGAGTTGAAAGTCTTGCATTCAAATACTTAATTTCCAGCTACAATTACTGAATGTTTCTTCAACATTTCAAAAGTTTCTCAACATTTTTGCTCTTAAATTTCTTCAAAGAGAAACTTGCAAAAATTCTAAAACAAATTTTTTTGCAAACATTTTTTCTGTTAAAAAGAAAAAAATTTACTCTAAAAAAATGACATCATCTCTCTCATATGAAACGTGTATAAAATTCTCTCATATTTATTTAATCTGCAAATACTCTGAGAATTTGCAAATTTCTCAAATAAAATATTTTGCAAATTTTCTCACACATGTAAGTTTCACAAAGCAGAAGAAGAAGAAAAAATTAATAACAAACACATACAAACAGACACCTGTTTTTGGTTTAGAAAAAAGGGAGCCTCCTTGGGGTTTGCATTAAAATATTGAAACCATAAGCAAGAGAGAGAGCTTATTGGGGGGAGTAGAGTTTTTATATATTAAAAACATTAATGAGAATAGAAAGAGTATGAGTTTTTTCTAAATAAGAGCGATGAGTGAATTATCAAATATATATATTTTTATATATATTTTTTGCCAAAAATAAAGATCTAAGAAGTCGAAAAAAAAGAAGGAACAAATGAACACAACACATACATTTATATAAAATAAATTTGTATTTAAATATTTTTGCAAATTACATACAAAAAGAAAACATTTGAAGCCGTATGATGATGGATCAAAAATACCAAACAAAAAATCGCACAAAAAATATAGAGTTTTTGAAAGAACTAATTAATCACTTTTTTTTTTTTTGGTTCGTAATGCAAATTATTTTTTGTTTCTTCAGTTTAATGCGATATGTTGGTTGTGAATGTTGTTCTGTTGTTCTGTCTGTTGTGGATTGGATCACATCGTTATATAAGTTTTTATATTTTGAAAATTGAACATTTTTGTGTGAAATTTATTTGAATTTTTTTTTTTGTTTTGTTTGAAGTTCTCAAATATTTGAAAAACGTAAACATCTGAACATAAAAATTGTGTAAATTTAAAAAGCCGTCGGCATATTGTTTTTAATTGAAATCCACAGAATGGAAAGCAGTTCATAGCATTTGTTCTATTTTTCGGTGAATAAAATAAGTAACATTTTATAAGATTGACTGTGTATGTAAGAATGAGGAATAGTGGACGAGATTTTGGTTACATTATTGCTTTTATTAACAGATCCATATATCACTTTAATTTTTCATTCCATCATTTATGAAACTATTTCGCATAATTTCTACCAGAGATCGTTTTGTTTTAACGGATCCAATTCGAAAATTTTGCCAATTTTTCACAAACTATTTGTCAGATTAAAATGAATTTTAACTATAATTTATAGCTAAATTTAACATTGATTTATAGCATTTCTATCGATCTTAAAAAAAGAACGTTCAATGTATGGAAATGAATGATTCGTTGGAAAACTAATACACTAAACATTTAATTTTAATGTCTGTATCCAGTTCTTGACATTTTTATTATTATTCCATTTAGAAATGTAATTACTTCCCTCTGAGCTTACCAGATTGATTTTCTAACATAAATGTTTAATTTTATTTTAATTCTTTGGCAATTTTTTTCCGAGAACAATTTATCCTTTTTGTTGAATCAATTCTAAATTTTTTTTCAATCTGTAAATTTTTACCAAACTTTTCATTTCCGAAGCAACACAAATATTTTGTATGGAACATATCCAAGTGGTCTGGCATCAATATTTAGTGACTTAATAAAGGATTCAAAAAAGCAAAACATATGCATTTGACAAAAAAACTGTTCTATTTTTCGTATGTAAACGTATTGGTCCATTCGCGTATCGATTTTGATTAATAATAAAATGCAGCCCAGACCGATGACCACATTATCACCATCATAAGATATGGCATTTGTAGTGCACGTAGAGCTGTGTTGTTTACCATTCGATCCAAACCGACAAAATAATTTTAATTTATCAGTAATTATTCTTATATATTTTTGTTGTTGAGAGCCTTTTTTCTAGGTCTGGCACATTGTAAATGATTTCTGTGTGTTCGATAGGTTTGAAAATGATAAAATTCATTTAATACCAATAAAATTATGAACAATTACATTCAGTTCTGATTAAACACTTCTTGAAATGAATGAAAATTTTACATAAAAATGGCAAAATAAAATAGAAAAGAAATAAAATAACGGTATATATTTATCATTTCATACACGAGATTTTTGTGTAAAGATATTAAAAGGAATAATGAACATATATCCACCACTGTACATATATAAAACAGTAGAGATGAGCGATATTTTTACGACTGTGATTTAATCACTGTGATTGGTAAATCACTGGTAACTATAGTGACCGATATTATGAAATATCAGTTACTAACGTTCTTTCCTCTTTTGTTGCATCCTCAAAGGTGGCGCTGAGCATATATTCACGATTCATCTAGAATAAAATTAGAATGAATCCATATTCAAAGAATATAATGTCCACTTTTATTGAACCCTTCTGTTTTTGTGATTTTTAACTTTTAAATAATAAAAAAATAAAATGAAATATACTTATGTTTTCTTATGATATACTGCTATCACTGTCACTGTTTTAAAGAAATTTCACTGGGAACGACGTTATTCAAAAATCACGATGTCGCTCATCTCTATAAAACAGGGCGGTTACCGATAATGGACATTAAACAAACAATAACATTTGTGCTTAATTGTTGACTTAGGAAAAGGGAACATATTCGCACACCTTCTATAACTCTACATTTTTGCACTGCAAAAGTATAGGTATCCCCAAAATTTTATCGAAACCGCTTTGCCGACTTTGCAATTTTATAAAAATTATAAAAGTGTTCAAAATTATTTATTAGTGAGATTAAAAATATAAATTTTAATAAAAAAAAACATTAATTTATAATGATACGAAAAAAATTGTTTATTAAAGAAAGAATTATTATAATTTTGAAAATAAAGATCTAAAAAATGTTACTGAGCTAAAGAAAACATTGGGTAAAACAATTCTGCGGATACCGTACGCAGATGTTACGAAATAAAAAAACGAATAGATTCCGCAAACGTGTGTAGAAATAAGACAAATGATTTCTACAATAAAGTATTTTTTTTTCAGACGAATCAAATTATAACATTCTGCACTTAATATGAGCAATTTGGGATTCATTAATGAAACAATTAACAAAACGATCTATTTAATTATTGTTAAGGAACATTTCCCACGAAATTACTGAAAAAATAGGAATTCCTAATAATTACAACATTCAACAGGACAATGATACTGATGTGAAGATATGGCTTTCATACAATATTTTCCATACACCCAATACTCCTAAACAAAGTCCCGATATGAATCCTATTGATCATTTGGAAAAACGACTGTGTAACAAAATTTTAAACAAAAATCAAATTATTCATTTGAATGGTGTGTATGGCAGTAACTAACACATGTTTTCAATTTAAACTTTTAACTGAAGTATTATTTGATTTTTTTCGATCAAGTTGCCTTTGTAAAATATGTCAGTTATTATGTTTAATGTTTACTCAATTATTAATAAAATGAGTGTCCAGAAAAAAGTTCATATAAATTATTTAATAATAATTTCAACAAAACCCAACATGGCCACGCATTCAAGAGTCGACTGTCAAAGTGTTATTAGACAGTACCTGGTCGGTTGTCAGAAAACCTGATTCAGATAAAAGGAATGGTTCACATGATATTTCTTAAGCCAAAAAAGGTCGGATTATGTGGTACGACAAGTTGAAGTTAAGAACATACAAGGCTCAAAATTCTCCTGACAGGAACGCTGCTAAAAATTAAATGGCCAAAAATAGAGCACAGAAATTGAAGTCACGTTTTCTAAAAAACATTCTTGCTCCATATTGAATGACGAAACGTATATTCTGGCATATTTTTCGCAACTTCCTGGTCAAAAATTTTATGTGGCTGATTTTCGAGGGAATTTTGGAGAACAACTTAGAACCCAAATGCAGTCAAATTTTCTAAAAAGTTCTTAATATGGCAAGTGATATGCCGTTGAGGCAAAAGAAACTAATAATTTTCATTTAATCAAGTAATGTGTGCAAAAAAGGCTGCCTTCATTCATAAGATTTCTTCCTGTCACAATAGTAAACAAGCCCTTGAGCGGTACAGGAACAATAATGTGGTATTTATAACAAGAAGGGAAAATCCTTCCAAACTGTCCGGAAATTAAACCAGTGAAGAGATATTGGGATCTTGTTAAAAGATAATTGAAGGGCAGAAAAATGGTGTCTAAGGTCGATTTAAAACGCAGATAGACTACCTGATCGGGCAAAGTGACAGCAAATACTATAAAAACTTTAATGGTATGAGTTTGAAAAAGGTTCATCATTCATCACTAGTGATTAATACTATAATTTTATTGGAAATTCTTATAATAATTTCAATAAAATAAATCTTAAAAACTTTAAAACCCTCAATTAAGTGGTTTTGTTTTATTAACATACATGTATGTCAAGAATTGATATCACTATCTCTGGAATAACAAAAAATTATAACTCAATGATAATTGCCTTAATGAAGTACTTAATCTTAATCGATATTTAACTAAGTATAAAATTTAAAACTCTTTTAAATTGGTACCTTAACTTTTTCAGTGTAAAGATACAGAGATAAAAGAAAGTTTTCCTTATTAACACATTGATATTTTCATCTTATTAGAAATTAGAAATTAATAAAATATAAATTAAGTTTTACAATTTTTGAAAATTTGAATTTATTGTTTTTTACTCAAATTAGGGAACTTAGAATTATGGTTCACCCTCATAAAGCAGATAACATTTCCGAATTATATTTTTAAAAAAACTAATGTAATCATATGTATTTACTGAAAATGTTGTATATGTCTGTTTCCTTTTTTGTAGAAATCCTTAGAAAATCACATTATTATTTAAAATCAATTAAAATAAAACAACAACAAAAAACATACGATAAGTTCAAAGGATATTTGCGATAAAATGTACGTGTTTTCAGAATTTTTAAAAAGCAAAACAACATTATTATATAAATAAATACACATATATGTATGTGTGTATATATAAATGACACAAAATTTTATGTATACAATAGTCCTAAATATGTGTGAGTGTGTGCATTTTGTTAATGTTGAAAAATTTGTATAGAAAACAAATACGTATATGAGAACTTACAAATACATATAGAAATATATAGATATTATCATATATAACATATATTCACATGCTTATATGTATCTTTTTATATATTTCCGAGTATTTTGCTTACATATACAAATGTAAACACTATGGTCACGCATACGTCTACAACATTATATTCTCTCACACACCATTTTATTTCTTCAAAACGCACCAACATACAAACTCATTTTGTAGAAATTTTATCATGGATGGATTAAAATGATATACTTTTCCTTTTTTATTGTTGGGAACTTATTTTACTATATTCACTAACACATAAACATTTTTCCTATACATTTCTAATATTCTATTCAATATCGTGCGATAGGAAATTTTCTAAAAAAAATCGAATAAAGAAAAGAATTGACAGCACCGAACAAATTTTACAACCACCCTCGTTTTAAATATTTACAATATGATAAAAATCATCATTTGGCATTAAGTAGGAGCAAAGAAAAAGAAGGACATCATGTCGTATAGATGTAGTAGAGGTGGCTTAAGCACGTTTAGATGTGCAGACAAGTATGTGAGTCTATATATTTTATCAAAATTAAATACACTTATAAGGCCTCTTTTTATAATTCTCTCTCGCTCTATCTTTCTCTGCGTATGTTGGAAAACGTGTAACTACTACATATGAAAAAAACATTTGCATTTCAAGCGAATTAATTTGTTTAGAAATCTATTAAATATACAGTGGCGAGCAGATTAACCAAATAAAACTTAAAATTAGTAAAATTAAATAAGAATAAAGTTTAGATTTATTATTTATTCAGTGCACTTTGCTGCATAAAAATTCTATTTTCTAATCTTCAATACCCTTCACCATAAATGCTTATGAACTAAATACTAAATATTTTTGTCTACAACTTTTTTCTACTGAACCGATTCTGAATTTTTTTTGAAATGGTAATAAGGTATATAGAACTTATTATTTTTTGTTATAATCTGTTGATTAATTATGGAAAATTTTAAATAGGAAACCTTCTTAGAACTATACAAATATTGAGGCCAAATTTCATTGATCTTTGTCCACTATTGAGGATCAAACAAACAGACCGACAGTCGGACATACCTAAATCGACTCAGATTTTGTAGGTCTGTATATATATTGTTGGGTCTAAAATGATTCCATCTTAGCATAACACACGGAATGACAAAGTGGGGGGGTAAAAAAATCATACTATTGTATTTTGACAAAACCTACAGATATTCGATTATTAATATTTGCTTTGAATAGAGGATACATCTCGCTCTGACCCCTCTTTGTTTTCATGTTTTCCAGTAAAACTGTTTTGTTAGAAATTGGTATTCGAAATAGTTCACCAGTTATTCGATATTTAATATTTGTTTTGTATGGTATCTAATCCGTGATTCTTTCGGCCCTTCATTTTCTCCAGTAAAACAGGTGCTAAGTTAAAGTGATTCTGATCAAATTTCCTTTTTTACCACTTCCCAGAACCATTTCATTATCAAATTTCTCAAAATATTTTTTGTAACAAAACCTGTTATTTTCCATTAGATTGAGGTCTGGACATGTTCTGAAATATTACTCTTATCTTATTCCGGAATCTACTTTCATTAAGGCCGAATTAAAAAACCGGGGTTCTACCGAGTATACTTTTATAAGGGCCTGTCATATTTCTTGTTATCGAAATGAACGTGATTTACTTTCTTTACATTGAATCATATTATCATTATATAGTTTACATGGAGATATCCCACACAAGTAAGAGTATTTTTGAAGAGAATTATAAGAACTATATTTTTCAAATAAAATCAATAATAAGATTTCGGTTTAAACAAATCACACTCCGATCCTAGGAACCACTACAAACATGTTGCAGGTGAAACTTCGTTACAAATTTTTTTAGTTTCAATGTTACAGAATTATTTAAAAAAGTTTTGGGACCACTGTGCGACAGTTTGTTTGGATTTTTTTTGTCATATGTGGATGACATTTATTTTAGCAATTTGAACAAATGAGTAATTTATTTTTTGTCATTTTCACAATTAGAACTTAAATACCCAAAAATGTTATTTTTTAAAATGATGGAAATACAGAATCGAAAAGAAACAAGAAAAATATTATGAGTCAAATTTATGAATATGTTGATAGGTTCCAATAATTTCATCTGGTGAATGAAACATTTCCTTTGCTCCTTTTAATACGATTCACACTGTAAATCCTTAAGCAAATATATATACTTGTTTACTACACCTAAAAAATCGTAACAGTGAGACTCTAAATACAAGACCCTTCACCTACACCTGCATACTTCTATAGGCAGCTAAAAGCCTAGACATTTAAATACACATACACACAAACCTTACACATGTAAACTTATATGGTCCTGTTTATCAGACATTTTGTTTTTGTTATATATATATTTTTTTCTTTTCTGCTTCTTCTTTTTTTAATTTATTTATACTTTCAAAGTTTTTTGGCTTTCGTTTTTATTATTATTTGATTTCTTTGTTTTTATTTTCATTTGAAGTTTCTGTTGGGCCTGCGTTGCTAAGGGTTTCCTTTGTTGTGTTGTGTATTTGTATGACCCTATACACACACAAACGCATATACATACAGAGACAGACATGCTTTATAGTATATAAACGCCTGCTCACACTTTCTGCTCAAGTATAAAAGTAGTTATGTATAATCTTATGTATGTAAGTATATAAAAGAGGGGGATGATGTTTTGCTTTTAGGGCAGACATGTGTCGGTGTCTTGTTCTTGTTAAGACACCCACATTTAGTTGCAACGTGTATATGCGATTTTTTGTGTACAAAGGATTTTTGTCCTGTTTTGTCCTCCCTTGGTCCTATAAATACTCTTTGCCTAGTATTTGTGGCATGATGGCGGCTGACTGTTTGTACTGCTAGAGTTTATGTGTGGTGTGTATGTGTGCCACTGTATTTGTCATCGTCTTTAAATTTATTCACATTTTTTTAATTTATTAAATGCGTTGTTACCTTTTTATGTCTATCATTGACAACGGCTCACTCAGTCGCTCCTTCGAACTGTCACTTTTAGTTGTTTGAGGCCAAAAACTTTGTTATTATGCGTTTGCATGTTTCGTTTGTTTTGCTCCTTTTGTTCGCCTAATATCAACCTATCATCTTCTATGTATTAGTGTTCTCATTTCTGTTATTCTCTTTTGAGATACTCTTTTAGGGATTTTGTCTCTCTCTCTCTATCTCTCTTTCATATCCTCAAAAGAGTACAAATATTTGAAATGACTCTTTCATTTAAAATTTTCGTTTTCTTTGTTTATTTGAATGTTTGTTATAATTTCTTCAAATCTCTTTCTCTTACTAACGAAATAATACAAGAAAAATATCCTGTAATATGCGTTTTTATAATTCTTTGTCTTGCATTTTCTTTTTAGCCAAAATACGAAAGTTTTTGAGACATTTTTATTTATTTACATTTTTTTTGTAGGAAAAAATAACAAAATTTTATGTTAAATAACAAAAAAGTGTGTGTAAGGATATTCGTATATGATGGCGTTGATGTGTGTGTGTGTGTGTGGGTATACAGTGTAGGTCTTTGTTGTTTGAAAAAGGACAAACAAATAAGAACAAGTAAAAGAAATACATAACATAAACCGTTAGTTAAGGATGAGTTTTTTTTTCATTTTATTTTGTTAATGTTTGTGTGTCTTTAGGGTTCGTAAGTTAATGAACTCATTTTATTTTTATATATTTTGGGCCTTCTTAAGTCTGTCGTACATCATATAATAAAGTTCATTGTATTTTCTGTTTATATTCTGTTTTTTTTTATTTATTTATTTAGTGTGTTTTGTATATTTTCGGGTATAATTTTCATATTATTAAACGCATTAAAGTAACGTTTATAAGGATTCAGTTCAAAGACTTTTGCGTATAAAATAAGTTAAATTGTGCATAAAGATGATTTTCGTGTTTAATACGAAAATATTAAAGATTAAAAACTTTATCAATTTTTATGACTACGAAAGTGAAATGAACAAATTTTTTAAAGTGAATTAAAATTCTGCTAGAATATTCAGAGATTCAATCATCGAAACTATCAAGTGGTCGTTTGCCCTTATTCTAACAGATCGCTATTAATATTTCGACTTTTAAAATAAAAATGATAAAACCCATTCAGTGGCAACTTTTATGAGGACTGTGTAATATAACTTATTTTAAAAATGTTGATGATTCTCACGTTTGACAAAGAATTATACCATTTTAGATGATTTGCGAATGTTGAAATTATTTAAGGACCATAGGAAATAATGGTCTGATTTTCGTAAAATTTAATTTGGTGTTTTTTGTTGTATAAATTTTGAACGAATTATGAATTATCATAACAATACTCAGATTTTTTTTATTCATGCTCTTAAAAGTGATTTGCGGAAGTGAATATGAATAGATTTTAAGAGATTTCCTTGGAAGATACCTAAAGTTCGTCCTTGGACCAAAATAATTAAATAAAACAAAAATTTTTGTTAAAATATAAAATATATAATCAAATCAATATTTGTTTTGCAAAGGTATATCTCTCCTCCTTAACCTACCGAAAGCAGAAGATATATATCCTTACAAAACAAATATTGATTTGAATTCATAAATTGCAGTTAGAATATTCAAATTTTGTCAGAATCATGTTACTATGAAAAATTAAAGTAGAAACAAATTAGGGCAGGATCATGGGGAGTGATTGACCACATACAATTTTGTAGCTAGAATTGAGAAATTTTATCTTAATAACCTAAATGCAAAAGAGTACAGAGCAGACTTAAGTAAGAGCAAATTCTTAGACCGAATTTCTTATATTGCAACTTTAAACAAAATTGGAGACTCCACAAATTCTGCGATTCAAGTTACCGATGAATGTTATGCTTGAAGAATGCCCACCACCCATTGCAGACAATGACCAATAGGCTGAAAGCTTACAGACCCCGTATTGACCGTGGCGTTTCAAATGACCTGCATGTAACCAATGATCAAATAATAAACGATATTAAACTGTCAAGCCCGATTTTACCTCCCTTAGTCCTGAGCGATTATCCGCATCAAAACATGACCAAACATATCTAACAAACTTGTTTTGTTGCAGCTGTTACAACAACAAAAACTAATTATAGGATATCAAATAACTAATAAGTGCGACCTTTAAAATTTTGTCGCAAAAGTAAACTGGAAAAAAATTTCGGGGACTAAGCATATGGTTATTCCACATACACATTTTCGTTTTAAATTCTCTAGTATATGTGCAGGGAAATGCACCGGGTTAATGCTTTATAATATAATTATAAAATTAATATACTCACTTTTTATTAATTTTTAGAAGTGAAATTATTTTGGTTGACTTACCTGCAATTAGAAAATAGAAATGGAATAAAAATGATCAAAA
This sequence comes from Cochliomyia hominivorax, assembly GCA_004302925.2. Lineage (NCBI taxonomy): Eukaryota > Metazoa > Arthropoda > Insecta > Diptera > Calliphoridae > Cochliomyia > Cochliomyia hominivorax. The sequence continues at coordinate 44,004,567 of PYHX02000495.1, forward strand.
TATTCTATAAATTAATTTACGAAATTAAAAAATTAAATTAAAAATTTAATTATAAAAACTATATAATTAAAACATCCTTAATCCAAAATGGATGCCACAAAATGTGGCAGATGATGTATCAAACAAAAAAAATAAATAAAATAAACAGAGTTTATGTTACTAAAATAAGTTAAAATAATTGTTTGTCTGGCTGAGATCAAGTATGTGTATGTACATATGTATGTAGAGAGAAAACCATGAAAATGGAAAGTAAAAGTGTCGTATTTCCAACTAAACTTTGTTGAGATAAAATGGAAACTTTTATAGTAAACATACAAACTCACACAGATACTCATTGTACAAAAAAACATACGCTATTTTAATATATAATATGTATGTATGTATGTATTTATGTCTGTATGTTGGAAAATAGTCTCGTTACTTAGTTTTAAAAGTAGAATTGTATATATAAAGGAAGACGAAGTTTTCCTTGAAATAGTTTTCCTTGTTCTTTTTTTCTTTAACTTAAAACTTAAGAAAGAAATTTTTAAGATGAAGAAAAAGTATGTCAAACAACAAAAGAAAGAACTTTAACAAACAATAAAATAAGGAAATAAAAGTAAAAAAGTTAAAAAGGATAACTATGTGTATAGATATATGTATTTGTAGTGTTTGTGTGCGTGTACACAACATATATATAATTATTAAATTTTAAAAATGAAAGAAATGTGGCCTTTCAAATAGAGACAAATGGAATCCTAGAATTAAAACAACAATAAAAAAAGTAATTTTGAGGGTAACAAAAATCATTTAATAAAATGAATATCGTAGACTAAAACACAGGAAGGAATAAAACAATGTATTAGGGATAGAAATAGTGATGTCGCCCATTCTAGGGGTTGAAAAAATAATGGTTGCACTTTTTGGAACTCTTTGCCGCCCTTGTGTAAGACCACACTAAATAAAGGTGCGTAATGCAAGACTGATTAAGAATATACAGTGGTTATCAGAAGTGCTTGAATAAGAAATCTACGCAATGAAAAACTTAAATACATAAAAAAGATTTTTATATTTAAAAATAATCATTAAAATAATTAGTGAGATCGAAAATGAGTGACTAGAAGAAAATGCGTCCTAAAATTATAAAATATTTTCAATAAAACCCAACTTGTTCCTACAAAAAGTTGGCAAAGCATTCAAAGGTCTGCCGTCAAACTGTTTCCAGTGTTACTAAACTGCAACGGGAGAACTTGTTCATTCATAGGAACAAATGATCCACATGATGTTTCTAAAGCCAAAAAAATAGAAAGATTTTTCAAAAAGGGATCCCATATATCCGGCAGGAAAGCAGCAGAAACACAGAAACGCTGTTTAACATTTAGAAGCCAAAAACAGGCCACGGAAATTAAAAAAAAATAATGAATGAAGAATCGCATATTCTGGCAAAATTTTCGCAACTTAATGGTGAAAAATTTAATGTCAAAGAAAAATTTAGGACCCAAATGCAGTTAAATTTTCCCAGGAAGTTTTTGGTATAGCAAGCAATGTGCAGTTGCTTGTTGAAGAGATAGATAGATTAGCTGTTCGAGGAAAATGACAAAAGAACTATAAAAATTTAGTGGAATGGTTCCTGAAAAAAGATTTAATTTCATCTCTAATGATTAAAACTATAAAAAATACATATATTTTTTTTGGAAATTTTAACAATAATTTCAATAAAATAAACAAAAATTAAAACTGTAAGTTTAGTGGTTCCATGGTTATTGACATGTATTATCTTATGAAATATTCGATCTCAGTCCTTAACGAAAACCTAGTTTATTGTCAAATTTTAATAGGGAACTTATGTACGAAAATAAATACACCATTAATGATACTGCTGCATTTACGAATGTATAATATATTCCTTATGATCGTGGACAAATACAGTTTGTCAAATATATTTTTGCAATAATAAAAAAGGAAAAATTTTAACTTCATTAATGATTTTCAAGTAAAAATACTTTAATTATCGAATTTTTTCTGAACACATTCCATAGGCTATACCTTCTTAAGACAATAAAATGCTAAAATTTTCAAATAGACGGATAATTACAAAACGAGAATCAAAAAAGAAATTTACTAATTTTGAAAAGTGTCAAATAATTGTTTGCAAAAATTTGGAAAACATGGAAAATGTGTTTTTTTTTCGGCGAAGCAATTTTTAAGGATTAAGAAAGTGTTCCTTTCAAAGTTAATGTCTTTAAAGTCACTTGCGACTTCATAATTCCATGTAAGAAGAGATTAAAGAGAAATTGAAGTACTTCAATGTTTATGGCAAATTCATTATGGGATAAGTGATATTCCACATTCAGGATTACATACAATACTATATCCCATGACGAAAGTCATGGAAAGATCCAGAATTAAATTATTCACTGGTTTGGTTGAAGAAAAGAACTCTGCGAATTGAAAGCTTTTATTATAAAGACTGTGATCATAAGTAGTAAAAAAAGGAACTCCTCCAGCGAAAAAGGACTATAGGAAATGGGATTTCAATGAAACTATTTGTAAGTGTGTAGAAATATTCCAGTAGATAGTTTTAAGTTGACAATGGGATATAGGACACATTAGAATCATTTCCAAAAATGGATTTGCCCTTATAACAATTGGAAATGTCCCGATTGCTTTAAAATATTCCATTTAGCACTTTTACATCCAATTAAGAGCACCAGTGTCTTTATAGGCATTTCATTTGTAAAGGAAACACTTCCTTTTTCCTTAAAATAGATCAATTAAAAATAAGAAGGCAAAAGGGAAATTCCACTTGTTCAATGTTTTCATATTTTTTGCACACATTTATTTGACACTTTTCAAAATGAATAAATTTCTTATTTTGTTGTACTGTGTCCATCTATTTGGAATATTTTGACGTCTTATAGTCGTAAACATGTATTGTGTTCAGAAAAAAAGTTTATGATTGCAAAAATATATTTGACAAACTGTATATAATTTCTTTTAATCAAAATTATTCACAGGAATTCAATAAAAATGAAAAATACATCTATTTTTTGTCCTTAACTGTATATATTTTCCATTGCGTACAATAAACTACATTATATTGCATTAATGCATTATATTCACTCTTATTATTTACTCTTCAATCATATCAAAACTCTCATTTTTTGTTTTTATTAGACCCAAAAATAAAAACAATACGAAACGCATAAAATAGTTTCACTCATTTTAAATTCTCACTCATTTACTCGCACTTAAAACAATTTTGAAAAACTCTTCATATCGAAAACATACTCTTATACATATTTATTACACACACGTGTAACCAGATAGAGATAAATATAACTACATTCATACGAATATATAAAAGAAAATGCATAAAATCAAGTCAGTAAAAGTGGGTTGGGTCTGAGATCTCATGTACAATACTTTAATGCTCTCATGTTTTTTTTATAGTTTATTATTGTTTGAATGTGTGTTACATTCATACATACATACACACATAGTTATTACATACCCATAATACATATTTACTTAAACTTAATAATTCATAGTCGAAAAGAAAAAAACAAAAGACAACAGAAAAAGTGCATTACAACAAAATGTTGTTATTGTTTAAGACTTTTACCATGTAATAATACACAAGTTGTGTGTATTTTAGTTGTTTTTCTACCAACTAATCGTTGTCGTTGTCAATTGTGTCCGTATGTATGTATACATATTTAGTTAAGGCCAATGATTTTTTATTTATATTTCATACACATTTTAAGCCTATTTGTGTTAGTGCATTTTATATGTTTGTACGTTTGTAATACAAAATACATTTGTATTTATATAATGACGTTAATAAACGTGTTCAAATATTTAGCTGCATTTAAATATTCTTACATATACAGATGTATGAATGTATATATATACATAATGAAGTGTAAGCGAGAGATTCTATATTTGTTGTACATACAAACACAAACACATTAATAATTTTATCGAATAGACCAATACAAGCTTGATAAAATGTTTGATGATCTATAAGAAATTTAGTAAATAATAGGAGTTTTTAACACATTTTAGACTTCTAGAGATATCTAGATATTCATGATAAATTAGAAGTGTAAAATCCCAATTTATGTACACTAGGGTAACATGAAATTATGATATTGTAAATATATTATTTTTGAGACAAAATGTCCGCATTTAAAATCCTGTATAAAACTTTTCCGTTGCTAGTAAACCTCATTTAGGTAAAAGGAATAGTCCATGTGATATTTCTAAAGCCAAAAAAGTAGACAACATTTTGAAAAGAACCCATAACACGTCTAGCAGGAGAGCAGCCCCATTAGCTAAGTGTTTGTGTTATTTGATACGAAAGGTTTAAAAACATATAAGGCTCAAAAAGCTCTTGACAGGAACGGTTCTAAAAATTTAGAGGCCAAGAATGGAGCATGCAAATTGTAGTCAATTTTTCTAACAGAAAAATAATAATCTTTAGAAACATATGTACTGACAGATTTTTTGCAAATTCCTGGTCAAAAAATGTATATTGTTCATGCTTGAGGGAATGATTAAGAAAATTTAAGGACCAAAATGCAGTCAAAACCTCCCAAAATGTTCTTGATATGGTAAACAAGATGCAGTTGAGGCAAAAGAAACCAATCATTTGTTATAACTGGCTTTATAAATACTGAAATTTACATCAAGAAATGTAAATGCATCCAGTCACTATGATAAACAAGCCCTTGAGTGGTACAAGAACAATAGCATGATATATGTACCAAGCAAGGCAAATGGCTCATTTATAAAATTATATTTTTTTCAGTTAGAAAGAATGTATTATTAAATTTCCTGTATAAATGTTATAAAAAATAAAGTTTGCAAAAAATGGACCACTAAGCCGAAGATCATATTCGAACGGTTCAAACCTTGACATATTAAAGTAAATCGATATGAAAAATTGTGCAATTTAAATTGAATCTATAATGATTTACATAACAATAAAAATATAATAAAGTTGCCTGGAACTATATTTTATTAATAAAATTGATTCGTATCGCATATTAGCTTATTTTTTAGAACTACGGTCCTTTAAATATCTTATTTTATGATGTATCTATTATTTTGAATGGTTCCTTCGAACATCAAATAAATTATATTAAATGAAATTTTTATTAATCCAGCAAATAACTTTTGCTCTATATTTTTGCTATTATTGAATTTACCTAAGAATAATATTATTGCGAGATAATTGTATAATTTTGAATTCAACTAGGACCGAATTAGAACTGAACTAGAACTCAACTAGAACTGAACTAAAACTGAACTAAACTAGAACTGAACTAAAACTGGAATAGTACGGAACTAGAAAGTAATTAGAACTTAACTAGTGCTAAATCTGAACTAGAACTAAACTAGTATGTAACCAAAACTGAATTAAAACTAAAATTGAACTGAATAAGTAGTGATCTAGGACTGAACTAGAATGGAACTAGAACTGAACTAGAATTGCACTAGAACTAACCTAGAACTGAATTAAGTCGAAGAAAATGAATCAATTTGACTTAACAAAATTAATGAATGAATTTGAGGGAAGAATTGGTCAGCAAAAATATGTAACTATAATTTTAAGGCGTCTTTTGTGGATCGCGATTATTGGAATGGTGGACCTCAGTAAAGATATTTTTAAAAGATCTTATATTTGTATTTCTAATAAAAAGTTGTTATTACTGATCACTAAGCTATGATTTCGATGTTTAAAAACATAAACTTAATCTTAAGGAAATAAAAAATGGATGCTTAAAATATAAAATAAAAATCATTTACCTTTTTCTCGATAAAAATATTTTATATTAAATAAATTCAACATTCGGAAAATATTCGCGATAAATTTGACAATATAAATCATTTTTGTAAAATAATTTTTGTTTTCAGATTTTTTTAAATTTTCCCTAATTTACTTGGTGTCACAAACTTGTTGAAAAATACTAACGGTGCTATGTGTTGCAGAATACTTTGTATTTCTTTTTTGGTTTGTTAGTTTTCACAAATAAAATAATTATTTGAATATTTAAATGCTTATAACGAATTCTTGTATGTTTTTATATTAAAAAATACTTTTTATTAAAAAATTCACACTTTTTTAAAATACTTGTGGAGCTCTTTTTGCTTTTCTCTTATGTCTTTTTTAAGCTGTGTAAACCCAGAATTATAAAGCTGAATGCTATGAAAACCTTATAAAATATATTTATCTCTGTCACTCTCATATGTTGTAAGTTAAATAAGTTTTCTAATTTTTTCTTTCATATTTCTTATTGGATATAACATTTATGAAATAGAAACCAGTGTTGGAAAACGTTTTTTGTCGTAATATTGCACATAAATAAGGAGAAGTCAATATTGATGTTTGCTTAGAAAAATGTGCAAAATAATGTAACTAATCTAGAGAAAGTCTAGTTTAGGGTGGATTTCAACGTAAATCATACAAATAACTTTTTTAAAGTTCTAATTTCATATTAATATAAATTTGAGAATACAAAAAATAAAAAGCTTAAAAATAGTTAAAATATCCGAACAAGAAATACCTATCACAGATTATTCATTTTGCTACCTATATACAAAATTATATAGCCTCACGTCATAAATTAAATATGGCGATTTTTTTTAAATCAATGTATCTGAGGTGGCCATCTTTCAAGGGCCTCTGACTTTTTCCCTGACCAACTCGAAAACACAGTTCATTTCCATAGTTATTGAGTCGAAAACACTGCGAAACGTTTAATAGCGTTGACATTTTTAAACAACATTTTATTATAGAATCATAAATTTGTTTTATCAGCACTAATATCAATCTATTTCAATAAACACAGATGGTGAGAAGTCACGCCATTTACCTTTTTCTAAGATTGGTATTTGATTCTGAATAAAAAAGCACAGATTTGCAAGGTGAACCAAATGAAATGCCTTTCTTTCGCAAAAGAAAACATGATTTCATACAAATCTGACGACATTCATGGAGTAAGATGCTTAAATTTGATCGAACTATATTAAGTTATATATTCCTTCTCTTGCTCATTATATTGTATCCCAAAATAGCATTAAAAGATCAAAGCATGTTTTTATTAAATTGCGTAATGAGTCATCAAATAATTGATGTATTGGACTATAACATTTTTTATTGAATCAATTCCAAAAATTACCAAAATTTTTATAACGTAACTTATATAATGGCGAAATTTTATTCTAATGTTTTGATTTATAATTAAACATTTTACGAAAGTTCTTTGCTTGAAGACAGAGGTTGTCTTAGATATCGTTCTATATATTTTAATATACTGAAACGGTTTGCTGGTTAAGCAGGTAATTTTTCACAACTATAACGAAAACCAAGGACAAATTTCATTGAGTTCTGAGTGAATGTGAAAGTGCCAACAACAAACTCACAGATAAAAGAACACAGCTATATCAACTAAGATTTTGATTTGATCCAGGAATATTATATACATTATGTTCGTTCATATTAAATTTATCTAACTATGAATATAGTATTAAAAAACGTATGTTTTGAATTAAAATGTAGATGTATAAATATATGTGATTCACTGTATATAAACCTAATTGAAAAAAAAACGAAATTATATATTTTCATATTAGAATTTTACTTCTGTGACAATTTACTGCATTATTTTTACAATACTATTTTATATTAATTTTTACGTTTACCAACACTGTTACCAACATCAATAAAACTCCTGTCATCTCACTCTTTTATACGCTCTTTTTCTCTTTTTGACATTGAAAAAAAAACTTCAAATAAAAAGTAAAAAATACAAAAGAATAAGAAAAATTCGTGGTGCGTTCGTGAATAAAAAATTTCCCAAATTGTTAAGAAAAAAAGTTATTAACAAACAAAGAAAATAATTAACAATTTTTTTGTGTCTAAAGTTTAAACGTAAAAACCACATTTATTAGTGGTAAGTGTTGAAAAATTGCTGCATTCCAAAATTCAAAAAATTATAATTAAAATGAAAAAATTTTATTAAAAGAATTTTGTGCAAAAATATAGAAAAAACATGGTCATGCAAAAGATGAGTGAATGTATTAGTCGGTGAATTTGGAAGTGTATGATTGTGTGCGTTTGTGAATGATTTCGCCGTTTAAAAAAATAAAATTTCTCGAATATTTCATAAAGATGAACAAAATAACTTAAATTTTATGTTTGTTATTCAATAGAAATCACATATCAATTAGTGGGTAGTTAGTGGCATATAGAGAAAACCCCTAAACATTTATTGATTTTTCCTAGAATATCAAACAGACTACAACAACATTTCGTTTTTTTCGTCTTCATAATTCACGTACAGAGAAATTGTTGTTCCCTTTAGCGGCCATTAAGCTAGAAAAACGATTTTTTTTGTTAAATTAATTATTTTCATACATTTAAGTGCTTTTGTTAGCTCATGTTAAAGGTGTATTAAGTTTGTATGTGATTTCGACATGCTCTTGCTTTTCTTCTAATGTTTATTCCTTACTTCGACGTCGTAATTAATTGCGTTTGTTCTGCAATTTGCATTTTTGACTTTATTGCAAATTCGTATTAAATCGATATTTCAAAATTATTGTGTTGTAGTTCCTAATTAAGAGTTTGGTTCAAATTATTTTTTTCTCCCGTTCGTTGGCAAATGTTGTTTCTTTTTTGTGTTTTTCATTCACATTTATTTGTAAGTGACGGGCCCAATGCTGCAAAAAGAATTTTTCAAGGTTACCAACTAAAATTTGAGTTATTCTTGTTACAGTGTGTCAAAAAATTATTGATTTCTTTTGTTATACTATGTTGTAGTAGAGTTGCCAAGCGTATTATTTTATAAATACTGAATATTTAATTTTAACATTTTTAAGTGATTTGGGGTATTATGCGTTTGTGGAGAGTTGTTAACGGGCAGAAAAGTATACCTTTCGACTTATAATCACTTTCTGAAACGATTTAATCATGTATGTTGTTGTAACAGTTCGGTTGTACCTGATAGTTCTTTATTGGGAGAAATAAAACTTTCTTAGATAATCTTTCGCTGGTTTGGCAATCATGGCCAATTGGTAGTCGGGTCGTTCCGAAACAAAGATATAATTGTCGTGGAAATGACCATGTCTGTGTGGTTATCCATGTCAAGCTTCTTTGCATAGTACAGTTCGCATTGAATGATGCCTATTAAAATTGATTATAATTAGCCTATTATTTCATATTGGTCTCATAAAAATGTACCCGGAATGGGTTTTTTTTCTAAATTTTGCAAACATACCTCTTATAATATTGTAAAATGATGTGCTGAAATACTACTAGGAGAAGTATATAAAGATAAATATATAAACAAAAGGCGGTGAGCGATATAATACTAGGATGGATCTCTAAGTTTTTCTAACTATTCTATTAACCTCCAAAAAAACATCCTTTTAAAATGCATAAATAAATGTTGATTAATCGAGAGCCGTTCGTTCATTAATTTTTTATCAACCAACAATGTTCACATTACATATTTGGGCTTGAATTTTTACTTGTTTAATATTATTAAAGCCCTTCGCACAAAAACTAAAAATAACTATAAATTTTATTCCGCTTCGTTTATACACGAAATATAAGGAGTGAGATCGAATGATTCTTAACATACATGTATCTTTAAAAAACGAACTACAGTTTTTTTTTTTATTGAAAATATTACAATTTACAACAAAAAATATATTTTGTATAGCTTTAGCCTTTTTGTAAACATTCCTTGTTGTATATTCGGCATTTTTAGACCCCGTTCTTATAAATGAATGGCTTCTATTGCCACAATCGCAAATTGCGTTTCATACCAACAAATCTTTTATAATTTTTGTTTGCTTTAGAAAATTCTATTTTTTTGATTTAGAGAAACAGGTTCTCTATTAGTTGATATGTTTTCTCGATAATGTTTAATAACATTGGAAACAGTTTGAGGGCAGTCCTTTGAATGTTTGGTCAACTTTTTTTATTTATACAACATAATACACCGTACCAAGTTTTACTAGGTCCTCAATTTCACTTACCCTCATTTAAACCACACTTTCATAAAGTATAATATTATATAGTCGACCTTTACCGTCTAATACACTCTTTCTTGTTCTTCCTATGTAATATTTGGAACCACCAGGTTTTTTTTCAATATTTTACTTTACAATTTAAATGAGTTATTCGAATGAAACTTATAAATTAATTTAATTTAAATTATATTTTCTTTATAATTCTTTGTATTTTCAGAGTTTTTACGCTAAGTAGTTTCCCAAGCAGTCACTGCTCTCCACAGTGCATTGATACAAACAAACAAAGAAAACAATAAAATGTAAATAAAAGAATCTTAAAATCTCTACAGCAGTTTAACTTCTCACTACTTGTTCTTTTTATTTCTCAACATATTGGTTGAACTTGTCTTGGATTTCATACACACATACTCTAAATTGTTGTATTTAATTTTGAAATTGTTTTTGTTTTCTAGCTCATCAATACATCTGTAAAAACACTACTGAAAAAAATTCAGAAAAAAATATTACATAATGTCCAGCCTACCACGTCGTATTATTAAAGAAACTCAACGTTTAATGCAAGAGCCCGTACCGGGTATTAATGCCATTCCCGATGAAAACAACGCTAGATATTTTCATGTCATCGTAACAGGTCCAACTGATTCACCCTTTGAGGGAGGCGTCTTCAAATTGGAACTATTTTTGCCTGAAGACTATCCAATGTCGGCACCTAAAGTACGTTTTATAACAAAAATTTATCATCCAAATATTGATCGTTTGGGTCGTATCTGTTTGGATGTATTAAAAGATAAATGGAGTCCAGCTTTACAAATACGCACTATTCTCCTCTCGATTCAAGCGTTGTTAAGTGCACCTAATCCTGATGATCCTTTGGCCAATGATGTCGCTGAATTATGGAAAGTCAATGAGGCTGAGGCCATTAAAAATGCACGCGAATGGACTCAAAAATATGCCGTCGAAGACTGAATGATGTGTTAGAAAAGTATGTGACTTCTCTCATTCTTCTATATTTTATTAAAACTTTTGTTGTTGTTGTTGTAGGTTGGTAATTTATATATTTAAACGACGGCTTATATAAAACACATTATTTTTCTTTTGGGTATGTCAATATGATTATGGACAACTGGTTAAATTTTCTTTATTTTTTCTAATTAAAAACGGGGAATATGTGTTGCTATATGAAATTGTCGTAAACAAAACAAAACAAAAAAAACTCTATAAAGTAGAATAAACAATAAAATTGAAATTTTTAAATATAAATAAAAAACTTAAAAATATATTAATAAAAAATAAAAAAAATGCAATTTATTTTTTCACTATCACCGTATATTTTATGCTTTTTACATTGATTTATTAATTAGGATTAAAAACAAATTAATTAAATAAAATTAAAAATGTATTTCGTTTCTTCACAACTTTTACTTACGTTTCTTATTATTTTACTAAATATTTTTTAAAGAAAAACCGAAAATATTTAGTAACGTATTTTAATATTTTATATTCAATTTTCTGATGATTTTTTTTTGCTTTTCAATATCGTATTCTTTGGTTTATTGTATAACGATTTCCATTTTTTTACATTTTACTAATTTCATTTAAATTAATTAAATGACAAATAATTATAAATAAAACAAAGTAAAATAAAAGTCACAAATCAATAGCGTTTCATTTAACATGTAAAGCGTAAGTATACAAATGATTATATATATGTTCAGCTATCTGAACATTGCTTGGTCCCAACATATAATAGTTACACAATAGGAACACTTCTGCACACTCTCTGCCTTCCTACGATAAACAGTGGCAATCCTAGATATGCTTTACTAAGACTGGTAATATTGTTTAGACAGTTAAACAAATGTTATATATCATTTAGTCCTTGGCCACATGGTGGACAAACATTAGGAAATACACGGTCAAAACGAGACGCGGGGAGTGATATTCCCTTTACAAACGCCAAATTTTGATATGTTTCTATAATTATTTTGTATATTGATCGTTTTAGAGGTTATTCAAGTTTCGGTATACACGAATGTATCATTCTTGTTTTATATTACCAACAGACATTATTATTGTAGGAGTTTTTTTAATGGACTCACATTTAGAAAATTCATGGCTTAGACATCCTGTTTGATCTAATGAAATTCACATTGTTAAATTGGCTTGTAATACGATTGTTTTAAATAATGTAATAAATAATCATTATATTAAAAATCGTAAAAGAAATATTGACATAATTGGACTTTAGTTTAAACTATTTTTTTCTCTTTTATTATTTTTCTACTTTATGTAGAGTAACCGACAAAGAAATTGAATGCAACAAATGTTTTTTTTTGCTTAAATAACCAAAAACTATTGTTTAATCGTACTTTTTCGGTACGAACAGGAAGAATGTATTATTGTTTTTCAATAAGCGATAAATTGTTTTTATTGTCAAAAAATTTGGGGAAAATAGATGAGACTTAAATGGTGTCAAGAAAAAAAAACAAGTAAGAAAGTTAATTCCGACAATGCAGTATCTTACACAGCATTGTTGTTTTTCTTAAGAATTGCTATGACCCTCGCTTAATTTGGTTTTCTGATTTCAAACAAATGATAATTGTTGACCGAATCTGCTCATAGTACTCGTACTCTGAGTCCGAAAACTCATGAGTCCGAAAATATGATTTTACTTTGTACCGAACTCAAAGCTTTATCATTCGGCAATATTTATTTCGTAATTTTGTCGAATTCGAAAATCATGAATTTTTTGAGTCTAAATATTTGATTCGTACTTTTAAGGCAGATCTTTCCTGAATATTACAAGTCTGATTTGTGCTAAAAACTTCATTCCGGGACCACATTTGTATGGGTGCTACTTGGAATGTTTGTGTCATCATAACCAATTTCAGTAGGCTTTTTGTCTATGAATTATAAGAAAAATATGTACCAAATTTCATCAAATTACAATGAAAATTGCTACCTGTATAGTGTTTACAATGTATACATGGAGGTCGGACACAGAAAAGATTCAGATTAGATCGGTATAATTAAAAGTCGGTGTAACATCATATTAAACATCTACATAAAACGCCATCCCAGACACCTATAATTGACAATATTATAAATATTTCTTTGGGGTGTCAAGTGTATGAAATTTCCCACTTTTTTCTTGGATTTTTTACAAATCCAAAGTCCAATTAAAGTTGAACGAAATGTTTAGCACTTAAAATAAACCAACAAATGAACACCCACCAGGGTAGAGTACAAAAAGGATTTATGAAATAAAAAAAATTCTTCAATAAAAATATGAATTCCTCTGTAGATGTCTTCAATTTTCATGTAAATATATTATATAGATTTGCCCCATTGTGCGACATTGGTATTGTCTTTGATTGTGTATAAAATATTTATCTAAAATGGAAATAATTTCTATAAAATAAGATTAAAGTGATTTTAAGTGAATAACAAGTAAATCGTACAGTAAATAGGATGGCGCTTATTTAGGATAATACAATATACACTAGAGCCCCGACTTGCGTTGTTAATGGGAACCAGAGAAACGCAACGCAAATCAAATCAATTTTTTCCATATAAATACACTTTAATTTATTATTGCAACATTTTCCTTAAAGTCTGTGTAAATAGAAAGAGCTTTATTTTTTATTACGTCCTTGCTAAGGACGTCTTTATTGAAGGAAGGGACTTTAAAATCAATAAGGGATTCCTTGTTATAGTATTTTGTTTAGATTGGAATGGTGTAATTTATTATTTTATTGCTGTTTCAGTTGCAAAATGTTCTTACTGCCAGATTGTTAATGGTGCTAGTCCAAGTGCTTTTCCTATATCAGCAGCTTTTTTCGCCCGATATAAAACGTTTTATTATGTCTAATTTTTATTCTAAACCTATTACTTTTCTTTAACGTTAAATAATTTTTTACGTCCTTAATGTACTCGGGTGAATCATTCACATGTTCTTAGCACCACTTATATAACAAAGAAAAGGAAGCTCCCCTTATTTCCTTAATTTAACACTTATCGTCACGTGTACGATAAGTGTTATCAATGATGTTAAAAATGCTGCAGTAAAAAATTAAACCGTTTCTAGCGAAGCAAATCGGTATCAAAACGATGCAAATCGGACCGAATCAAGTTGAAATTGCAACCATGCAAATCGATTTTTTTCCAGTTCTTAGCAAGCTACGCAAGTCGGGGCTCTTGTATACTAAGTTTATCATTTAAAATGTAAAAAAAAGAAAAAAATAAATTCGCTTCCCTTTTAAGTTATAATAAAATAAAAATTTGCTGTTCAAAACTTAAGCAAAATTGTTATTACAATTCATAAAGAAATAAAATATTTCAAAAGTTTTAATCACTTTTGACCTTTTTCGGATTTTCGTCCATTAACGTTTTTATAGTGTTTTCTGTCACTTTGCTCGAACAGGTAGACCATTTCCGTTTAAAACATTGTTCGGCAGAGAGTAAGTTGTAATGTTGTGTAAGTGCGAATTTGTGCTTACAGTGTTACGTACATCGAAAAAATTTTAACAAAATTTGGACACAAAGTCATCTTTCACTCGCGATTGAAAGTAAAACTAAGGCAGCTACGTCATAAAGCAATGATAAAGTTCCAAAAATTGCATTTATCTCCTCTTGAAATAAAGTTAATATTTAAATAATCATTAATTTATTTTTCACAAAATTTTTCTTTAAATGTTTTTATGAAATCATGCGACAAAACCACCTTAACGATAGAACGCTCAAATGAGAGTGATAGAATTTGAAAATATTTAACGTCACGTAGGTGCGCCACATGCCGATCAATGGTTTATTCTCTGCTATTATCTTTAAACAAGAGCTCAATATCTCTTCACTGGCCTTATTGTCACATTATTGTTCTTATACCAGTGGACACATTCCTTGATGTAAATTTCGGTGTTTAACAAATGATTGGCTTTTTTTCTGCCACTGTAGATTGTATGCCATACCAAGAACTTTTTGGGTAATTTTGACTGCTATTGGATCCTTAATTTTTCTTAAACATTTCCTCGAGCAACAACAACATTAAATGTTTAATCAGGGAGTTGCGAAAAATCAGCCAGAACATACGTTTCGTCATTCACTTTTCAACACAAATATTTTTTAAAACTCGACTTCAATTTCCTCTAAATTTTTGTCAGTGTTAATGTCGGGAACTGATTGAGCCTTGTATGTTTTTAAACCTGCATTAGTTTTAAATTTACTTATTAAATAGTCCGAGTATTGAGCTAAACGGAATGCTTTCCGTCCAGATTTTCATCTTTCTATTGTTTAACTTCATAAACATCGACCTAACGTCCAAGTTCTCCCGATACTGTTTAATAACATTGGAAACAGTTTGATAGCAGACCTTTGAATACTTGGCCTACTTTTTGGAAGATCAAGTTGGGTTTAGTTGAAAATATTTAATAATTTTGTACGCATTTTTTCTGGCCACGCAGTTGTATGGATGTCGCACCTCCAGACCCTTGGACCCACTAGGAACTTTTGTTGGAAAACACTTCAAGAATGTCCTTATGATACTTGTTATCGTTAAAAAATATTCAGTATTATTAAAAAACCATTTTGGGTCCATTGTGCTATGGTGGCGAAGGCTATGAGAAGGCAAAGAAAAATTATTAATAAAAATTAAAATTAACAAAAGTTAACTTCGTCTTCTCGCAGCCGGTAGGATTCGAACCTACGCTCCCAGAGGGAATCTGATTTCGAGTCAGACGCCTCCTTAACCACTCGGCCACGACTGCTTACCTCTGACTTGTGTCTAATAATACATAAAAGCTGTTGGTTTGTTTGTTGCAAATATTTGTTTTTCGTAAAGTTTTTAAAAGTCACAAATTCTTATTGGATTTTTTTTCGCAATTTCAAATTCTAAAAATAGAATAAATTTTTTGAGTTCTTTTTCAAGTACAAATTTGTATGTTTCGCATTTAATAAATAAATTGTTACCCCTTTTGTATTTTTTAAAGTTCTGTTGTTGTTGTTTTATTGTTTGTTTTATGCAACAATGCGTTTTTGTTTGTATGAAAGTTTGTGGTAAATTGTCTTAAAAAAATATATGTTGCACGCCTCTTTTAAATGCAACCAATGGAATGCATGAATGAATGAATGAATTTATTAAATATCAACGGTGCTGCAACTTAATATTAAACTTAACATACACACATGCATAATGCATTCGTTGTTTTCTTTGTGTGTGAGTCATAATGAAGGGAAAGCTAATTGCAATCGAATCGAAAATGCATTTCATTTCGCCGTATTTATTTTCGATGTGTAATTTAAATGAAATGCAAGCCAGTAAGAAGCCTACGAAAATATTTGAAACGACCCTCGTATAATTTAGATTTTTTTAATTTCAATACAATATTAAGATTCTATAATAATTGTGTAAAATTGACGAATTCTATAACGATGTGGGAGAGCTGTGAGAAGTAAAGAACCGTTTCTCGTACAATTTTGAACATCGATTCCTGTTTATATTTATCATGATATTGTATTTATAAGATACCAGCTTTTTCTAAAGGAGTAAATTATGACAAGTTGGAATATTTTCGTCGTGGTAGTTGTTCAACTACTCTAACTGAAGCAAAAAAGGTGTAAATATAACGAAAAACGGTGAAGAACGTTTGTTAATTATATGAGCCAACGAAATAATTAATCATTATAACGAAAATTTTCCTTCACTTTTCGTAAATTCCTCAAATTGACAAAAAATTGTAATAATACATTATTCAAAATGACAAAAAAAATCTTTATATTGATGAACATTATTCAATTTTAATGCCACATTTTAGTAAAATATACGAAATTTTAATTGAATTGAAGAAAAATTGAATTGAGAAATTGTTGCAATTAATTAATACATAAACTATTAAGGTTCTAAGGACCAAGGAATGGAATACCCCTCATATAAAGCAAATATTGATTATCGAATATCTAAAGATTTGCTACAGCGATAATTTGGTCCTAATTATATTTTTTTAATACATTGCGATTTGTGAAATTTCTTTCAAGATCTGAGGGAAAATTGTGTAGCAAAGCGCACCGGGTAAAAACTAGTTTTAAATACTAAATGAAAAGTGTAGAAAACTGAAAAAGTGCAATGTCAATAGGACGGTAGTGGGCCGATCGGTTTGTATTTCTGATGAAAAGTTACATACAAATTTGTTGATCAGCTGATCCTCCATTTGCATTTTCATAAATTTATGCAAAATATTCCTTTAATAAGAAATCTAAGGAGGTAAAATTTACCTCCTTAGATTTCAGTTTACATTTTCTTTTTCGTATTTTACTCAATATGACAAAGAAAATATACAAATTATTTGACGAAAAAAATAATTAAATTAACGAAAATTTTTATCCAAATTAACTTCATTTCAAATTTGTGTTATTTATCTTACAATACGTTTTTACTAGATATCCATTGATATAACATATTTTTCGTTAATTTTTTAACCAAATTTTATTCAATTTAACATCTTTTAATAAAAAAATTTGTTGATTAATTTTTTCAGTATGTTTGAAGTAAATTCTTCAATTTGAAGAAAAATTCTAATAATTTGAATAAAAATCTGGTAACACCTTTTTTTCGTTAAAGTTCTACGAAAATGTTTCGTTAATATTACCGACGACATTGTTTCAGTGTATTAATATTTGCTCTTGAAGAGAGCGTACATCTTCCCCTGACCTGTCCGTTCTATTTTTTTCAGTAAAACAGTTTCATAGAAAAGTTACAAAATATGGAAACTCTAGATGAAATAGTGCTTTAAATGTATGATAAGTAATATTTGGTCTAAATGGGGGCAGCTCCCTTTTTTAATGGTAGTTTCTATTTCTTCTGACTCTATTTGTCATCCATTTTGTAAATTTAAGAATTCTAGCTGTGAAAGTTCTATAAATTCCCAATTAATATTGGAGTTGTAAGGAGAATATTTCTCCGCATGGTAATATCCGTCCCACATTTTGTAGAGTAAATTCTTACTTGAGAAAGTTATTGAGATTAAATCTTAATAATTTACTTAAATAGATCTTTGAATACTCGATAATAATTATTTGCTTTGTATAGAGTTTCCTCTCCCTTGAGAAAGTTCTTTAGATTTGTTAATTGAATCCCTCCCACCGATCCTATCCATCTTACATTTTTCAAGCAAAACTGTTCCTTGAAAAATGTAATAAGATCCTAATAATCTCACTCAGTTCTTAAGATATTTGATAATTAAATTGGCTTTATATGGGGGTACAACTCCCCTCATTATATCTGTGCTATATTTTTCGCAGTAAAACGGTTTAATTTAATTTTCTATTAAGATAATTAAAATTGGCTTTGTATAGGGGAACCTCTTCCAATGATGATATTTTTTCTGTAATCAATTTTGGCTTGTATGAGGGGTGCCCTTCCCGCTGATCCTATCTGCCCTATATTTTATCCAGCAAAACAGTTTCTTGAGTAATTTTGAAACTCTCGCTACATACATCTATAGATATTCGATAATTAAAATTTGCATGGTATGATGGAAAGCTCTCCCCCTGATCGTACCGATTTTATTTTATAGTCTATGTTACTTTCGGATATATGGGAACATTCTTTAGTCCCAAACAACACGGCTTGATTTTTAAGGAGTGGGATCGAAATTATTTAATTTTGTTTTTAGATAAAGTAACCCTTGTAAAAAATTGTTAATCTGTTGATCTGATTGAATTAGTGACCAGATAAAAGTGCATACTAAAATTATTAAATATTTTTAACAAAATCCAACTTGGTCCTACAGAAAATTGGAAAAGCATTCAACAAAAAAAATTCAAATAATATTTAGGTTGAGAGTTAAGAATTGTTCAATCTCACTCCTTATAAGGATGTAAATAATTTTGAAGTTCAAGTCTAAAGTCTGAAAATTTAATGTCACACACCTAAGCTATCATTTCATCCGAACCAACCGGTCAAAAGGTAAAAAAAAAAATCAATTCTGCACCACTGTGTTTTATGAGACCTAAAATTTTTATCTTAAAATCATTAATATTTTTGAAGAAGTTCCAGTAATATTAATAATGGGTGTATAAACAAAATTTCATGAAATTTTCAAAAATATTTAGGGAGAGATGGGATTTATAAAATGATACAACCCCCCCGAGCCTTATCTCAGAATTACATGGTCTATACTATTTTGGCTTTTATGGCTTCATCCATGTGCCAAATTTCATTTCGTTATGCAATATTCAGAATAGGGCACTCTTTCGATGATGAAGCACATCTGAAATTTATTAAAGATTTCATTTATTAGAGAGATACCATTCACCCATTGTCCTATTCAAAAATTGTATTTGTTTTTTATACCCTCCACCACCACAAGTGTTTTCATTCTGTGTGTAACGCTTAGAAGAAATCATCTCAGACCTCATAATGTATATATTCTTGCATCAAATCAAAATCTGAGTCAATTTAGCTATGTTAGTTTTTCTGTCCGTGTGTCTGTTGTTGGCATATCTATATTCGCAAAAATTGGCAGAGATCCATGGAATTTGTGACTAAGTATTCACTGTAGTCCTGAGACGTTTCCTATTTAAAAACAAGAAAAATCGGTTCAGTATTATAAAATATAAAGAGCGATAGCTGATGCAACCTTTAAGTTCGAGCGATTAACTTCGTAAAATTGTCTATTATAAATCGTTAAATTGGAATGAAATTTTGTCATAATATTAAGTTCTGTAAACTGTATAACTGTTCCAAAAATTATCAAAATCGGTTGTGAAGAAGAAAAGTTATAAGTCAAAAATATAACTAATTTTATAACTTATTAGGTGATTCTGTGTAATATTAAAAAAAAAACGGTATATATTGTATACGTTTGTGAGTGTATGTGTGTGTATATGGTATGTGATGGAGGGTATTGAAGATTTGGCGTAGCCGAATTTAGTATTATCACTTGTTTTCACTAAATGCGCTTTAAAATATGAAACTTCTCAGAACAATAAAAAATACTCATTCGAAATTTTTTGAGCTCTATATTCTTCTTTCAAATCATGGGGTCTTAAATGATTCTTTCGCATAATTTTCCCGAAACTTTAGAGACGATTTAAAAGCAAATCTGGAAAAAAACCCATTTTTATCTGTAAATTTATATAATTTATCGATTTCTCTAACTGTAAAAATGGTTGTGGCAAGGTGTAATGTATACATACATACATACATACATACATACATACATACATACATACATACATACATTACATACATATGTATATATGTATGTCTTGCCTCTCTAATTTCATTCAACCGGCCTGTCTAACATGTCAATTGCGTTGGTTTCTTTTGTTTGTTGTTGTTGTTCTTGTAACATTTGTGTATATATATTTTACGTATACATTCAGTTACATACATATGTATATATATATTTATATAAATATTTATAATTTGTATATAAAATATGCGTAAGGATTTTTCATACGTCTTCAACTTCACCGCCAGACTTTACCAACGAATTTTCCAACAAAATATAAATTTATAACAATGTATGTGTGTGTATGTGTGTTTGTTTTGGAAATACATATATATATGTGTGTGAATATATATACTTTGTGGCAGTGAAAAGCTTTTTCCGTTCATTTACCTTTTTTTATCGGTCATGTCTATATAGAGTTTCCGTTATTGCGTGCATGTTATATTCGAAATGTGTGTTTGTGTGTATTGAAATGTTATATATTTAGTAAGTAAATTTTTTTATGTGTAAGTATGAGAGTTTATTTGGATAAGTATATTTGTTAGTTTACAAGACCTTTTTTCACAGGAATATTAAAAAGTTCATTGAACCAAAATGAAATTATAATTTTGGGCACTTTTTGTAGGATTTTTGTAAATATGTTCCTTTTGGGAATTTAATTTAACTTTAATTTTATTTCAATTTTAAAGGAAATAAATTATTGTTTTAATGAAACAAAAAAAAATGGAACAAAATTTTCAATTAAAATATATTGGAGCTTTAATAATATTTAAAAAACGCCATAATATATCACTTATTGCAGCTTATTAAAAAGTATGACTTTACTGAGATTTTTATCGGGTTGTGCTTGGGGACAGAATTGCCAAAGCTTATCCCAAGCTGAGCAGTTTTGAACAAAAATAATTTTTTTTGTTAATTCTTGTAAGAAAAAAACTAATTTATATTTCATTAGATTTTAAAATACCAAAAACTTAAAATTTTTTGTTCGAATCTTAAGCAACTTTTAACATTTCGTATGATATCTTCCGTATATTTTGAACTCAATGTACTTTTTGAACATAATTTGTATCAGAATTGTTAGAATAGATGCAGGCATCGCTTTGGATTTTGTTAAACATCTACTGCACTTTTGGAAAACCTTAAATTCTAGTCTAAAAAGAGCCTAATATCTTTCCACTGGGCCTTAGCTTCGGGTGGTTTGGAGGATTTATTCTTCTTGGTGCAAATACTAATAAGGGTAAATTTCTTATACCTCTAAGGGTTTCTTTACTATAGTCACAGAATGTCAAGTCAGGCCAAGAGTAAGTGAACACATTATGAATTCTTATCATGTATATTTCGGTATTTATAGAGCCTGTTGTAACAATTAATTAGCTTTGTTTGCTGCAACTGCATATGCTTGTCAAACCAGAAATTTTTTGGAAATATTTACTGCTTTTGGGTCATAAACTTTTCTTCAATAATTGTTCGAGCATCAGTAACATAAAACTGTTGGTCAGGAAGTTGCGAAAAATCTGCCTGAACATATTTTCGTCATCAATTATCCAAAAATATTAATTTTTTAGAAAACTTTAATTCAATTTCCGTGCTCTGTTTATGGCTTTTAAATTTGTAAAAGGTTCCTCTCAAGAACCTTTTGAATCTTGTATGTTTTTAAACCTGTCCGAACACTGAATCGAGGTCTGCATTCCTACCGAATGTGTTGGAAGCTCTTTTGAAAAAGCTTTCTATTTTTTGCCTTTAGAAAGATGATTTAGACAATTTTTTCTACCTGTACACGATTTTTTGGTCACTTATTATAACAAACACCGAAAATATAACCGAATTATCTAAAGGACCAAAGCCAAAACTAAAAAAACTGTTAAAAAATACTCGACTTCGGTGAGACAATAACTTAATTACTATTAATGGGAAAAACTTATTAAAAGTTTGACTTAATATTTTGTTAGTGATTCACTTTGTTTACGAACTTCTTTAAGACTTCTTGGACTTTATCAACTTTTAACGATATTTGCGCCAAAGTCTTTTCTAATCCTCTAGTAATTTTGTTTTTAAATTACTTTTGCTTCATATCTTGAAGTGTTTGTACTCTTCAATTCAATTTATCAACAAGTGCTCGATGGGATTTAGATTCGGAAAATGCGGAAGATGCTGCAAAACATTTGCCGTATAAAATGCAAGACACATTTTCATATCGTTTCGGATCGTTGCCTTTTTGAAACGTGAATGACTGCAATCTTAACATTTTCTTTTGAAATAACATTTTTAACCATTTTTATATGAATGTCCATCTGTCGGAATCTTATCTGAGAAGAGCACCTGATTCCAGAAGCTTAATGGTCCATTTTCAAATTGCTTCATATAATAATGTCATCTTCTTTCTTTTAATTATGGTTTTCTTCTGGATATTCATGAATTGTCACCTGGATCGTGTTGCAATTTTGGAACAGTTTTACCAAAATCGCCCTAAATCTTATAGCTGTAGCAAGCTGTGTATTATTTTGATTCATAAATGATATGCACACCTTTCGTGTTACTCTGGCATGTTCAATAACAAATTGTATTGAAGTTCGCATAATTTAATATTATGGTAAAAATCAGATATCTGGCATATCTTTTAATATACTGAAAACTTCTCAGGATTATATAGTGAGCGTGCCAACAACAAACTGATACACAGACGGACAGACAGACGGACGGACGGACGGACAGACACAGGTAAATCGACTAAGATTTTGATTTGATGCAAGAATATAAATACATTATGGGGCCTGAGATGATTCCTTCTTAGCGTTAGACATGGAATAATAAAGTTAATATATCCTCTTCACCACTTGTGGTAAAGTATTTCATAACATTCAAGTGCCACAAACTCTGCAACCCTTTCCTTTGGTGTATATGTTTTATACTTTCTTTTAAAAAACTCCTTCATGAAACATTTCTCCATCACTTTAAATTATTTTAGTTGTTCTTGGACGAAATATTCAAAACCTTCTATTAAATTGAAATTTATTAAATTTAGTGTGAACTGCAAAATGCCATAAGTCATCGTCTAAATAATCATAGAGGCGGATCATAAATGAACTGAAACTGAAACTGAAACAAGTGCTATTTTTTACAGGCACCGTTTTATAAATAATTTATCGCACATTATTAAATACTTATCATTATCTTATAATAAAAGTTCCTTCTTGTTTTTTTCTTTTTGGCAAAATAAAAGTTCAATAAACTCAAACAACACAATTTTGTATCGAAAATGTTTTCATTTTTTCTTTTTTTTATAAAAATGTGTTATTTCTATACAAGATATTTCAAATTCTAAGGAAAACATAAGACTGAAATGAAAAGGACGAAATCAACAACAACTGTTTTATATATTTCACCATCATTATTCATCCTAATTTATTTGTTATGGTCATGTTTAACCCTCTCTCGTTCTCTTCATTTATTTATTCACTCATTCATTCCCTCGTTCTTTGTTGGTATTAAAATATTGCACGCAGTTCAATTCACAACTTAAACAGACGTTCATTGTCCTTTTAGTTCTTTTATTTTTATATTTTTGGCTAAAATGTCTCAATCCTTAGAAGAAGAGTATACAAACATACAAACAAACTGACTACTTGAATGAAACTAATGCCTCTAACATTGAAGGAAAATGATGATATGTCATCATCAACATTATCATCACCAACTCATTACAATTGCACAGTGGTCATAAAACATGTGTTCGCTTGATTAAGGGGTTCCTGCGGAAATGTTTTAAAAATTACTAATATCCAAGTGTGGGAAAATGTAGTACTCCCCGAGGCCCGAGAGAAACCTTATGTCCTTCCAAAACACTCGAAAATTACTTTAGAAATTAATGTGTGAAATTTGACTTAAATATATTTAACGGTTAACATGTTATGCAACACTTTTTAAAAGGAATTGCTGTCCCCTAACTAAGGAGTGAGATAGAAAGCATTTTCAAACGAGCTGCCAACACATCCGGAAGTTCCTGATAGAAATACTGCTAAAAATTTAGAGACCAAAAACAGAGGTACTTAATGGATCAAGAATATGAAATTTTTTTACAACTTCCTGATCAAAAATTGTATGTTGCTCATGTTCGAGGGGATGTTGAAGAAAAGTTAAGGACCCAAAATCAGTCAAAATTTCGTTCTTGGTATGATAACTAGAATTCTGTTTGCGGCAAAAGAAGTCAATCATTTGTTACAACGGGCTCTATTAATATTAAAATTTACTTCAAGGTATGTTTACAAAAAAAGTCTGTTTCCATTTATAAGACTTTGTAATATGTTCTCGAATTTTAGACTTGACTTGGCATTCTGTCACCCTCAAGAGGCTAAAGAAAAATAATAAAATTTCGCCAAATAATATTCAATAGTTTCTCTTGCAAAAATTTTTTCCAAAACAACCACGATATTGTTGAAAATTAATTGAAGGTCATGTAAAAAATTGCATTTGCAAAGGGATACATTCCCCCATGCCCTATCCCAAAATTACAAAGGCTACAACATTTAGCTGTTATAGCCCCAAGTTTCATTAAATTTCTAGTGACCGTAATCTGTTACATTAAAATTACGTGTGTAAGGGGGTTACTACTTCCCCGTGCCCTATCCAAAATTTTGTTAGTCTTTAATATTTTGTTATTTAGGCTTTATCTACGTGTCCATTTTTAGGACAAGATTCGTTTGTTGGGGAAATGACACTCCACGTGTTCGATCCTAACTTTTTATAAATGTTGAATAGGTCATTTGCTCATAATCGTTGTTTAAATTTATCAGTTTTAGAAGATTTCCTCAGATATTGTTCTATAAATTTATTTCAATTAGAGTGATAAATAAAAGAAAAACAGACAGACAGACAGACAGACAGACGGACATAGTTAAATCGCCTCTGTTTTTGATTTGATGAAAGAATATGTATACTTTATGGGGTCTTAGATGAATCCTTCTTGTTGGAGGGTATTGAGACCAATTCGTATTGGCAGAAGTTTCGAAAAATTTCCAATTAAAATGAAATTCTTTGAAAATTTCCTCCTAAAATGAAATTTTGTTTAAAATATTTAATTTAATAAATAATAAAATTTACTGAAATTTCCTATCACAAGGAAACTTCTCGAAAATTGTATTTAAAAGTTAATTTTGTTCTGTTGTTCCTCCAATTAATTTTCATTAACAATTGGTACTCAGTTACAAAAGGCGTTAACTTACATCAAAAAATTAAACATGCGAACAATAAATAACAGACAAATGTGAAATATTGATAAAAATAAGGGAAAAGCACGTGCCGATAAAAATAAGTATAGGATCAGTACGTTCACATTTTGTTTTATGATTTTTGCCTAAAGCTCTCGACAGCAAAGGCAGCAGAGGCAAAAACAAGTCAATGACATAATGGCTTCAATGTTAGAAAAAAATAAAAATAATGAACGAAAATCGGCAGTATCAAAAACATAAAATACGCACACATGCACTTTAACAGTGCATTAACACACATACATACGCATATAACAAAAGCCGCTAAGTATCCTAAAAGTGCTTGTTAAACTTTTTATTTAACAACAACAATTCCTTTGTATTATATTTTTAAACAAGACAAAACAATATGCTACATACACATCACATGTAAGTATTTATGTGTGTATGTGTTATATGTATAACAATTTAAGGATTATCCTTACGCATGTGCCAGTTGTTGCTGCAGGGTCCAATAAATGCAACAGTAGCTGAATATTCTCTTGGAAGCAATATTTTGATAGAAGAAGAATTTTCAAAAATGAAATAAAACATCATGCGAAAGAGGCATTTGAAATGTGTTAAGATACAAAGGAACAAACAGAAATTTATGATAACAACAACAACAGTTATTATTTTTATTTATTATTTTTTCGTTTGTTGATTTTCTAAAGCATCAGCTGTTATCCTTCACATCTTCGTTTTTTATTATTATATAAGTGTTTATATATATATTTTTATATGTATTTAACAGGACACGCATGACATGATACTTTACGTTTATTTATACACATTCATTCAACTTGTTCCAAACACACACACATTTTATTCACACTTGGAGCATTGAACTTTACAGCTACAAAAAGGCACCGAAAAATTGGAGAAGGGAAATTTGGTAAAAATTTGTCAAATGAATTAGATTGTAAGTGGATTTAACGAAATTTTTGTTTAATTTGAAAATTAAAAAAAATCTACAAATTAAAATTCACTGCAAAAATTTCTCGATGTAGGAAATTTATTGAAAATTTATCTCAAAATTTTCCTACACTAAATCAAATGTCGTAGGTAATATTAACGAAAAAATTTCGTTGAACTTTAACGAAAAAATTAACATTTAAAATTCTACGAAATAGATTTTTAATTTAATTAACAAAATTTTTCTTCAAATTGAAGAATTTTCTTCAAATATACTAAAAAAAATTAATTAAAAAATGTTTCGTTAAAGATGTTAAATTGAATAAAGTTTCGTTAAAAAATTAACGAAAAATATGTTATATCAACAGATATTTGGTAAAAACGAAAGTACTGCATCGTTAGATAAATGACACACATTTATTTAGTTATTTTTTGTTTATTTAACAATTTTTTTCGTCAAATAATTTTGTATATTTTCTTTTTCATATTGAAAGAAGTATGACAAAGCAAATATAAACTGAATATAGAAATCTAAGGAGAAATATATTTTATAGACAATTCCAATTAAAATGATTGAAATTAAAGGAATATTTTGCATAAATTTACGAAAGTGCAAATGGAAGATCACCTGATCAACAAATTTGTATGTAACTTTTCATCCGTAATACAAGCCGCTCGGTCCACCACCGTCCATTGACATTGCACTTCTTTCCGTTCTATCGATCTCGAAAGAAATTTCACAAATCGACGTGTATTAATAAAAGCAATTGTGACCAAATTCCCGCTGTAGTTGATCTATAGATATTCGATAATCAATATTTGCTTTGTATGGGGGGCTACTTCTCCTCTGATCGTATCCGTCTTACATTTTGTTCAGTAAAACAGTTCCTTGAGGAAGTCATTCGGACCAACTTTGAAAATTCTAGATGTTACAGTTCAAAAAATATTCTTTAATCAATATTAATATTTTTATATTTTATGTATTAATTTATTACAACAATTTAACGTAATTCATTCCTCAATTCAACAAAAATTTCTAATATTCATCAATATTAAGATTTTTTTTTGTCAATTTGAATAATGTATTAAACAAATTTAATAATATTTATTCAAATTAACCGCTTTTTTATTAACGAATTCAAATAGTCACATTGACAATTTTTTCTCAATTTGAAGAATTTACAAAAATTTTTCTTTTCTTCAATACAACACACTTTTTCGTTATATTGACTATTTTTTTTGATTCAGTGTATAAAGAAATTTTATCAGAAATTCTCAGATTATTTTTATAAAAAAAGTCGAAGGAAAACATTTTATTGAAAATATCTTCTGTTTAGAAATTTTGTTGGAAATTTCCTGTGAAACGAATTTTTTTTGAAAATTTATTAAAAAAAATTAATGGAAAAAATTTCTTTATAAAAATTATTTTAAAAATGAAAATTTTCTATTGAATCTAATTTAAGGGAAAAATTTCTTTATAGAAATTTTATCAGGAATTTCTTTAAAATTGTTTTCCTTTACACCCTCCACCATCGTTGGTTTGTGTTTATGCAGATGTTTTCTACGGCAGATAAAATAGCGCATCTACCACATTTAAGTAAACCGTTCGACTAAGAATGAATTCTTCGGACGATTTAGCCATGTCTGTAATTCCTTTCGTGCGGCTAGAAAAGTTGGTTCGCAATGTACAGACCGCAATTTTGAAGGTATCTTGATGTAATTTGACGAGTACTATTATTTGGCCCAAGACAATGCCTATTAAAATTGATTATGATCGGTACATTATTTCATATAGGTCCCATACAAATGTCTCCCCGGAATTATGCGAGGTCCATTATTTCTCATAGGTCCGATATAACCACCCTTTCAAATATCACTTTGAAACATAAAAATTGCGCGTGTATATTTAGTCAAACAAGTATAAACTAAAACCGCTGTGCGATATTATACGAGGGTCGGTTCATATTTTTTTCTAACTGTCATATAACCATTAAGACACCTAAATTTCACATGAATTTTAGTATCATAATGATCTGTTGCACACATAAGCATTTATAAGAAAAGCTATTTATAATTTTTTCTTCAGAAATTTTCACAATAAAGTAATTTTTCAGAAATTTTCTCTATAAAGAATTTTTTCAAATTTTTTTTATAAAGAAATAATTGCTTTTACTAAGCAATTTTCTCTAAAAAGATTTTTTTAATTTCTTTTATTAAAAAAAATTCAGAGATTTCCACTATAAAATATATTTATTAGAATTTTCCTATATAAAGAATTTCTTTCAGAAATGTTCTTTATAAAGAAATTTTATACATTTTTATTAAAAATCTCTTTTATAAGAAAAAATTCATCAAAAATTTCCTCTATTAAGAAATTTTGTAAGGAATTTTCTTAATAAATAATTTTAACATGAATTCTATCCATAAGAACATTTTATTAGAAATTTCCTCTATAAGGAAATTTTAACAGAAATTTTCTCTATTTAATCAGGAAATTTATCTTTAAAAAAATTTATCAGGAATTTTCTGTATTAAGAAATGTAATAAGAAATTTTCTCTATTAAGATATTTAATCAGAAATTTTCTCTAGAAAGAAATTTTATCTGGATTTTTTTAGGAATTTTCTCTCTATATACAAATTTTTATGAGACATTTCTCTATAAAGAAATTTTGTCAAAAATTTCTTTCATTAAGAATCTGGAATTTTCTCTAAAAAGAAATGTAATCAATAATTTTCTCTAAAAGAATTTTTATTAGAAAATTTTCCAATAAAAAATTTTTATTGAAATTTTCTTTCTTTAAATAGTTTCCTCTATTAAACAAACATTTTTAACGAAAAAGAAATTTTGAAAACAAACATTTTTAACGAAAAAGAAATTTTCTCTTAACAGAAATTTTGTTCAAAATATTCTCCATAAAAAATATATTTTCTCCAATTTACTCCCTCAAATCTAAGATAATTAATTATCTCCCATAGTATACATGCTTTCATTAACCTTGAGACCAAAAAATTCATTTTTCTCTCTAAACTGTCCGTCCCTTTCTTACAACACAAAAATATTCAAAAATCAATTAAAATGTCTGTAATGAAAACGACCGCAGAATTGATTACCATTTCAGTTCCTAATTTAAAAATAACTTAACATTGTTTAGGTTGCAATATTGACTATTGATCGCTATACACGACTCTTACATTGAAACACGAAAAATGAGCGCCACATAAACACTTCATCACATTCCCATTGAAATGAACTCCAAAATCATAAAGACTTAAACAATGAATTGAGAAAAAAGACAAAATACAAGCAGAAACAATTAAAAATCGATCACCAAGAAAACAAATCGAATGAAGAAACATTTATCATGATCAAAACCTTAAATGACTCAATGTACAATGAACGCACACACACACACACTCACACATAGACTCTCTTTAAGCTCTTTTTTTGCTGAAGTTATGAAAAAATATTCTAGTTTGAAAATCATTTAAGTCGTTTTCGCAGTTCAATTCGGTAGCGACATTAAATGTCGTGTTATACTAAATTCATTCAGTTTTTCCGCTCAAAGAAAAATTGCATGAGAATTAAACGAAACAAATTTGAATTTTCAACAAGAGGGAGCATCATCGTCGGCACATCTCTGAGAGATCTTAAAATTAATGCTGCTTTTAGGATTTTGCTTTTGCCCTCCTACTTTTTATTTGGAGTTGAATTGACAATTAACATTTATATGGTCATATAATGTGACATAATGAAAATGTCCGTTTATAATAAGAATGTATGTAGTAAATATGATGAAATCTTTGTTTAAGACGGACCAAGCTTTCAATAGAATTTAGGGAAAAAAACCTATTAGGAAAATAAAATACATGGAATACATATGGAAAAGTTTCTTTAAAAGTTATTCAAAAATTCTTCTACAATTTTTTTTGAGGGAAATTATAACAAATTTCTTTGGAAAGGGAAATAATAAAAAAATTCGTTTTGAAAGGAAATTTCGAAAAAAGTGTATTAAAAAGGGAAATTTCAATAATCATTTTGAAGGGAAAGTTTGCTTAAAAATCAAAAATGGACAAAAATCTTTAACAAATTTTATATCATCGGAAATTTTATTCAAAAACAGGAACAGAAATAAAAAATATTTTAGAAGGGAATCTTTTCAAAGGAAATTTATTAAGAATTTCCTTCTTTTACAAAAAATTTCCTTTACGAAAAAAGTCCATTTAAATGGGAAATCTCAAACAAGTATTTTCCAAGGGAATTTATGTTTAGAAAATTTCCTCTAAAAACGAAATCATTGAAATTTTTATTTAAAAAATTTTATTTTATGAAGAACTTGTATAAAAAATGTCCATTAAAAATTAATATAAAAAAATTCAAGGGGAATTTATGAAAATTTCCTTAAAAAAATAAAAATTATCGAAAATCTCCTCTAAAATAAAAAATGTTCAAAAAAGGGGAATTTTGAATATTTGTTATAAAAAGGAAAATTATTTTTTACTCTTTTTGGAAAGGAAATTTTAACAAAAGCCTTTTTTCCGAAAATTCTAATTATAAAAATTTATTTTAATTTTCCTTAAATTAAAGTTATCGAAAATGTTCTTTAAAAAGTAAATGAAAAAATTTCATTTAATAGGGAAATTATCGAAAATTTCTATTTAAAATGCAATTTATCTAAAATGTCCACTTAAAAGATGATTAAAAAAATTTATCAAACCCTTCTTCTTAAATAGCTTTTTGTCCAAAATTTTCTTAAAAAAATATAATTTTTAAAAATTTTCTCTCAAAGGGAAATTACTAAAAATTTCTCTCTAGAAAATAGAAAATTTCGCCTTTGAATATTATCGAAAATTTCTCATTAAAAATATGTTTTCGAATATTTTCCCAAAAGGGAAATTCTTTATAAATTTTCCCATAAATCTTCAGAAATGGGAAATTTATAGAAAATTTTCATAAAAAGGGAATTTAGGAAAATTTTATTAAAAAATCAATTCATCAAAAACTCAATGAAAAAAGGAATTTGTCAAAAATTTTCTTTAAGGAAATTTACCGAAAATTGCTTTCTTGAGGGAAATTATCGAAAATTCCTCCCAAGAGTGTTTTTATAACTAAAAGGCAATTATAACAACATTTCCCCTTTAAATTTATCGCACATTTTTGCAAAAGGAAATTTAATGAAAATTTAATTATAAGTTTAATTTATAAAAAATTTCCTCATATGTCGTCTAAAATGGGAAATTTATAGCAAATTATCGAACATTTTCTTTTAAATGTGAATATATCGAAAATTTCTATTTGAAATGGGGTTATATCGAAAATATCCTGAAAATTTCATTTTAAAATGGAAAATCCTCGAAAAATTTCCACCTAAAAGGAAATTTATAAAAATTTCCATATATAGAAATTATAAAATAGAAATATATAGAAATTTTCTTTAAATATTTGATTTATCAAAGATTTCATCTATAGGAGGAATTTACCGAAAATTGTCCCTTAGAAGAAAAATGTCCAAAAATTCATTCTTAGAGGGATATTATCGTAAAATTCCTATCTAAAGGGATATTAGCGAAAATTTTTCTCAGAAGGGTATTCATAAGAAAATTTCCCATTTAATGGGAAATAAATGAAAATTTTTGGACAATTTTCTCTTTAAAGAAAAATATTCATCGAAAATGTCCTTTAAAAGAAAATTAACGAATTTTTTTTTAATTTAAAAATTCCTAGAAACTATAACTTTCTATTTTTAAAACTCTTAACACTAAAAAGAGTGAGAGTTAGTGATGTTGTTGTAATTTGCATTAATTATATGATAAATGTATGCACGTATGTATGAATGTATTATTGTGGATTAGAAACATATAATATTGTTGTTATATGATGAGAAACATGAATAAAGTAATCATGATGCATACAACACAAACTGAATGCAAAATCCAAACCAAAAAAAAAAAACATTTCTCCAACTTGTCCAACTAACCGACCAAACATCCAACTAACTTACTAGTCAAACAGTCAGTCAGTCAGCCAGCCAACCAACCATCCAGTCAAAAAAACAAGCAAACAAAAACATTCATTCGACTCACTTAATTTTCAGCGCTTAACAGACAATTAAAATCCAATTAATTCTGACTTTTATTATGGTTAAGCCGCTTAATGTTTAACAATTGCACTGATGTTGTTTTTTTTTCTCTCTTCTCTCTCTCCATCTCCTTCTTTCCTTGTTGTAGTTGTTGTTTTTTTATTTGAGTTTATATTATTATTATTGTTGAAGTTGTTGTCGTTGTTACTGCTGCTTTATTTGTATTCATTCCTGTGGTACGAGAGTAGTTGGTTACAATTTTTCTGAATGCCGCTTTCATTGGGACTTTTGTAGGTCCTGTTTTTCTTGTAATTTTTCATATAATTTTTTTTTATGCTCTTCTTTCAATTGTAATGAACTTGATGTCTAGTTATAATCGTGTTGTCTTGTACTTCTCTTTATTTCTTTTTGGATTTAGGTCTTCTTTTGTTACAATAGACTCTTTACATTATAAAATTTTTAAAGTTAGTTTAGTCCCTATTTTAGGTTCTTTAGACGATTAAAAATGTTTCATTGGAAGTTATTTTAGAAAAATTTCTTCTGAAAAGAAATGTTACCGATAATTTCTTCTAAAACAAAATTTTAATTAAAATTTCCTCTAAAATGAAATTTGAAGGAAAATTTCCTCTAAAAAGAAATTTTGACGAAAATTCCCTCTCAAACAGAAAATTTGACGAAAATTTCTTCTAAAAAGAAATTTTAACAAAAATTTCCTATAAAAGGAATTTTTTTACAAAAATTTCCTCTAAAACAGAAATTTTGATGAAAATTCCCTCTCAAACAGAAATTTTGACGAAAATTCCCTCTGAAAGGAAATTTTACCGAAAATTCGCTCTAAAAAGAAATTTTAACAAAAATTTCCTCTAAAACAGATATTTTAACAAAAATTTCCTCTAAAAAGAAACTTTGACGAAAATTTCCTCTCAAACAGAAATTTTGACGTTCTAAAAAGAAATTTTGACAAAAATTTCCTATAAAAGGAAATTTTTTACAAAAATTTCCTCTAAAACAGAAATTTTGACGAAAATTTCCTCTGAAAGGAAATATTAAAAAAAATTTCCTCTAAAAAGAAATTTTAATGAAAATTTCTTCTATAAAGAATTTTTAACGAAAATTTCTTCTATAAAGAAATTTTAACGAAAATTTCCTCTAAAAGGAAATTAAAAAATTTCCTCTAAAACAGATATTTTAACGAAAATTTCCTATAAAAAGAAATTTTACCAAAAATTTTCCTGTAAAAAGAAATTTTAATGAAAATTTCTTCTATAAAGAATTTTTAACGAAAATTTCTTCTATAAATAAATTTTAACGAAAATTTCTTCTATAAAGAAATTTTAACGAAAATTTCCTCTAAAAGGAAATTTTAATGAAAATTTCCTCTAAAAGGAAATTTTAATGAAAATTTCCTCTAAAAAGAAATTTTAACGCAAATTTCCTCTAAAAAGAAATTTTAACAAAAATTTCCTCTAAAACAGAAATTTTAACAAAAATTTCCTCAAAAAGAAATTTTAACAAAAATTTGCTCTAAAAGGAAATTTTAACAAAAATTTGCTCTAAAAGGAAATTTTAACGAAAATTTCCTCTAAAAGGAAATTTTGACGAAAATTTCCTCTCAAACAGAAATTTTAACGAAAATTCCCTCTGAAAAGAAATTTTAACGAAAATTCCCTCTGAAAAGAAATTTTAACGAAAATTCCCTCTGAAAAGAAATTTTAACGAAAATTCCCTCTAAAAAGAAATTTTATCGAAAATTCCCTCTAAAAAGAAATTTTACCGAAAATTCCCTCTAAAAAGAAATTTTAACGAAAATTCCCTCTAAAAAGAAGTTTTAACGAAAATTTCCTCTAAAAAGAAATTCTAGCTAAAATTTCTTCTATACAGAAATTCTAGTGAAAATTTCTTCCATACAGAAATTCTAACTAAAATTTCTTCTATACAGAAATTCTAACGAAAATTTCTTCTATACAGAAATTCTAACGAAAATTTCTTCTATAAAGAAATTTTAACGAAAATTTCTTCTATAAAGGAATTTTGACGAAAATTTCTTCTATAAAGGAATTTTGACGAAAATTTCTTCTATAAAAAAATTTTAACGAAAATTTCTTCTATAAAGAAATTCTAACGAAAATTTCTTCTATAAAGAAATTTTAACGAAAATTTCTTCTATAAAGAAATTTTAACGAAAATTTCTTCTATAAAGAAATTTTAACGAAAATTTCTTCTATAAAGAAATTTTAACGAAAATTTCTTCTATAAAGAAATTTTAACGAAAATTTCTTCTACAAAGAAATTTTAACGAAAATTTCTTCTACAAAGAAATTTTAACGAAAATTTCTTCTACAAAGAAATTTTAACGAAAATTTCTTCTACAAAGAAATTTTAACGAAAATTTCTTCTACAAAGAAATTTTAACGAAAATTTCTTCTATAAAGAAATTTTAACGAAAATTTCTTCTATAAAGAAATTTTAACGAAAATTTCTTCTATAAAGAAATTTTAACGAAAATTTTTCTATAAAGAAATTTTAACGAAAATTTCTTTTATAAAGAAATTTTAACGAAAATTTCTTCTATAAAAATTAACTAAAATTTCTTCTAAAAATAAAAATTTTTTCTAAAAAAGAATTTTTACAAAAATTTACACAAATTTTTTAACGAATTTTTCTTTTAAAAAGAAATTTAAACAAAGTTTTCATCTGAGAAAAAATTTTAACGAAAAATTTCTAAGGAGAATTTTCTAATGAAATTTTCTTCTAAATAGAAATTTTTAACCAAATTTTTTTCTGAAAATTTTTTCTTTCCCAAAGTGAAATTTTCCCTTAATTGGAGAGTTAACCTAAGTCGACTTAGCCCTTTTACATGTATTCCACCTTATTTATTAAATGTTCTATCACGGTGGTGTTTTATATTGAAGTGATAGACATGATTCTGGTTGTAACCACTTTTGTTGCAACAATGAATCCTCTTTTTTTTTTTGTTGTTTTCCCGTATGATTGCAATAATTTTGCATACATTATGGTTTGTTGTTGTTTTAAATGTCGTTAATGAAATGTGCATTGATGTATTTATATTGTCACAATTCGCAAATTATTATCAGGAGCCTGAGAATATTTGTGGGAATATTGTTATGTTCTTCATTATTTGTGACATAATTAATTATTACTAACATTCTTGTAATATTTCCAAATTGATATAATATAAAGAAAGCATAAGTTCTTAGTGGGTCTAGATAATGGAGGATGGACCCTCAAAGTAAGAACCTCGAATATTGAAATCTTTCAAAAATTGAAAAATTTTTTAAAATGATTTTAATCTTAAAAGTGCAAAGGAAAGTGGAGATCCACGCATATTAACTGAAAGACAACGTTCCAAAATAACACAAAAGATTACCAGTAAGAAAGCTATATTCAGCTAACCGAATCTTAAATACCCTCCATCACGATCAATTTAGAAATAATTGTAGAAACATATTAAAGATTGGTAAGGGGTTTGTGAGGGGATACCACTCCCCCATAATTTATCCCAAAAATACATAGTCTACAATATTCTGTTATTATTTCTGCATCCATGTTTTAAATTCCATTAAATTTCTATTACAGTTTCAGAGATATACAATATTAAAGTTTTCGCTTGAAAGAGGATACCACTTCTCCGTCTATATAATAAAGTCTATAACTTTTTTTTGGTATTGAACCGATTAAACGCTGTCATTTAGCATGGTTGGATATCGCTAAATCGACCCAGATTTTGATTTAATGCATGGGATCAAAGATGATTCCTTCTGGGAAGAAACCCACTGATATCTGCTATTATTCGAATGAAGAGAATATCAAGTTACACGAAACATGAGCCACGTCGCTTATGCAATCAGATAAGAATCAATTTAATATTTTCTAACCTGATGGACATTCTAGAGTATGAAGAAAGCCTAACACTGCACATGAAAAAAAATCTTACACCAAATGTAAAATATGGTAACGGAGTAGAACTTTATGAAAATGTTCAGAATAGTGTAGAGAAGATTAATTTATCACGGTCATTCATATTTCAGTATGATAATAATTCGAAACATTGAGAGGGTGTGGCTTACATATAATACGACACATGTCTTGCCGTATCCTCCGCAGTCCCCAGACCTAAATTCCATTAAACTCTTGTAAGAAGAATTGGATCGAAGAGTATGAACACGTAAGATGTCAAGCAAGTGATTTGATAGCAACATTATTGGAAGATATAACTATAAAGTCGGTACATTCCATGCCAAGAAAACAGAAAGAAGTTAGAAATCAACATTTGTATTATTTTACTCT
Source organism: Cochliomyia hominivorax (assembly GCA_004302925.2). Classification (NCBI taxonomy): domain Eukaryota; kingdom Metazoa; phylum Arthropoda; class Insecta; order Diptera; family Calliphoridae; genus Cochliomyia; species Cochliomyia hominivorax. Next base: position 44,041,363 of record PYHX02000495.1, read on the forward strand.
GAATCATTTTCTGAGTCGATTTTATGATGTCTGTCTGTCTGTCTGTCTGTCTGTCCGAGCAATTGGTTCTCCATGTAAAAGTTGCGAACACCTTACAGGTCGCAATTTAAAAAAAAATATGTTTGCATATCATTATTTTGTGCAAAGTACGAGGACCATGCTAGGTCCAACATTTCAGGTAGTACCCATACAAATCTCAAACCGAAGGTTTTTAGCTTAATATATTCAGAGATATGAATATAGTTTAATTAAATGTGGCAGGTCTTGTATTAGTCTAAATCGTATACCAAATTTCAAGAAGATCGATCCACAATTCCGAAATTCACTTTAAAGGTTATAAGCCTAAAAAATTCAGTATTTTGTTTCACTTTTAAATTAATTCATTGTAGCATATTTTATGCCATATTACGATAAATATCATAAAATTAGCAAAAAAGCTTAATTTTTAAAGAAGTCATGAAGCAGAACAAGGACAAAAAATTATATAGAAAAAAGTGACACTCAACAGCATGTGGTTCCTTTTTTGAATAATTTTTATATCTTCCTTATTTCTGAATGAAATACAAATAAAAAAGTACACAAAATATAACAAAAAACAATGAAAATTTAGAAACAGAAAGCTGTACAAAGTTCAATGAACGATTTCGTATAAAAAAAAAAATACAAAAAATTAGTTAAAATTAACGACAGCAAAATAAAAGGGAACAATAACAAGAAAATGTTCGTTGACTGTATTTGAAAAGTGCCTATTCAGCAATTATTAGTTGAGGGACCTGTTGTAAGTGGATTTGGCACATAACCGGTGTTAAATGCATAAAGTGGAGTGAAACTTTTTCAAGGATGAACATTATTTTTATAATACTTAGTTGCGTGATACTTTTATGGTTCCATTAATTTTTTATTTATTTATAAAATCTTTATATCAGTATCAAAACCGATTCCCGGAAAAGAGCTTTTATTTAAGTTTCATTAAATAAAGTGTGATATTCTTGCAACTCGACACAGATATTAATAATTTAATATTTTATCTGATTGATATCTGATTCAAGTTTATTTAAACTTAAATTTGGCTCGAAATTCTTGAAATACGATACACATTTTGATAGAGAGCCAACGATATTACTTTCGACTTTTATAAAAAGAATATTTTATATTAGTTTTTACCAGATGCTTTTTGCACCACAAAAATTCTTCAAAGTCCTTAATTCAGAAAATAATTTTATATATCGCGATGGGCATTAAAAACTTCATGCAACAGAGATATAGCCAAACTGAGGATTTTCGCCGTAATAGTTCTTCAAATACTCGATAACTAAATTTTTTAAAGTAAAACCGTTTCATAGGAAAGTGACGCAGTAATGAAGTAAATATTGATAATAAATATTTGAACCCCTGATCCTATCTTCCATTCATTGCTTCATGAAAAACTTTTCCAAAGAAAAATTTCCGGGACTAAATTTAAGAATTCTAGCTGAAAAATCTCTTAGATATTCACCAAGTAATATTAGTGTTATATAGAGGGTACTGCACATCACTTTCTATGTAGATTTCTTTAGATACTTGTTTATCAACATTTGCTTTGTATGGGGTACGCTTCGACCCCTTCCGTTATTTGCATTGTATAGATCCCACTTCGACCCCTGATGTTATCCATTCTACTTTTTTCTGGTTAAACTGCTCGTTAAGAAAATAATTGAAATTAAATTTTGATACTCTCACTTTAATAGTTTTCGTAAGTTCTCGTAAGATAAGATTTGTATTTCACTTGGAAGTATTTCCGAAAACATCTAAAGTTCGTTACAGTAGTGTTTGAATCTTGCCATGTATAATTTCGATGTTCTAGATTTTGGATTATTGTACATCTCTAGGTGTTCTTTGGCCTTCCATGGTTTATTGAACCGTTAGGATTTCACTCAAGTGCCATTCTTGGATGGATTAGTAAGAATATAATTCTGAAGCAATTGTTGATGAAAACTTGGTGTCTAGTTCAGTTCACAGACCGCAGAAGATATTGATATCATGTGCGAGAAGATATAATTATCATTCGTATCAAATATCAAAATTATCCAGTTATTTTGAGAGACCGCATGTAATTCCTCTTCCCTCCCTCCTTAAATTTAAAATTTTAAAAATAAGCACAGCGGAGTACGCCATTGAAGGGGTCATACTTAATAATTTTAAGGGTGTTGGCTCCTGCTTGGCTGATAACAAATTTTGATCTAATATTTTCCCAGTATGATGAATGCCAGTATCTTGTTTATGGTGTTAAGCAGATTAATGCAGCTTTTACAATATTTCAAGTCACCACTTCCAGGTAACTTAATGAAATGCCATTCCTCCAAGTTGGTAGTAGCTCATCCTCCTGCCTAAAAGGAAAGGGTATGTGAAGGTGTAATTTCCTCATGTATTTGTCATCTGCTCATACAATACATATAGAATATACACTCACAGAAACATACAGTTTGGATATTCAAATACTTAAAGCGAAAACACGCTCTAAAGGATAAGCCATTATCCTGTTGACGCTGTTTGTGCTGTAAACGATAACAACGTTGAGCACTTTTACGACTTTATTTGTTATTATTGTTGTTTTGGTAAAAATAACTTAAAATAGTCTGGTGAGAAGTGGAGAAAAGGGTTTAAAGAAAGTTTAGTAATTTTACATCTTTTTGCTTTGTTACATTTTGTGCCTTTTTACTCATTTGGCGCAGTTTTCTTGACAAGAAATTTTTTCTAATATAATTAAAAAAAAAACATGATAAAAGTATTATAAATGAAAAAATAGAGTATGAAAAGGAAAGACAAAAATGTATGGAAAAAGAGGGCTTGTAAAAGTCGCAGGTTTATGCAGTTTTATAGATGTGAAAAGATATTTTACGATTTTCATGTTTTAGCCGCGTCACATTTTATTACCAATGTCAATTTTGTTTATGCAATTTTATCGCTTTAGTCTCACTCTCTCTCTCTCCCGTTTCCTTTTTTATCATAAAGTAACTGTGTGCGACTGTCATGCGATTGCCATAAAAATGAAGTCAAACCATAAACAGTCAAATTTTGAAGTATTTGTACTCGAAAATGAAAGAAAAAAAATAACTACAAACAAGTAAGAGTCTCATAGTTGGTTAAGACCGAATATAAATGATGGTAAAACATGGCGTTTTCGTGAGAAATTTTCGAAAGTGATTCTGTATGGGAGTTACGGTCATATTTGTATTCGAACTAGTAAGAGTGTATTAGTTGGTTAAGAGCGAATATAAAAGACGATAAATCATGGCACTGTCCTGAAACATTTTCGAAAGTGTTTCTGTAGGGGAATTATGGTCACTAGTGGACCGATTTTCTTAATATGTGGCATTAGTATAATATACAATTTGTTGTTGCAAAAATTAAAGTTAAACCTCATTTTATCTCTGACCTTAAAACGCTATTTAAGAAGGACATTTGTGTACTTGAATTAGACCGTATATATAAACAATTACAATAAATAATCTGCCATAATTGTACGTCCTGTAGAGTATTTACAATATTACACTGAAGGACAGCCAGTCAGAGAGACGGACTGGTAATCAATTCAGAAAGTTGTAGGAATACTTTCAGGTGAGAGAAGCATTATTTTTCCTGTGTGTACAAACTAGTGTACACAAAAACCGAAAAGCGGAAACCGGGTAACCGGTTTTTTGCATTTCAGAAAACCGACTGGTTTCGAATAATTTATTTTTTCGAATTATTCGATATGCCGGTTTTTACAGTTGGTTAACCGAAAGGACAATATTAAGTGTTTCAGTAAAATATTCAGCATAATTTATACAAATTATAATAATTTCTACAAATTTATAATAATCAAACAAAAACCGGTTAAAAAAACCGGTTTTGAAAAGTTAATTTTTCGAATAACTCGAATACCGGTTTTCTCCCCATTCCGAGAAGGTTCCTCATGTGAGAACTAGGTTAAATATTGTTAAAACCCGTTCATACTTCATTCAAAAAATTGGCCGAAATAATTTTTTAATATTAGACGTTGTCTTAGATATCGGTCAAGAAATTGTGTTCGTCTAGACCTATTTTTACTGTAATGATGAGTTGATGAGTTACTAGATTATGTCTTATTAGTGTTACATACAGAATGATAAATTTAGTATGGTGTTCTATGATGTTGGAGGTCATAAAAGAGGGAATTTTATTTTGTCTTGTTTAACTAAATGTTGTTGCTTTTATGCCCAAAAATAAGGAAATTTTGAAAAAAAAAAGTAATTCTACGACATTTGGCACTAAAACATCTGTAGTCACGCATTGATATGCATGCTTTGGTAAATGCTTTTTCTTCTAACTGCAGCAAAATGTCAACTAAAGGTTTTGAGTCCCTGTTCCCGCAGAGCTGTTGTCATTTGAATTATAAAGTCGATGTCAATCATGGTCAACATGATCTGGAAATAATTGAAATCAAAAAGGTGTTGGGGTTCAGAGTTAATTGATTGTTTAATTATGAAATTGAATTTTATTCAATTCAATTGGAAAATTATTTTAATTTTGTATTTAACTTAATGATTTATTTTTCCATGTTAAAATCGGCGCAATCTATCGGGAACACTATAATATATCTAAAAAATTTTTCAGTTTTTCCAGTAATTTGAAGCATAAAAAATTCTAAATGTACACAATTATTCTATTTCTTTCGAAGGCTTTAACATTAAGTGAAATCTTATACAAGACTTCAGACGCTGAGGGTTTAGAATAAAGACTAAACTACTGTGAGGACTGTATGATCAACCCGCCTACTTGTAATAAAATTAAGCAAACGGCTCTCATTTAGTTCGGTTTTGGGATTTAAGCATTTTTAAATTAATATATTCTGTAGGACATTATATGAGAAAAATCAACAAATGGTTAAAAGATATTGACCGATATTTAACGAAACCTCAAAATTCCGACAAACAAATTTCCTTATAAAAAATAAATTTAATTCTGTGTAGTTAAATGATTAATAAACAGCAAAAACACAGAAAAAAATCAATGTAAAATTAATTAAAATAAAAATAATTTAACTTTTTTCAATTTTGATTTTACTTCATTGAAAAAAATTAAAATTAAGAGAATTTAACATTATTTCACAATAAATACAGTTTTTTGAAAATATTCATGAAATTTTACTACTGCTTCATGTTTTTTTTCAGTGTGTATACTTCTCATCATCTCAAATAATAGTTTTAGGCTAAAATATGTCAAATTGATACACACAAAGATCAATTTATAGGTCGTATTTTTATAGATAATTCTCCGAAATTTCCACATAGAAATAAACCACGAAATGTTGAATTATACTGGGACCATTTTTTGGTCTAGCCCTCACATAAGTCTCCTTCTCGGAAGAGGTTTTTAAGCTTTTACAACTGTTAAATATGATCGATTCTATTGAAATTCAATATGCTACTAATTCCACGAATATCAGCCCATTTGCTTATAGAAACCCATATAAGAACACATCTATATGGACCGAATCTATTTAAATTCGTCACAGTTTTTTTCTAACGTATTTAAAGCCTTAATGATTAAATATTAGAGGCTAACAAAATTTTGAATAGGCAACGGTTATGCCCCTTACAAATGGAATTTTTATATAGCAGACCCGGCAAACTTCGTTTGCCAAAACAAATTTTAAATAGATTATTATAAAAACGATTTAATTAGATTATTAGTATGGGGGGTACCTCTCCCCCTGATCCTATAAGTCCTGTATTTGTTCCAGTGATGGTGTTTCACAGTAACATAATTGCGGCATTTCAAGACTTTCGTTGTTCTATTTCTTTAGATATTTGATAATCAATATTCGCTTTGTATGGGGAGTCTCCTGCCTAAGGTGTACCCGTCCAACGTTTGGACAAGTTTGACAGTTCCTTGAGGAAGTTGTTGGGACCATATTAGAGAGCTCTAACTGTTATAGTTCTTTAGATATTCGATAATCAATATTAGCATTGTATGATGGGTACCCCTCCCCCTGGCCTTATTATGGAGGATAATTTATCGAATTGGATGCAGTACTAATACCAAAATATTATAGACAACATATTTTTGGGATGGAGCACGATCCCCACGATTCAAGCGGAATTTTTAATATTTTCCTAAATTTTTTTCGAAACTGATGATAAATGATTCGCCATATTGGAATAAATATTGTTTTTTTTTTAATTCCTAACTTCAGATCAGTATAACGTTTTAAAGAGATATGAACCATATAAAAATTAATATCCATTTTACAAGGGAAATGGTTTTTGCAACAGATTTTATAAAGAATTTGCCTTTAAAAAACGGGAATGAAAAATATATTGCAAATTGAATATTTTTTGGTCCCATAGCATGAATAAAATATTGGCATATGTTTAGAAATAACCGAAATGGTCAACTTTGGATTTTGGCATTAAGGTTTTGATTTAGAATCTCTACTTAAATTTGTGTTTAATGTTGATATCGATAATAATTTATTATATTGATTTTTATTTTTTTCCAAAAGTTTAAATCAAATTTCTCTTTATTCCTTCACATTTCCGCAGGCATATTTCGGTAACGCAAAAAAATATTCCTAAATAATTTTGATCCATAAATTTACTCAAGTTAAAAATTAAAGAAAAAAGATATATGTATATGTATATATACATATATATTTAAGACTAAAGACAAGACAAACAATTGTCTATAAAGCTACACAGAAGTTGGTAATGTTGCCTGCAACTGCATCAGCAATTGCTGCTGTTGTCGCTAAATGAATAACTAAGAGAGTGAGAGAGAGAGAGAAAGAGTGTGACTTTGAAATTGTTGCTGTAGCTGAGGAAAATAAAACAAATAGAAAATATAAAATACGAAAATAAATAAATGTAGAAAAAAAACATAAATAAAATAAAAATAACGAAATGAAAAAGAAAGGAAATAACCTCCTGAAGGACATATGAAGGAGATTTTCCTTTACAGCTGCCATAGACAAACATAAGAAAGGAGAAATGTTGCATACAGCTGTTGTTTAATTTTATTTATAATAATTTTTTTATATAATTTCTGCTTTTTTCCCTCAAACAAAATTATCGCAGGAGTTGGAGGGTACAGACAAGCGATGTAATATGACAACAGCTTCCATAATTTTAGCAATTTGCTGTTGTTGTTTTTTGTTATGCCCTTTAGATGATTACGACTTTATGATTTGTGTTTAGCTGATAGAGAAGAGAGCCCACTTCTCTATCATAAAAGCATTATGGACTCATAATTTGCTGTTGCCTAATCGAATGTACAAAGATAAATATATTGCAAAATATATGCAGATGTTCCATTTATTAGTTCCAATTTGATATTTTATTCACACTGATTTGTCAACAAGCGATCTTGAAATTCACTAGCAATTCCAATGTGCACAATAGGACAATATCTATGTATTTAGAAATAAATCTGTAATTTTTGGTCGGCTGGATGAATTAACAAAACGATAGCAGAGTACTGTGGCACTATAACTGTAGCAGTTTGGACCCCATCGGGGCTCCATGGGATGTTATATTACAAATGAGAGGAAAAATAAAACAATAATTGAAATATAATGCAGCGCAAATAGCTTCAAGCCTGAGACTTAAAATTACTTTAAATTCCCTATTGAAAGAAAATAAGAAAATGGTGCTACCTTAACATAGTTTTATATTTTTCTCCAGCGTACAAGTTTGAAAACAAAACTAAAACGCAAAAAAAAAAAGAACATTGACTCATAATAAAGCTAAAATCTCCAGATTGAATCTTAGATTTTTTAAGGTTTTAAATCCAAAACTATAAAAATATAGAAAACTAGAAAAACACACCGCTGCGTATAGATTGTTGCGTTTGTGAAATGAAAAAGAATTAAAATGAACGAAATTAAAAAAAAAATGTGCAAAACTCAATTAATCAACTCACTAGGGGTTTTTTGTTGTTATAAACTAAACTCTTAAAAGTTTATGGCGAAAATAAAATGAATAAAAAAATACGTTTTTGCAAAAAAAAATTATAAGTTTTGACAGCTTAAAATTGGGTCAAATAAAATAAAATCAAATCAACAAACTGGGTTATTCACAAAAACCATTTAAAGCGGTCATTTTAGCGCTTTAGAAGATTTTAAATTCGCGAATAAAAAACTTTATTTGCAAAAAAACAAAAGATTCAACGGGTTTGATAGGCTGATCCACAACCAACATGATGATGATGTTTCTAACAATAGAAATTGATACGTTTGAAATTCACTTTAATTTGTGTATTGTTTTTTTCTTCTTTCTTTCTTCCTTTATATCTTAAAGATTTTGCGCATTTTTTTCAATTGTTACGCTTAAATTAACATTTATTGTGAATTTAATTTGTTGTGAAAATTTTTAGGTAAAACAAAATTATGTCAGTCGGTTTGATCGCATAAAAAAGTTAAAAAAAAAAAGATTTTCTTATTTTTGTTAGATAAAGGTCAATGGACGTTAGCAGATACAATATAGATTTTCAAGTGACTAAACTCGCAATGAATTTTAATAAAAGTACTATAATTAAGGAGTGAGAAAGAAAAATTCCTAATATACATGTATGTCAAGAAAAATGAAACCACTAAACTCACAGTTTTATTTATACCCTACACCACCATAGGTGGTTGGGCAAAAGATAGTCCTATAATATTCTAAAACGATGTGCCAAGTTATATGAGGAGTGGTCAATTATTTCTCATAGGTACCATACAACCTTTATACCAAATTTTACCTAAAATGGCTTAAATTTCACATATACGTTGGTATTCTGAAAAGAGTTGGTCACATCAAGACAAATTTAAGCCAAAAATTGATATGCGAATTTTACAAGGATCGATCCATAATTTTCAGTTACCAAGTATTCCAAAATAAATCCCTTTAAAACGCACTAATACCACATGGACGTAAGTACCAGTATAATGTACTACAATCTTAAGCAATTGAAAAATACCTTTATACGAGGTTGGTTCATTAGCTTTTGATAACTACCACATATAACCAACAATTTGGTGTAGGGTATTTAATAATCGGGCTTGCCCAACTATAACTCCATACTTCTTTTTTATTGAAATTGTTATTACAATTAATGAAAAACATATTTAAATAGTTTTAATCACGAGTGATGAAAATTTGAAACTTTTCCGGATTTTTAACGTTTTTATAGTGCGTTCAGTCAACTTGTTCCAACAGGTAGACCATCTTCGTCTAAAACCTACCATACTTTTGAACACCTTTTTGTGCTATTCAATTTTATTTAAACAAGAGTGCAATTTCTCTCCACTGGTCTTAGCGCCGGGCAGTTTATAGGATTTGCTTATCTTAATGCAAATACCACGATATTGTTTCATATCATTCCGGAGCTTGTTTACAATAATTGCCTGCTTTGTAGTAACTGCATATTGTTTGCCATACCAAGTACTTTTTTTTGGAAATTTTGACTGCTTTTGGGTCTTAAACTTTCCTTTTTGAGTAATATAACATTTTTTACCAGGAAGTTGTGAAAAATCTACCAAAACATACGTTTCGTCATCCATTATGCTGCAATAATATTTTTTGTAGAAAACTTGATTTCCATTTCCGTGCTCTATTTTTAGCCCCTTAATTTTTAGTAGCATATTTTCTTAACGAATGTGTTGAGAGCTCTATTGGTAATATATTATTTTTCTTTGGCTTTAGAAACATCTTATAGAACAAGTCCTACTGTTACGGTTTAATAACATTGGAAGCAGACCTTTGACTGCTTGGAAAATTTTTTGTAGACCCAGTTGGGTTTTCTTGAAAACTAATTTTCTACCAAATGTAATCAATAGTGTCTTGATTACAGTATAAATTCTATACCTGATAACAGCATAATTTATACCCTCGACTACAGTTTTAATATTCAGTTAAGACTGTAGTATAAGCAACAACAGCGTAAGCTATAGTATTACAGTGTAATTTATATTTTCGATTAAAGTATAAGTCATAGTCCCGACTATATTGTAAGTTATAGCCCTGGCTATAGTGTGAGTTATAGCCCTGACTTATGTAAGTTATACAGTATAATTTATAGTCGCGACTATAGTTTTAATCTATAGTCTCGCCTTAAATGAAAATTATAGCTTATACTATAGTCGAGACTTTGCTTAGTGATTATGGTTAACACTACAGTCTCGACTGTAGAGCAAACTAATAACTAACAGTGCAAGCATATTAGTCTTAGCTATAATTGCAATATATAGTCTAGACTTAAATGTATGCTATAGTCTAACCTGTAGTATAGACTATAGTCTGTAGTATAAACTATAGTATCGACCATAGTGTAAGCTGTAGTCTAGATTATACAGTAATTTAAATTTTCAACTGGGGTGTAATTTATAGTCTCGACTATAGTTGCACTCTATAGTTTTGACTACCGCGTGAGCCATAATATCAGAAGCTATAGTATCGAACATAGCTATAGTCTCAATCGTAGTATAATATAAAGGCCTATTGGATATTTTCATGTCCTTCCATGTGCTACAATCCAAAAGATAATTTACAATATAAAATAAACTCCTTTAACATTCTGATTCTCATTTGAAAAAAAATTTGCAAATAAAGACCCAACAATTTGGCATGGGCTGGTTGAGTGTTAACTGAAATACTTGATGTTAAAAGTGTCGTGTTTGAAAGTACTTTTGTCGCTTCTCTATTACAAATATTATAAAATTAAGGCGAGGTTTAATTAGTTTGAACACAAATGAGGCAAATTAAATGGATTGAAAGACAACAAGGAAATAAAATATCATGAGTTATAAAAATTAAAATAACAACAAAATGGATAATAGATTTAGAATAAATTTCCAAGAAAATAAGAAGAAAATAAGTAAATAAATAAAATCTTATTACAAAAAATAATTTAATATAAATTTACAAAAATAATTTTAACAAATTTACTTAAGATTTTATTTTATTTTATTCTATTTGAAATAAAAATATAATTTTACTCTTCTTTAATTTCTTCTTTTTGTTATTTCTTGTTGTACAAAGAAAGAAAGAAAGAATGTAAGAAAAAAAAAGAATATTAAAAACAATAACAGGTCCTTAGACATCTTATCCTTTTGTTTGAAATATATGACTTTGAATGTGCTTTAAAGCAGCCTCTAATTTAACGCAAGACTTAATTTTCTTCTACAATTTTCAAATGAAATCTCTACTAAATAATGAGGAAAGAAAAATAAAAATGAACGAGACAAAAAATAAAAATGCCGCCAACAAACAATATGATTTTGGATCAGATCCTGGTCTTTAGGTTTAAATTTGGCACATATATATGCATCTATATATATTTAAATACATTCATTCATTCATTCAAGATTTATTCAAGCATCAGAGACATCATTTTTGGTATACAAAACCTCAGTCCTAAATCTATATAAAACACAATTTTTGTCGTTTTTTCGAAATGAACTAAAATAAAAGCGAAAATAGACAGACAAGTAGATGGAGACAAATAGACAAATATATCTACAGATTGTTAAACATATTTAAAGATATTTGGCATTTAACTTTCTTTCTAAGTATTTAGGATGCTGATTTTGTTTCTTATTGTTGTTGTTCTTATTTTTGTTCTACAATTCTATTGTTATGTTTGGTAGAAATATTCCTGAAGTCAGCTAAAAGGAGAGTATAGTTTAAAATTGAATGAAAGACAAATAAGTCGGATGTGTACAACCTGTAACATTTAGATGTACTTAAGAACAATTTATTATAGTAAAATCTACATGGATTAAGCTTTCGATGGGTCCATAGTGTAATCTTTAGACTAGTTTATAGTTTAGTCCATAGACGAGATGATGATGCTGGAATGGCAAAAATACGACCTTACAAAGGCCAGGAATTAAAAGGAAATGCCTTACAGTAAGCAGAACAAGTACTAGGAATTATGACGATATAATAATGAGATTAGAGTATAGGAAAATTGAGAATGCACTGAGAAGAGCTAAAATCAGCAAAAGAAATCGTTAAAAAACGCTTTGTAATGAGCTGTGTAATGGACCCATTATTATAACAGATTATCAGGAAGAAATTAGGTGCAGTAAAGCCCATACCAGGTATTAGGGAACTAGCATGGGCTAAGAAAAATAGTGGAAACATTGTTTCCCTTGAATTTGGAGTATAACAGCAGGGGAAGTACGCCCCCAGCAAGCAGCTTTTATCCGTAAACTCTAGAAGACTTAGATATATCAAAGCAAAACATATACATTTTGAATGGCCGAAGTGGACAAATTCAAGAATGACCCCCTCCAACTGCTTTGGTGAACTATTAATAGATGTGAATTTAATCTGAATAGAGTTGAGTTCGATCAAACCGTGAAACATGTTTGAAGATTATATAAATAGAATTATTAAAAAAAGATATTCAAACGTTCTGAACATCATGTGACGGAAGAATGTAGGAATGTAAACGTAAAGAAGGAAGCGTTAATAGTGATCAATCTGAAGATGAGTCTATAAACGAGACTATAGTCTAACCAATAGACGAGACTATAGTCTACTCTGTAAACAAAATTGTAGTTTAATCTATCAGTCCCGACCATAATCTAAATTACAGACGTGAATATATCCTTATCTGTAGACGCCACTACAGACTGTAGACGAGAGGAAACTATAGCCCATATACGAACTTTAGGCTATAGATAAGAATTCCAATTTTAATCGATTGTTTAAGCTTAATTATTCCAGATTATAATCATTATAAATATTGCAGCTCTCTGCAATTTCCTCAACATTTTCTTTCTGCTGTTGTGTAAGCAAATGGTAGGAAAACAATCAAAAATGTTTCTTTTATATTATAAAGCTTAAGGATATTAAAGGATTTCATGGCACAAATTTGTGTATGAAGGAATCTTAAATTTCTTCTTCATTTTATTCGTATGATTAAGAATGATAAATGATTGTTCAGAAGAATTTTAAAATAATAAATTTTCTCTCAAAACACTTACCCAAATAATACTTTAATGAAACTCCCACACACACACGTACATACATATTTCCATTCCAAATTAGAAATGTTAAACTGAAAATAAACGAAAATAAATTTCTAAATATTAAAATTAATTGAATTTTGAGAGGTTAAATAAAATAATATTTCTTTTTAGCGAATTGAAAATTAAACAAGATAATTTTTTCCAACAATTGAAAAATCTGGAATAGAGCTTGGGAGCAGATGTTTACCCCAATCTCTTTCGATTTTCCTTAACTATTTTACGAGCGAATCTTTTTGAAAAATAAATTAATTAAAAAATTCATTTATTGAAGTTAAAAGATGGAGTCTTAGACGATTCCTTCGTTGCATTACAAACGGAATGAGAAACCCAATAGAAACCTTCATCACCACTTGTGGTAAGTAAAAGAGTAATAGTCGGTTGAGGTCAATGCAGACATAATAAATTTATATATAATATATTGAAATATTTTCGTAGGACTCACATTTTTGTTTAGTTAAGGTGATCTTCGGACGTGAGGACTATGGGAAGTTATGAACCGATCCCTATTGCGAAATTTACAACGATGCTTTCTGGCAGCATATCATTACATATACGAAATATTATCACAATACTGACATTCTTTTTAAATTTGTGCACCAAAAATGATTTCCGGAAGTGGGTCTACATGGGGGGTATAGTCATTTGTGTACCAATATTGTCCCAAATTTGGCATGTGAATAAAGACTTTAAGTAGTAGGACTTATTTGTGCCAAATTTATGTAAAATGCCTTCACATCTGAGAATTTTATTTGCCTAAAGATCACTCCGGGAGAAGAGTTATATGAAAGCTAATGGACCGAACATGGTTTAAGTGCTTGGCAAAAAAAAGAATAATAATAATAATTCATTCAGATATCTTTTATCAGTTTTGACAGATCTAGTTTTTAACTAAGAATCGATCGATCGATTAATAAAGGTCATGATAATTAAACATATACTTTTTTTAAACTCTTCAGTTCTATAAATAAAATCGTGAAAAAATCGAGTTTTTATATAAATTTAATTTAATTTAATTTACTAAACTTAATTTATGTTTTTGTTGTTGGCAAAAAAGTTCAATAAACTTATGGGATTTTTGAAATACAAAAAATGTGTGATGTATAATTGCTATTTAATACATCATGTCGTAAAAGATTGTAAGAATATGAGAATGTTTATTTCAGAGATGGAAAAACAATATCTTCAATTTTAAGGTCATATATTTTTAAATAAAGTTTTATTCTTTCAGTTTTATTCTTTCTTCGTTGAAGTACAAATCTTTTTAAATTTACCAATTTTAGGTTAAACCTTGACAAGTGATTCATATGAGTTGGTTTCCACCTAGAAAACTAGGAGTGTTCTCAAAATTAAAAGGTATTAAATAGATGATCAATTTTCTGACTCGGGAGGTTATATTACAAATTATGTTAACTTTACATTTACACTTAAATTGACAGGTACTCCACATAAATTTGAGCAGAGCGAACATTAACGACCCACCTAGAAAATCAATGCTAAATCCGAATGTCCATAGTGTAAAGGTAATGATCTGTATTTAGCGGGAGTACAATGTTTTAGACACTATGTGGTGGTTAAATCAGGCTAGACGATCACGGGGGAAGTGTATGGAATACAGTGGATTCGTTTAAATAAAAAATAAAAAATAGAGTATTCGAAAAACAGCATTTGAATCAGAAGTCTCAGTTGCCTAATTTTCGTTTGGATGTTGTTCTTAAAAATATGGGAAAGTTTGATGACAGGCAATGGGTAATATTTGTAATAATGTATAAACATTAGGGTGGTCCAAAGGGAGTTTTACAAGATTTATTTAAAAGTACTTCAATGTATGAAAATTTATTTTTACAAGCATTTTTTGCTAAATGCTATTTTTTTCTAAAATATATATCAAAAGACACGAACAAAAAATTAATTATATGTTTAAGGTTTCCATTTACACTATACTTTTGAATTTTAGTTTGAAATGTATATCATTATTATCGGAGCCCAAAAATCATCAATTTAAATGAAGGTGTAGCATCCAGATCTGAAATTTGGTGAATAGGCGAATTCCCAATAAAATATATCGACTTATTTTTAAAAAATTTTGTTCAGAATCTACACTTCATAACAGTTTTTTTTGTTTTCTTATTTTCCATTTTCCATCCCTGAATTATATATTAAATCATGAATGTTCTAGTTTTTATTGTATTTAATAAGTTGTTGTTATACTTTCATTTTCTCTTTTATTCTCTTTAAATTGCAAAAAAAATAACAAAATATGATTTTAACCACATGGAAGCTAACAGCTGCGGTGTCCGAGTGGTTAAGGAGATGGACTTGAAATCCATTGGGTTCTACCCGCACAGGTTCGAATCCTGTCCGCAGCGGAAATTTTTTTCCCATTTTTTATTTTATATATTAATTTTTTTTCTTTTTTCATAAAAATTCATTTCATTTTCCACATTTCAGAGTGAAATGAAGTCATGATTTTCATTAATTTAACTCCTCTGTAGACCACAAAATTGAAATAATTTGATCATTTAGCGTTTAGGAGTAGTAGTAGAAGAAGAAGAAGAAAGAAAGTAATAGAATTTGTTAAACTTGTATACAGATGTCAGATTTAATTTTCGTTTAACAAAAGTGTCTATTCGAATGACACATGTTTACTAATTAAACAAACGGTATTAGTGACAATTTACAATCACAACCATTTCGTTTAACAACTGCAGGCACTCACTGTACTGGCGCGTGCCATTGTACACACACACACACTCATACTCAAGCAAACACGTTGGCATATTTAAATGGAAATTGAAAATAAAAATTAAATTTAAAGAAAACAACTATTTGCTATAAGAAATCTGTAGGCCCACGCTTTAACGATTACAGAAAAAGCTATAAATATGCTTTCTCTAAATAAATGAAAAATTGGTGAAAACGACAGGCGATAGACAGACATACAAACAAAGAAGCAAATGTACGGACCAAACGACGACTGTAAACAGAAAAATGTTTGCAAAAATAAATAAAAATTCGACTGAGACGAATCTACGATACCCTTATTTGGGATATATGTATAAACACCAGGCTCTTTTTGATATCTGTGCCGATCACGTTATTCGAGAATCTCGAATCGAATATAATATACATAACTCATATAAAGATTTATTTATCACAGTTTCGTATATAACTTTTTTTCTACCGATCCGATTTAAAAATTTTTTGAAGATTCATATAATTATATTTTATGACAAATGTTTAATTCCAGAAAACGATGTTAAACTTAACTGAGAAATTTACTAATGTTTGTCGTTTGATTTTACGATTGTCTCAGATATCGGGTCTATAGCAATTTATCTACTAATGAAATTTTACTAGTTTTAACATAGGACACATTCTCGGGAAGATTTTTTTAGATTCATTTCATTTAGTTAAGTACAAACTATTTAGGAAACTAATGTGGCAATACTGATACAATTCGATATACAGTGTAAAGCATATGTTTTAGGTACCCATTTTTTAGTAAAATAATTTTATGTATTTTAGATACAATTTTTTTGTTAAATTTAATATTTTTAATATATTTAAATTATTTGTTTATTAATTTAATACAAAATATAAAATATAAATGTTATAAATTAATAAAAATACGGAAAACTTTTAGATAAATTTATTATTTTTGCTCTGCCAAAAGTGGTAGGTACTAGTCTAATAGGAAATAAAACTGTTAAACTGTTATATTGAATGTTTCAGTTTCATTCATTTTTGTATAAAATTTGCAAATTTCATATCAGTAGTTTATTTAGGAGCATTATCCTTCATTAAAAATTCAAAATTTTTCAAAACTTTAGTTAATATTGTTCATAAGAACATTTAAATAGACTCTTTTGTTTCAAATTCAAATTATCCACATTTTGTACCGACATACATCCCCACTCCATTATATAACCACCTTCACATTTTACAGTTGTACAAGTATTCTTTTGAAAAATTTATAATTTGATTAGTCTGAAGAAAATTAAGAAATATTTGTGATATATTTATACATTTGAAATCTATTTATTATTTTGCGTACGATAACAGAAATGCTTTTTCCCAGTAAAAATCTGTGGCATTTTCAATATTATAATTATCTAATGGTTAAAATAGGATGTCCAGATATTGGTTAATTTTTAACTCTTTTTTCTTCTTTGAAACGATTAATTACTTTTTGTATTAATGATTTAGGTACTATTTGTGCAGTATCAGAAATTAATACTTTATTTAATCAATTATTATATTTCTTTCCTAGAGATTTCCTTTAAGTAATTTTTGCACTAGAATTATATATTTACTAATCCCACAGATATTAAATGATTTTAAACTTATTTTTAATTTCCCCTTTTAAAATTTTCAGGGGTACCTACACTTTTGCAGTGTAGAAATATGGAAATTATTAATAAAAAATATTGTAATGTTATATATGATTTTACTGTACCTACACTTATGATTGATTAGTTGCAAGAATATGTATGAACTTTAGTTAGCTGTTACTTGACATCGTTCATGATGTTGCACATGGAATGACAAACAAAATATACTCTCCATCATCGCAATAGGTGATTGGGATGTATATAAGTAACATAAAACCGATTTAGAAATTTTAATTTGAACAAAAAATAAATAAATAAAACCAGTAGTAGACCACAAATCACAATCAATGCGAGAATTACACGCAAAAATGACAATAAGAAAAGAACTGTTTTTTTTCAAAAATCCGCAAAAGCTGCTATAAGACTAGAAGCTCGAATTATGTCAGAATAATACTAAAGGAGGTTGAAATGTTTGAAGATTTTTTTAAGGGGAAATAAGTTGTAAATTAATTGAATATTTTTTTTATATTTTCATAATAAAATGCACAAGAGTATACAAACTTATCGTTTTTTTGCTTTTGAAGCTTAAAAAATCGCAACAAATTTTTTAGATGAAATTTTTACCTACAGATTTTAGAAAAGCTGAAATTTTGGAAAAATAAAATGCATTTTTTAATTAATTTTAAAAGATTGAAAACAATTGATTTTCTTCAAATATGTTGAGGGCCTTACTAAGCCTGTTTTAATTTCAGTTTAGTGTATTGAGTGTAGGCATCACTCACTGATTTCAAAACCGTTTTTTTAATAAGTCTGTATATTTTTAAAAAAATTATAAATAAAAACTTTATAGATATTTATTAATTAATTAGAAAAGTCACGTGCTGATTTATGGCTCTATGGCAATGGTGGATGGATCTCAATAATCGGTCGCCTCGAGTATTGAATTAAAAAAAAAAAAAACATCGTAAAATTTTTACTTATGATTTTATTGAAAAAATGCATCTATAAAGTCCTTATTATTCTTTATAAACAGAAACCTGGAAAAATTGTTTTAAGTGATTTTTGCTGAAAACATTTTTCCTCCGAGCAAAATGCATATAAGTTAAAAATGAGGTTATGTCGTCGTAGATTTTATCTTTTTCTACAGGTTTTTGAAGGGAACTCACATACACGGATACATATTCCTAAACGGATTTAATACATTTTTAAAATAAACCTTATTCATGTGATTTTATGTTCTTGGTGCTATTTTATGTGGAATATTTCTATAAATGCAGATTTGAAAATTGCTTTACAAAAATACCAAAATTAAAATATAAATGTCTGTATTTTATAAAGATATTTTTTTAATGACAATATCTCAATTTTATTGCAGAATTTTCTAATTTTATCGATAAATTCTATAACATTTACAGGAAAATATTCTAATTTATATTTCCATTACAAAAGATGTTCCAGAAGAGAAACTGGACATAAAATTAAACATTTTGAAAATGTGGTGCGTAAATTCTTTATGAAAGGACAGAATTATGGTGATGAAATGGAAGGAATGATATTAAGCTAATTCAGAATCGACTAAAATTCGCATGAATTGGGCAGTGGAGTGGAAAAAAGTAATTCACAGTAGTCTAAATCAGGGTTTAACGAACACAGCATACCTGTTCGGCTTGCAGTCGAACTAAAAGCACAATGGGGAACTTGTAAAAATATATGAATACAAGTTTATTCAAGTAAAGCATAACGGCTTTAACAGAGGATCTTTCGATCTTCTTAAAAATCAGTGGAATCCATGCCAGATCGTGTTTTTCATCCATAAAAAAAGAGAACATCGTTTTCCGGCCATCCGTTATAAATTGTGCTATTCAATTTTGGTGGAAACCATAACAGAACCAGAGCCAAAATTATGCTTTGATAACCGAACAACATTTGATCTCAATACGTGCTAATAACATGAGTATGAGTTAAGATCATCTTAACTTTTATTTATAAGAAATTGAAATGAAAAGCAATTTTTACGTATGCGTCTTTAGAAATATTCTACTTAAAATAGAACCAGGAAATTTTGATCGTGCCAATAAAGCACGATGTACCGTTAAGTTACCCCTCATTAAAAAAACTTCAACTTTTCTTTTGAAGGGGAACAACAAAAATAAAGGAAAATTCAAATGCGTCTATGGAAATATGCATCAGTGAAATTTAACATTGATTTATTTAAAAGCTGATTTGGAGAAGTACACATCACTTGGTGGTCTCGATATGATGATAGAACCTTTGAAGTAGATGGCCTCGGATACTAATATCTTAAGAGCTCTATGTTTTGAAAGCCTTGTCATTGTCTATTGACCAAAAGGAAACTGGTAATTCTTAAATAAAAACAAACAACAACAACAATTGCTTTATTATAACAATTTCATATAAATTTACATGATGATGGAATAAAAATGAACAAAGAAACAAAAATTAACCACAATCACATGAGTACTTTGGCTAATGCCAATTCAGTGTGGCGTTTATTTGAAGAAAAAAAAGGAAATAGTTGCATGCAACATGTTATGGCAAATGTAATTTGGCAAAAAGCTAAACTTTGACGTTAATTAGTAAATGAATAAATGAGAAAATGAACAAACAAAAAAAAACATAAGAAGAAAATCCCATTGAACGCAGTATGATGCTGCAATAAAGCCACCCTGTTCTCATCACCACTCTGAAACATTAACAGGAGGATCGAACATGGTTACAACTTGATATTACGGTGGCGACTACTGCGATTGTAATACTATATGTATATACTAGCTGTTGTTGTTGTTGTTGTGCACCTCTAAAAAGTCTTTAGCTCGTTATAAAAATGGCATGTGAACAATATGTCATGGCGTCTACTGTAGCCACTGTTTTAGTTGTTTTAAATGACTTGAACATTGTCTTTTGATTAGAGCCGCTCCAAAAAAAACAATTTTGTATGTAGAACTATTAAATAGTTCGGCCAGCCTTCTTCTACTGCTCCTTTCGTAGTCAAACAGGCAAAATATTTTAGGAGGGAGTTCTTTTTACACCCTACAGTACCATGGGTGGATGAGATCTAATGTTTTGCTTGTAACGCAAGGAACAAAATTGTGCTTGCATTATTTTTAAGAATTCGACTAAGAATCTTCTTCAGATTCGTCTTAACGAAGTACAGTCGCCTGATTGCAATTTTAGAGATATCTTGATGAAATTTTATATATATATATCGGCGGTGATCAGTTCAAAGTATTGTAATATTTAAGATTTCTACTACCAAACAATTTCCTAGTTCTGTACTAGTTCAGTTCTAGTTTAGTTCTAATTCAGTTCTAATTCAGTTCTAGTTCTAGTTCACTTGTCGTACAGTTATAGTTTAGTTATAGTTCAGTTACAGATCAGTTACGGATCAGTTATAGTTCAGTTCTAGTTATGTTCTAATTCAGTTCTGGTTCAGTTCTAGTTCATTCCGTTCAGTTCGTACAGTTCTAGTTCAATTGCCGTTCAGTTGTCGTACAGTTCTAGTTCAGTTATAATTTAGTTATAGTTTAATTTTAGTTCAGTTATAGATCAGTTATATGTCAGTTATAGTTCATTTCTAGTCCAGTTATAGTTCCTCTAATCGAAACTTCTAAAAAATTCCCCGAAAGATTATTGAAATATTACAAATTATTGAACTAATTTCTTTGTGGATCGATCGATTACATTTCATGCTTGCAAAATGGTGAAGGATGTAATATTGTCGGTTTTTACCGACTGTTACCATCTCACTTGCTTATGTTTTTGTTACTTCTTTTTCTCTTTTTATGTTAACTATTTTTGAGACAAGAAACGTTTAGTGAATTTCTATACGCGCAATTAATTTGTATCGGTGTTCAATTAATTGTAACTCTGCCAGCCGCAATTTTCAATTTATTCTTTTGATCAATTCTTTATTTAACAGCCGATTCTTCAATTGATTTGAGATTACAATATTATCTTTTGTATAAATTGTTTTAATTTTTTTTTGTAAATTCTAGTTACTGATTATTATCATGTTAATATGTTGATATTTTCAAGTTAATTTCAGGAATAAGGTTTAGGTTTTGTGATACAATAATAAAATGGGAAAGAGATGAAAATAATACTGAAGGTAATTTTTGTGAAATAGTTTTAGTTTTATGCTTTTGGGTGGTCCGATTTAATTTTATAGATAAAATTTAGTCGGTTTTTTTCAGATACTTGTTCAAATGGAAATTATGAAATGTTTGCTACTCTTGTAGCTATGGAACTTCGGTTTAGGTGCAGTGAAGTAAAATCTAAGTGAGATTGGATACATTTATTAATTCCTTTCAAAGCAGGGGACTATATAAACGCGTTAGATTTCTTGCTTATCTCTTCCTTTTCAGGTTTTATATCATAAGATGGTTAAGAATTCAAATCTTAAATTAACAGATATTCCTAAAGTCTGTCCGAAAGTACTTCAGACTTAAATCGAACCCAAAATATGCTAAAAACAACATACAAAATTCAGTTAAATTCTTTAACACTAGACAACTTG
Organism: Cochliomyia hominivorax; assembly: GCA_004302925.2. Taxonomy (NCBI): domain Eukaryota; kingdom Metazoa; phylum Arthropoda; class Insecta; order Diptera; family Calliphoridae; genus Cochliomyia; species Cochliomyia hominivorax. The sequence goes on from PYHX02000495.1 coordinate 44,063,249, forward strand.
AAAATTAACTTTGGCAAAGTTTTCTTTCATGCTTTTGCCTTGAAGAACAACATCAGCAACAACAACATCAGGAATATAATATAGCAACCACTAAAAGTTAACAAAGTCGTCTCGGTTTAAAGATTATTTGTTGCTGCTGCTGTTGTTGTTGTTGCAAGGAATAACTTTCTTGGAATATTCAGACAAGAACTTAACTGCGTATTTATCCACAAACTGTCTCGAGTATAAAACTATTATTACTGTTAGTTTTATTTCTATTCCTCTCTCTCCTTCTCTTTCATGCATACACATACATACAAACACACATAGCAAAAGAAAGTTTACTAACACATTTATATATGGATACAGACTAAAGTGAAAGGATTTAAAGAGCAGAAATGAAATGAAAAGGATAAGAATAATAAAATTATGCAGAGTGTTAAATTAAAGTGTATATTTCTTTAAATTGAGCATAAAGATGATTTAAAAGAAGGTAAAAATTCTGAGTGAAAATAAAACAAAGATCACAGAATAAAAGTAGTTTACAAAATAAATGATATTGAACTTTTTTAAATTTTTATTAAAATTTAAATTTCTACCCTTTTCATATCCTTGTTGCATTTAGTTTTCTTATTTTTATAGTCGCTCTTTTATTCCTTGAAGATGCACACACATACTCATATTTCAACTTAGAAAAATATCTGCATGACATAGTGCTCCAGTTGTGGCAACAATATACAAAAATTAAAACAGCATCACTTTTGCATCATTCTACGATTTCAACAATTTTATTTGCAACTTCTGCTACAATGATTTTATTTGCAATTTTCACTTTCTTCAGACAATGAGCTCTTTACTCCGGCAAAGATGGTTTGGCTGTTAGTTTTTTTCTAGTTTTTTTTTTAACCCGTATAAAAAGTTGTGAACTTTATTACTTTTTTTGTGTTTTAAAATTCAAATTAAAAACTTAAGGTGTTAGAAATTTTGCAGACAAATGCTATAGTTTTAAATGCACTTGGTCAGGAGGTCATTTTAGGTACTTGACATTTGGTGAGAGTTTATTTGATGATACATTATTTTAGGAGCTCAACTTTGCTAAGTCTTTTGGTTTAAACGAAAGAGCTTTTATTGTATAATGCTCTAGTTAAGTTTTAGTTTAAGCACGGTTCTAGTTCAGAACCAGTTCAGTTCTAATTAGTTGTAGTTAAGTTCTATTACAGTCTTACTTCAGTTCTAGTTCAGATCTTCTGCAGTCCTGCTTTAGTTCTAGTTCAGTTCTAGTTCAGGTAAAATCAAAAATAAATAGAATACTGTATTCGACTGTGCCGAATCTTTAATGATGTGAAAATATATCAACTTTTTGAGTCTTAGATGTTTCCTTCTTGGCGCCACATACAAAATGACAATAATATAGAGAAAAATCTCTCTTTTTGGTAAAAATAAAATAAAATTCCCTCCCTTTTTCCTACGAATGAAATTTTAGTTAAAAATTCCCTCAAAAAGGGAAAATTCCCTCTAACTGACATCTTTGAGTACCAGACCAGTTCCAATTCAGTTCAGTAAAATAATTAATAATAAACCAAATTAAGTTGTTTCGTCCTGTCCTCTCTGTGTAATCTCCTTAAGTTGATATTGGAAGATCCTCTTCGTATAGTAAAATATTAAAATGTTTTGTAAATTCGAAAAAAAAAACTTTAGAATCCAATTCGGGATTTCAAAACTTGAATTTTTTTGTTTATTCAATACATCGAACTTTAAGTTTAGTTCTCCCTTAAATAAAAATATTATTTCTTAACAAATAGAAGTATTAGAAAAGAAAATCTTTTCATAAATAATTTAGTTTATTTACTAAAACCAACAAAGAGAGAAATATACTGGTCAAAAAAAAAAATGAGTAGAAGACCCAAACCGAAAGACCCAAACCTTATACAGAAGATGTAATATTTCACATATTCATACAAACAAAATTCTACATAGATAAATATGAATGTAAATTAGGGACGTCCAATAAATGATTAAACAAAATTTCTTTATAATTTATGTAATTAAATTATTAATCATGATCATTAATTAAGGTTTTAAATTTTTGTACTTAAGAATATTTATTATTACCGTTTTATTAACGACCCTAATATTTACAAAAATATTTATATACATTTTATTATATGAAGTCTCCGCACATCAAACCTTCGCACATGTTGCTGTATATATGAGGTTATAATCCAAAACCACAGGATATCAAAGAACACAAATACACAAATATTTTCATATAAGATTGCATGTGTGTTTGGTTTGATATAGAAAAAATATAGGGACGATATAAATAGTTTTGTAAAAATAATATCATAAATAACTTAACTAAGAAAATCTAATGTAAAGAAAAATGGCATCAAAAAAGTTTTAGTTCGTATTAGGAATCATAAATAATAAAAGAATGAAAATTTAAAAATTTTCTTATAACAGAAAATTTATTAAAATTTTTTTTCACAAATTTTCATGAATTTTGGTAAAATTCTGTCTATTTAAATTTTTGATTTAAGTCAAGAGATTTATTTCAGATCTATTTAAGTCCCAGTTATTATTCCTAATTCTGTACTAGTTGTATTTTAGTTCTGTTCTAGTTCTGTTTTAGTTCTGTTTTAGTTCTGTTCTATTTCTGTTCTAGTTCTGTTCTATTTCTGTTCTATTTCTGTTCTAGTTCTAATCTTGTTCTATTCCAGTTCTAGTTGTGATCTACTTCCGTTCTTGTTCTGTTCTAGTTTTATTCTAGTGCTGTTCTAGTTCTGTTCTAATTCTGCTATACCTCTGTGCTAGTTCTCTTCTAGTTCTGTTCTAGTTCTGTTCTAGTTCTAGTCTTGTTCTATTCCAGTTCTAGTTGTGATCTACTTCCGTTCTTGTTCTGTTCTAGTTCTGTTCTAGTTCTGTTCTAGTTCTGTTTCAGTTCTGTTCTAGTTCTGTTCTAGTTCTGTTCTAGTTCTGTTCCAGTTCTGTTCTAGTTCTGTTCTAGTTATGTTTCAGTTCTGTTCTAGTTCTGTTCTAGTACTTTTATAGTTCTGTTCTAGTCCAGTTCTAACTCTGTTTTAGTATAGTTCTAATTCTTTTTTGTTCTGTTCTGTTCAGTTCTAGTTCTATTTCTAGTCTTAGTTCTAGTTTTCGTTCTAATTCTAATTCAAGTACCTTTCTACTTTTGTTCTATTCGGTTCTTCGGAGTATATAACATGTGATTACCTAAGAATTTAACTCTCTATATTGGGTGCCGCATTACCTTTTCAACAAAACATCCAGTTGTTCTCTAGAACAACTAAAAGAGTCTAATAATTAGTTTAATATACAAAAATGTCTACCGTTCTTAAAAATAGATTTTTCAGTCGAAAATTTTTGTTTTTATTTATTTACAGAAGAGAAAAAAGAACAAAAGTTATTGATTTTTAGTATACAGAATTTTTGATTAGTTGGGTGTGTGTGTGTGTGTATGAGAATGTAAGTGTGAATGGTCCTTCTTATGAAAGCTGAACAAGTTTTTATTTGAAAAACTAAAATACTCGTTTTAAAGCCTGCAAAACAAAAGGATGTCAATGCGTTACTCATACGACTAAACATATCCTAATACTCATGGGTGATTGAGTGCAATGAAGTAAACACATTCACACACATTTTGAAAAGAATTGTGTGATTGTGAGCATTACAAAACGCATACACACACGAATCATATACAAACATATATGCATGTATATATTTTGGATAATGTGTGTGTATGTCCTTTTTATTACCTTTGTTATGCTGTTACAATTGTTGTTATATTTGTTGTTGCTCTTATTGCATATAGCACCCAAAATCATTAAACACACATACACACATACATTTATATGTATCCAAACATTTGCACACGTAGAAAGTTTAGCAAATTCCACTCATTGATTTTGTTGAAAACATTTTTTTTTGTAATTCTTTGTAGGTTTTGGACGATTCATTTGGTCGATCTGTCGTTTGGTGTAGGGTTGCAATTTTTAGGCCACACCCTCGCAAAAACCATGCAATCGTCTGCCATTGGCCAAAAATGCAATACAAATGTGCCCCTCTCTCCTACAAAAATCATTAATACGAGCGCAACGTACGAAATGAAAAAAATGCCCAAAAACTCAAACCCAAAACAGAAAGAAAGAAAAAAAGTAACTACGTTACATTTCAATTCAGGCACAAACAAGTCAGTCGTTTCACCGTCATCATCAACATCATCATCGTCGTCGTTGTTGTTGTAGTAGTCATTGCAACTACCACTAACTCTATCCACTTCAACTACAACTTCTTCATCCTCCTCTCCTGTATTATAAACATAAACGAATGAATATCATCATCTCCTTTTTTTGCATTGAACTCAAACTTCCAGCAATAACAACATTCGTCCGATAACAACAAAAATTGTGTGCAAAATAAATGTGCAGCTCTACTGTAACAACAAAACCAACTACAACTACATGAACAGGAGAAAAAGGAAAGCTGCAACATTAGGGTGTTATTGCCACCAACATATGTGTGTTTGTATGAATGAAAGTTTATGCCTGCAATGATGGTCTTATTGCTGTTATAGTAGTAGTAGTAAAATTACAAGTGGATGGATATAACTGTGGTGTGTGAGCGTGTGTATTTTTATTTGTTGTTTTGTTGCAAAGTGTGCGAGGGTGGTTTAAATGTTATTGTTGCTTTTACTGTTTTGTTTTGTATTTATTCGTGGCAGTTGTTTACACTTTGCGTTCCATTGTCTGCTAGGTTGGCTGACTGGCTGTTTTGACTCATTTTAGCCTGGAATTTGGTTAAAAACTATATAATATTAACAAACAAAAACTATTGTCTTGGCATGGATGGTCACATGGTGATTTTGTAGTTTCTATTTACTATTTTTTACTATTTCAAATCGTTTTTTCGATTGTTTGTTTAAAAATTTTTGGAAAATATTTTTGCTGCGCATTGTATGCATTGAAGCCGATAACTATTTCAATTTTTTTCCTTTGCTATAGTTTTGTTTCAGTGTTATGTGTATGTGAGTGCTTTGCTTTACTTTCATTTGGTTTACAATCAGGATTTTGTTTTGCTGTTGTAGTTTAGGATTTTTTCCTACTTATGCCCTCAGTTTTTTTTGCTATCTCACAGCCAGTTTGTCTATAAATGAAATGAAAATACTGTTAATGGAATGGATTACCATGTAGTAAAGTTTAGTTATAATTCAATTCAGTCCCAGTTCAGATTCCTTTCAGTTTTAGTTTAGTTTTAGTTCAGTTTTAGTTTTAGTTAAGTTTTAGTTCAGTTCGAGTTTAGTTCTAATTCAGTTCTAGTTCAGTTCTAAATCAGTTCCAGTTGAATTCTGGTTCTAGATTTGTTTTAATTCAGTTCTACTTTAGTTTTAGTTCACTTTGAGCTCAGTTCAGTTTGAGCTCTGTTTTAGTTCAGTTCTAGTTCAGTCTAAGTTCAGTGTTAGTTTAGTTCTAGTTCAGTTCTAGTTAAATTCTAATTCAGTTCTAGTTCAGTTAAAGTTTAGTTCTAGTTCAGTTCTAAATCAGTTCCAGTTGAATTCTGGTTCTAGATTTGTTTTAATTCAATTCTACTTTAGTTTTAGTTCACTTTGAGCTCAGTTCAGTTTGAGCTCTGTTTTAGTTCAGTTCTAGTTCAGTCTAAGTTTAGTTCTAGTTCAGTTCTAGTTAAATTCTAATTCAGTTCAAGTTCAGTTAAAGTTTAGTTCTAGTTCAGTTCTAAATCAGTTCTAGTTGAATTCTGGTTCTAGATTTGTTCTAGTTCAGTTCTACTTTAGTTTTAGTTCACTTTAGCTCACTTCTAGTTCGTTTCCAATTTAGTTTTAGTTTAAATTCGGTTCTAATTTATTTCTTCTTCAATTCTAGTTCAGTTCTAGATCTGTTCTAATTCGGTTCTACTTTAGTTTTAGTTCACTTTGAGCTCAGTTCCAGTTCAGTGTTAGTTCAGTTCTAGTTAAATCTTAGTTCAGTGTTAGTTTAGTTCTAGTTCAGTTCTGTTCTATATCAGTTCTAGTAAAGTTTTAATTTAGTTCTAGTCCAATTCCAGTTCTGTTCTATGTTAGTTCTTTAGTTCAGTTCTAGTTCAGTATTAGTTTTGTTCTAGTTCTGTTTATGTTCTGTTCTAAAATTAATCTAATTAAAACTTTACTTCAGTACTCTCTCAACTTACTAAACGTCTCTCGGCAACTCTGTTTTTGTTTGACTTTTTTCGTGTGGTAAATATGAGTAAAATAAAAATAGACGAAGCCAAATCATATTATTGCATGTACGAGTATATATTTTGTTATCTTTTGCGTTTTGTTTCGATTTTATTTCTGTTTTTATTAAATTTATATATATTTTTTATATTATTTACAAAACTATTCTGTTGTTTACCATATTTCCATTTCAAATGGGCTTTTATTTGAAGTTTTTTTTGGCACTATGAAAGCATTGCCAGCACCCGTTTGCAAAACCCCACCTACAAGTCCATATTCATGGAATATTTTCTGGCAACAATTGACGCCAAAAAAAATTATAGAAGTTAGCAAAAATATTGTTTTGTTTTTTCGAAAATAAAAGAAAAAAACTAAATAGTTTTTGTAATTCAGAGAAGCAATAAAACGACATTGAAAGAGGTAATTTTTACATAATATGAATGTAATTAAAATATTAGAAAATCTTTAATTTACATTAAAATTTTAATTGAAATGAGTGCAATAAAGTATTGTTTAAATGATTTTTATTCGAAACATGTGTTCGAAAAATATCAGTTTTAATTTTAAAGTTACCTTCTTTTTTAGTTTTGTTTTATTTCAGTTCAAGTTGTAATAGGGTTTTCTAAAATATCCTTTATTAAAGGACCTGAGACAAAGGAATCTAGGAAATCACAATTTTTTAATCTTTAAGGAACATTACAATTTTATATTATTTGTACAATATACTTACCTAAGTATCATTTACATATTTACTAATAAATAACCAACAAAATGAATCCTAAATCCTAAATTGTAGAACAAGGATTTTATATAAAATAAATAGAGAACATTCCCATTCATACATCTTATAAATTATATTAGACATATAAGGATAATCTAAAAGAAGTAAGAATGTTATATTCAGCTATGCCGAATCTTCAATACCCTTCACAATACAAATGCATGAAAAGTAAATACGTTATGTTTCGTACATACACATATACACTAACAGATGTATACAATATATACAAGTTTATCTTATAAATAACACATGAACACTTAATGAGTCATACAATTAGTTATAATTTTGTTTTTAAATTGTTTTTACTGAACCGATTTTATATAAATTATATATATTTTTTATTATGCAAAATTTTTGGAATGGTATTGAAGTACGTTTAGCTAAATTTGTCGATTTATAAATGACAATTTTGCGAAAGTTTCTTGCTTGTCGCAGATATCGTTTTATATTTTTTGATATACTAAACCGATTTTGTTGGCTTTTAATAGGAAACTTCTCAACAGAGGGACATGACTAAATCAACACAGATTTCGATTAGATGCATACGGAATGACAAAGTTTATTCACCACATGTAGCATTGGAGGGTATAAAAAACTAAAAGCTGTAGACAATTTCGATATTAAAGCAACTAAAATAAACGGAAACAATGTAAATGTCTTACAACAAAATCATACATTCAGTTACACTAAAAAAAAGTACTTGAAAATACCGCTGGGTGCAGTTAAAGTTTTCAAAAATAAAATTAGAAATGTACGAGTACAAAAGGCAAACACAACAAAAATTGCCTTTGAGCTTTTTTTTTTTGTTTTATTCGTAGTAGATAGAAAAGAAATTGCTGTTCACAAAATGAGTGAGTGACATGTGCAGATGTCCTGCCAATCAATGGTTATGGTCGAATGAACATGAACAACAATAAGAGAAATTATATCAGAAAGAAAAAAAAGAATTAAATCGAAATTTCCAAAAGGCAAAAAGGATTTGGTAAAAAGGATCTTTATTTAAAGCAAAAAACAAAAAGAACTACTGAAACAAGGACTAAGCCCAAATAAAGAGTTGTGTCAAATTAAGAACGATTGTTTCTTATTTTGAAGATATGTAAATCTTAAAAATATCAATTCTAGTTCAGTTCTAAGGAATGTGATCGAAAAATTCTTAACATACAATGAAATGAAATCAATAACTTTATAGTTAATACATTTTATAGTTTTAATCTCTAATGATGAAATTTTGAATATCTTTACGAAACCCTTCCATTAACCTTTTTATAATGCTGGAACGTTTAAATTCTATCACACTTTTGAGCACCTTTTTTTGATGTCTTCAATTCTCTTTTAAAATGAACTTACACTGGCTTTAGCTACAGATAATTTGGAGGATGTGCCTGTATTGGACCAAATACCATATTATAGTTCTTGTACCACTCAATAGCCTGTTTACCATAGGACAGTTTGCCAATTCATGTCAAAAATAAGTGGACCTACTATGAAGTCTTATGAATGGAAATAACCTTTTTTCTAAACATTTCTTGATGTAAATTTCGTTATAAATAGAACCTGTTGCAACAAATGATTATCTTCTATTGCCGCAACTGTTTATTGCTAGCAATGCCAAGAACTTTTTGACTGCTTTTGGGACCAAATCGACATCAGTAACCAAGATATTGCAAACATACATTCGTCAATACTATTTCAGTTCTATTTCAGTTTTAGTTAAGTTTAGTTTAGTTCTAATTCGGTTCTAGTTCAGTTCTAGTTCAATTCCAGTTCAATTCTAGTTCAGTTCTAGTTCTGTTTTAGTTCAGTTCGAGTTTAGTTCTAATTTAGTTCTATTTCAGTTCTAGTTCAGTTTAAGTTTAGTTCTAGTTCGGTTCTAGTTCAGTTCTAGTTCAGTCTAGTTCAGTTTAAGTTCAGTTCGAGTTTAGTTCTAATTCAGTTCTAGTTCAGTTCTAGTTCAATTCCAGTTCAATTCTAGTTCAGTTCTAGTTCTGTTTTAGTTCAGTTCGAGTTTAGTTCTAATTTAGTTTTATTTCAGTTCTAGTTAAGTTTAAGTTTAGTTCTAGTTCGGTTCTAGTTCAGTTTAGTTCAGTTCTAGTTCAGTTCTAGTTTAGTTCCTTAGTTCTAGTTCAGTTCTAGTTCAGCTCTATTTCAGTTCTAGTTCAGTTCCAGTTCAGTTCTAGTTCAGTTTTGGTTCAGATCTAGTTCAGTTCTATTTCAGTTCCTTAGTTCTAGTTCAGTACTAGTTTAGCTCTATTTCAGTTCTAGTTTAGTTCCAGTTCAGTTCGAGTTTAGTTCTAATTTTATTCAAGATCTGTTTTAGTTGAATTCTACATCGATTTTTTAAATCGAACCATATAAAATAAAGTAAATAACAAATAAACACAAAATGACTAAATAAGAAACTAAATTAAAATCATGTTATTTAAAAGTAAATGCTTTAAGCCATTGAATAAATATTAATGTAATGTAGCAACTAGATACATTGGCAATTGAATGGTTCCATCTAACTAAAAAAAAACTAATATATGATATCCATTTGCTTAGTTTTTACCTGAAAAGGAGTGATATGTGGACATAGTTGTATCGAGTTCTTTTACATTTTCAGATATTTTGTGTGGGGGAGAAAAGAAGGGAAATATGAAATCTTCATTTAAAAAAAGAGCGATGAGTTGAAGAGAAGTAGAGATATGTAGAATATATTTCGATAGTTTTTCATTTATAGGAATTTATATTTAAACATATCGACCAGTTTTGAGACAGATATATTTTTAAATATTTGTAAAAATATACACATGAATGTAGATGTAATAAATACATAGCATGCAATCAGGCGTTTATCTTATATATGTGTGAGTTTATGTATGTGTATTTTGATAGAAAATCTCTCCTGTTTTATATCCTTACAATATGTTTCCTATTTGTTTGTTAACAGTTTTTATCATTTTTTTCAAAATATTTTCTTGTTTTTTTTCTATAATATTCGTGCAAATGTTGTTTTGTACATACACACACACATACTCAAATTCACTTTTTATTCATTTATAAATACTTGAATATTTTTCCGAAAGGTACTTAGAATATTTTCTAGTTTTTTTTTTGCTCTTGCATTTTTTCTCTTTTATTCTCTTTCCATATTTCAATATTTGTTGTTCGAAATATTTCAATTTTTAATTAGAAAATGTACACATGAGTTGTTCTTTTAATGTAAAGGTGAGTGTGTGTGTACATATAAATGTATTGGACATGGTATGTAAAACTAATCAAGTCCAATTTTTAATTTATTTTTGTAGTTTTTCTAACGTTCCTTTAGCATTTTATGTAAAATTACTAAACTGACAATCATTATTATTATTTTGTTTTTGAACAAATAACGAAATTTGACAGTTGCAATTAATGGAAAATTTGTTTGAAGGCTGAAATTGCTTAAACAAAGAAATTTTTGTAGTACTTCTCTAGATAAATTGTTAAGTATTTTTAATAAATAAAATATCATTCAAAGCTCTGCCGTCAAATCGGATCCACTTGTCCGTTAAAAAAAACCTGGTTCTGGTAAAAGAAATGCACGACATAATGCTTTTAAAAATAAATTCCCAACACATGCGGCGGGATACGGGTCTGCTTTCCCGCTCAGTTCTCGGACTATATGGTATGAAAATTTAAAACTATTGCAGGTTTAAAAACAAAAAAGGTTAAAGAAGTTCCAGATATTGAAGTTACTAAAAAATGTAGAGCACGTCATTTGAACCCAAATTTTCTTAAAAAAATATTCTTGCCTCATAAAGTATTACGAATGTATGTTTTGCAACTTCTTGGTCAAAAATTTTTTTGGAGAAAAGTAAAAAGAAAGACCTAAAAACAATCAAAATTACTCAAAAAACTCTCGGGCTTTATAAATACCGAAATTTATATAAAAATGTTTATAAAAAGGCTGCTTCCATATATAAGACTTCTATGTCCATTTATGTTTGGCCTGACTTGGCATCCTCACACTGTGGTAAACCAGCCCTTGAGAGGTACAAGAACAATAATTTAGTATGTGTAGCAAGAGATGCAAATCCTTCAAACTGTCCGGAGCTAAGGCCAGTGGGGAGATATTGGGTTTCTCTTAACACAGAATTGAAGGGTACAAAATAGTGTCCAAAAGTGTTGTAAATTTTAAACGGATATAGACTACCAGTTCAAGCAGAGTGACAGATTGCACTATAAAAACGGTAACCGAAGAGTTCAACAATTCACAGCGTCCTTTATACGTAATTTATTGTTGGGGAATTTCTCTTAGTTTTCATTCTTTCCATTTCTCCAGGAAGTCGGGTGGGTGGCATTAGTTGACCATCCATTAGTCTCTATTGTCTTTAACCGTATTCATTGAAAGTCGCGTAGACCAGAGAATTTTTATTTAAATTTTGGAGGTACATGACGCAAAGCAAATTTTTAATTTTTCAAGAACCGCGTTGGAAATTTTTGTCGTGGTCTGCTGTAGATAAATTTCAGGATAATGCAGTTTAATATTCATCGTAGCTTAGAACAAAGTCATCTAGAACCTCCGCTAATTCCCTTAATTCTCTAGATGATATGATAGCGGTACATGCATTGTTTGTTGACATTCTTCGCATGCATACAAAATCGGGTGCTTCTTCGATGATTTTTATATTTTTGCCTGTGATCGTTTTTGAACCTGAGATGCTTGAAATACTTGTTTTGTAGACAAGCACTTTAACCAGTACATCATGCTCCAAATTATCGCCCTTTAAATACTCAAATGATTTTGATTGTCATTAAAGATGAAAACTTCTCAGAACAATAACAAACAGTGTGTGAAAATTACATCTAAGTTGGACAATGAGTTTGGATATGACTGTACACCTTCATTCACCACTAGAAGTGATTTTATAAATTATCAAGTAATGTAATCCGATTCGAAGGACCATTAAGATAATACCACCGAGTAAAAGTTAAAATTCATTAAATGTTAAATAAACAAAATATTTGGATTTTAAAATTGTTCAAAATATTGACCAAAAAAATTACAATTAATCCTCCCTTCATTTTAACAGAAAAATCGAGATTAATAAACTTCGTAATAAAAGAATTATTATTTTACTTAATGATTTCTAATTCATCTAAAAATTTCAACTTTTTATTTATTTATTTTTGTAAAATTATTATGTCTAATTATTTAGTTTTTAGTTTTAATTATAAATAATTTTAATAACTATTTTACAACTACTGGATATAAGAATCAAATGAGGCATCAAACCTATTCGCAACATGCAACGATTGCAACATTTCTTGTATGGACAGATGTTTTTTTGTTTTTTTTTTTTCATTTTAAAATTTTATTTATGTCTTCATGGATAATAATAAAATAATTTTTTAAGGCAATAAATAGGAAAAATGTTGTTAATATTAAATAAAATAATAAAAAAAAACTTCAAAATTAAAGTTTGTTAAATTTTGGAAGAGTACGCTACACATTGGCACCAAAACAATTGCTCTTAAATAATTAAGTAGCTTCTGAATTGTTGGATTTGATTACAGTGGAGGTTTATTCGTGTTGATGTGGGGTAGTGCTGAACCCTTAATTATTTTTGGATCATGTAGTGATTTTTTGTAAATTGCTAAAAATTCATTTCAGTTATGAAACTAAACTAATTTGATCTTTGCACGCTTACATGTTCAGGTTATTTCTTTTACACTGCTGCATATTCCTATGAACGTACTTAATTTTATTTTAGAATTAGAAAACAATAAGCAAGAATATATTTTGTAGGCAAATCATATTTTTATAAAAATAATTTTACTTTAGTAAAAGTCCCGACGGACGTATGCTGAGTTCGTTAACCTTGATTTAGACTACTTTAAAATTATGTAAAAGAACATTTGATAAAGATTACATCTTGATGGATTGATGAAGATTACATCTTGATGGAATATGTAATCTTCGTCAATCAAAACAAATTTCAGATTTACCAACTGTAGAAAATGCAGTTAACATTCGAACATAGTTTGATCTCAAATCTTGCTAATAATAAGATTAGGGTCAGGACCATCCTAATTCATTTTTCATTACCTTTTTCCACTTTTCTCTCCAAAACTTTAGAACCAAAACTACAACTTTACTTTGGGATAAGAAAAACAAAGATAAAACAAAAATACAGAAAAAGAATTAAATGCGTTTATAGAAATATGCATTAGTGTAGCTAAAGAGATATTCAAGTCGAAATATTTAAAAAAATGGCAATATTAATACAGCTTAAAGTAGGCGGACCGGCTCTGAATTACTTTGTGTCGATTTATTTCAGATAACTTCTATACAAATATTCTCCCGGAACATATAAATGTTGCAGAGATGAGCAATATTTTCTCGACATTAATCTAATCACTGTGATTGATAAATCACTGGTAACTACAGTGACTGAAATAATGAAATAACAGTTACTAACCATGTCTTGTTTTTCTCTTTTGTTGCATACTAAAGATGTAGAAAAATTACATAATGGTGACGCTGAGCATAAACTCACGCTTCATCTAGATTTAAATTTTCTACGGTGTATAGTGTGAACTCTCTGGAGACTCCCATTTTTCCAAGAAAATAATGTCCACACTTTCACTGGGAACAGCCTAATTCAAAAATCCCCATATCGCTCATCACATAAATATTGTAATAGTCTAAATTCACATGCCAAGTCTAGTCAAAAAAGAGCCGTGCTCATATACAGTTTCACTTTCGAAATTAACTTTAGAGCGTATAATTTCGAAAAAATATTAGCATTGTGATAGTATTTCACATGTTGCTGATCTTTACAATCATAAAACACCGTATAAACTGTTACAATGATTTACTATGGCTCACACATAGCCCCCACTTTCACAGCAAATACCATAAATATCTTTTAAAAGTGTGTTTTATACAAAATATAAATTAAATATCACGATTGTAGGTCCAGGGTATTATATAGATGGTCCGTCTGTTTGTAGTTGACACACTCACACAGTATTACCATTGTTGCAAATTAGTCGCAAATTGCGATTTTTTTCAACTGCGTCCGAATTTTTGTGTACTTTTTCAAATTTCCCCTATTTGTACCCTTTTTACCATTTGCATTTTTGGCATAAAACTTCTTAAAATTTCATTAATTAAATTTTTATAAAAAATATAGATGAAAAAAATAATAAAATTTAGAACGATAGAATCTTAGTAATTCATTAACGGTACTTTTTTGAAATCATAATGGAAATCGAAAAAGTGTTAAATTTAAGAAAACCTGCTGCGATTTTTGTTCTCTAAATCACCTTTCAGGTGCAACTTTATTTTCAAAAATTTCAACGGTAACGCTGCGCTCACATACAAAACTTATTGAGGCACTTCAATGAAATTCCACCGGTTTAAATACAATTGTCTTGAGTAGTTTCACCTTTATAACTGCCCAAGTCGGTTGAGTTGCAAATAAGTTATAGATCGATATCTGAGATAATTTTCGAAAACTGTGCCAAAACGATTTATTTAATTATTATGAATTTGGGCACACGAATATTGCCTTTAATATGTTACATAACACATTATAATTTTGGTTTGATAGGGCACAATTAAGTGGGACCAGCTTAGCAACAAAATAATAAATATCAACTCACATGTCTATAAAACTCTAACACTCAAATGCCATTTGAACAGACAAAAGCTATAATTTATATAAAAAAAATTTCAGACAGTGCACGGAAGAGTTTTGTTTCCTTACAATTTCCCAATCTCTATATTATATTTTTGTGAATCCAGTTTCTAGTGGTGGCCAACTTTAAAAAGCCATTCACTTGCCTCCATTATCCATTATCTCCCCGAATCAACATCTCAGTCGTTAACAATATTAAATTTTGTTTCTTCGATATCTCTTGGGCTAAAATAAAAGGTGACTCACAACTTTAAAGGTGAAATAAATCCAGGAAATATTAATATCATTTTGTAATAAAAAAATTGAAACTAAAATAAAATAAATTAATTTTGATTCCTTGGTCCTTCGAACTGGATTTTTATCCAGAGTAGGGTATTAATAACATACTAAATCAACGATCATTACATTTTCACTTCATATTTTCTCATTTTTTCACTTTGTTTTTTCGTTTTTTTATTTAGTTGTTCTTTTAAATGCATTTCAATATTATTTTTTGTATATTTCGCCATTAAAGAAGTTATTGTTATGTTAAGGCTGTTTATTTCTTTAGTTTAATGGCTGCTGAAGTTGCTACAAAACGTAAATAATGTTGTAACGTGTATTTAAGTTAGTTGCACTTTAACCTTTTAAGTGTGAAAATGTTGTTTGCGGCATTTATTTTGTAAACTTAACAGCCCAGTGTTGCTAATCGCTACATTAACAACATTTCCAAAAAAAAACTCTGTCCCAATAGAGGAAGATACCAACCTGAAAAACGTTGAGGAGGATGTGTATGGTTTGGATATTCGTTGTAAATGGAGTTTAAAGCGTAACTTATTAGTTTCGTTTATTTATTATTATTTTTTTGGAAAGTATTCATAAGGAGTTTTAAAACGCTAAAATTTTAATTATTTTTTTTTTGTTTTTGGTGTAAGAAATTAAAACCGTTTAAGTTGTGTTTTAGTAAAAGGAGTTATTTTTGCAGGCTTTAGCAACAGGAATAATTTTATGGTTACATTTTGGGAATAATTGAAAATAAAATTTTAAAAATTTATTATTTCGCTAAAAAAATAACTAAATTCGTTGACTTTAGAAGTCATCAAAAAATTTCATTTTTTAAAGAGTGAGACAGAAAAATTGAGTGCTCTGTGTCTAAAGTAACAATAGCATAACTCTAGCAAATTTTCGGGGTTTATCTTAAACTAATCATGCTTAAAGAGTTTTTGAAGCTTAACTCTCTATTCTGGGATGGAGCCAAATATGGATCGATATACATTAAATAAATAACATATTCTAAAGATATTGGGAAAATGCCAACTTTAATAGAACTATTTTATTTTTAAGAATTTTATATGTTCAAAAGCTTAATCCGGATAAGATCCTTGTATTATTAAAGCAAGTTTAAACAACACCAAACTTATTTATATTCTTGTATTAAATTAAATTAATTTTTTTCAAATTGCGATCTATATTATATACTGATATTCTCTTAATCCGATTTGGATAAGTTTTGGTATGATGAAGATACGGTTGAATTCTGTCTCAGATATCAGCCTTCACTCGTTGTCAATTAGAGCGATGTAGCAGGTTTAAAATACTTCTACTTAGAACAAACAATCTCGTCAAATTTCATTGATTATTTATATGATTCCTTCTGGAGTTACAGACCTTCTTCATTTAAACTACTACCCTAAAATTCCCGATAGAAATTTCCTGGAATTAAGAAAAATGAATTTCTAGGGGTTGGGATATTATGCGTTTGAACAGATGTTTATTATGGACAAAAAAAAAATAATAACGCTACCACCACTCGCAGGAATCTGTTGTGCTCAAAATCATTTTCTGAGTCCATTTAATTACGTCAGTCCGTTAAGCTTGTAATCCAAGTATAAGAAGCAGTTTAGAATTTCGATATCATGATGATTTTTGTCGCATAATATTATTTTTACATAAGGACAAAGCCTTTTGTAAATGTTCATGAGAGGTCCATGATTTTGTATAGGCATCATATATATATGGTCCACCAAGAAAAAATAATTTAATTATGAATTTTTTATATTATAGAGTTTTTGAAGCTTAACTCTCTATTCTGGGATGGAGCCAAATATGGATCGATATACATTAAATAAATAACATATTCTAAAGATATTGGGAAAATGCCAACTTTAATAGATTTTTTTTTAAGAATTTTATATGTTCAAAAGCTTAATCCGGATAAGATCCTTGTATTATTAAAGCAAGTTTAAACAACACCAAACTTATTTAATTAACAAATTTTTTTAATCCGTATACTGATAGCTCTTAATCCGTAGTTATGATCAATTCTGACAGATATCTTCACTCGTTGTTTGTGCATAATAGGTTTCATGAGATGTATGATTTTGTATAGTTTGCATCATGTATATATATGTCCATGTTGTGAAAAAAATAATTTATAGAAATAATGTAGAAATTATCATAACAAAAAAGTTTGTATATATGTTCCTTTATAGAAATAATTTTATAGAAATTTCATACAAAAAAGTTTTATATAAAGAATCGGTCCAGTATTTCTTACAGATCTTATATAAGCCACATTTCCGGATATCATTTTAATTGCATACTTATTCGTTTGTTTCAAACAAATGGGATCACATAATTCTTAAATATGGTAGAAGATGTAATGGAATCATAAAATTGGTCACAATTTTAAACAATAACATTTTTTATATTATACCGATTTTTAAATTTTTTTGGAATAGTGATGACTATAACTTATGACAAAATCAAATCACCTAGAATTGAATCATTCCAACAGATTTCCCCTTTAGATATGAAGATAATTTAAATATCTGTATATCATTTAACATCAAACTGACTTCTCAGGACAATAACAAATAATCCGGCCAAAATTCATAGAGCTTTGACGTTTAGTTTGAGGTGTCAATAACAGACAGATATAACTAAATCTACTCAGATTTTGATTTGGTGCAATAATATATATGTATATGTATATGTATATGTATATGTATATGTATATGTATATGTATATGTATATGTATGTTGTGTATATGTGTATGTATATGTATATGTATATGTATATGTATATGTATATGTATATGTATATAATTTATCTTAGGCGGCATCAAAAAGAGAACAAAATGTAATATCGGGTATTTTCCCTCACACCCCTTTTCTTTAAAAGTAGTTAATTAATACATTCAAAGTATTTATATTGCTTCTCAGTCGAAACTAAAAATAAAAATCTTTAAAAATAATTAAATCGATTCAAAATCTATTTCTGAGTCGATTTAAATAAAAAGCAGATAAATTTAACTTAGAACTTGAAAACTCACAATTTTTAAAGAAAATGAAACTGGAATGTAATTTAATGTCAAACGTTTCTAAATAACTTTAAATTTAAAATTTTTGCTTTAAATAAAATTAATTTTTTAATTTTTAACTTTCATAAATTAGAAGTTTATTCACTTAAATTAATGCCCTGTTATAATAAGCCAGGAATTACTTTTTGGGTGTTTACCTCACATTTTTAGCTATAAAGTAAGAATAACTTAAAGATGATAACGACCTTGAGATTTGAGAATTTTGCAAGAAAAAAAATAGATAATAATAAAAAAGTGTTATAATATACCAAATTTGGTTAGGGCCTGCGGGCATATCTTTGCCCCAAGTTCACCGAAATTTAGTTTACAGCCATCGCTTTAACATTTCTTTATAAAATAATAAAACAGTTAAAAAGTTCAAAACAAAAAATAATTTATTTGTTAACAATTTATAAATGAAATTTTGCAGAATTTTTAAAAAATAAATATACCAGAGGTCAACTTTGGAGGGTCACCGACTACGCTTCTGATCGCAGAGGCATTCTTCTGATCTTTTGATGAAATTTGGAACATATTATCTTTTTTTGGCCAAGGACGAAGTCTATTTATATAGTCCAATAGTTCAGGTAGCTCCCATACAAACCTACGTCCGATTATCACGTTAATGTGCATAAGTCTAAAACAAATTTTAGTATTGTAGTGATATTTCGTATATTCGAGATATAAACAGAAAACAGCGAACCAAATTTTGCGAGGATCAATACATCAATTCCTATAGACCTCATATAACCCTCATAACAGAAAATCAACTCAAATGGTATAATTATCTCATATATGCGATCATTATTAATGAGAGAATATTTCTTTTTGGAATGTACTCTCTTCAGATCAACCAGCCTAAATTTGATTTGATTCATTTTTAACTTTAAAACCGGAGCATTTCTTTTGCCCTGCTCTGCTATGCTACCAGAAAAATTAAGTGTTAAAGTAAATTCCATAATTATTCTTCAAAAAACTGTTTAAATAGCTAAAATTTATTCTCAAACTAAATAGTCTCAATCAACTAGAAAAAATAGCAAAAAATCCTAAAGTCGAGCAAGAAAAAAATAAACAACAAATTTTCATGAAAAAAAAAACGAAAAAAATTAACTTAAGAAATTTTTCACATAAAAAATGCAAGAAAAAGTATCCTTTTTTATATAAAAAAATTAAAACAACAAACTCTATAAACGTAGTAGTTAATAATAACAATAAAAACAACAACAATAATAACTATGACTACAACTACGACTAACTAAACAACAAGGATAAGTCATTTGAAAGTCGTACAAAGTCATTGACGATGTGGCAACTTAACTAACAAAAACGAAAGAAGTGAAAAAGCGAAAAAAGGGAAAAAATTTATTAAAGAAAAATAAAACGCATCCTGAAAGATGTTCGCATCATCATGCTTTCGTTTGCATTACGAAAATAATCAGTTGGGGTGCGTTTGTTAGAAGTGAAATAAATAAGAGTGTAATAGATGTTTTGGACAGACCACATAATACTCTACATCATAAAGCAGGAATAAAAAATATTGGACTGAATCTTGGAGAATTTGATTTTATGATTTGGATTTGCTTGCAGCATACTTATTTCAAATAATTCTTGATACTCGTATAATAAGGATTTAAGCCATTTGAGGTGGTTTCCAGAAGTTGGGATTTTAATGAGGCCTATTCGAAATTATAATACAGTATTTTTGTCGATAATATATATCTTATATGAAGTATAATATATTTTTGAGATTTATGAGAATTAAAATTAATTTTTGGAACTGGATCTGTATTTCTAGAAATTTGGACAAATACAGACTTTATTGTCGCCAAATTTAAACGGAATTTCATCTATATATCTTAAAAGAGCTTAAATGCGGTAAGGACTAGTGAATAAGTATGGAATAGTCTTCGTCAAATCAGTTACATGTCTTAAAAATTGTTAGAAAAACAAGTGTTCCGAATTATAATAGAATCGTTCCATATTTTAGAGTTAAAAAAGCTTTAAACCCCTTTTTCGAAAAGAGGCCTTGAACTAAGTTTAAGCCTATAACTTTCATTATGTTGATCCGATTTTATTATTATTCTTTTTTCAATTAAAAAGTTTTTCTTCGTAGTTATTAGGTCAAGGACAGATATCGGCCTAACATCTTTTGTTGAGGTATCATATATATTCTTGCAGCATATTAAAATGTAAATCGATTCACTGTTGGCATGCTCACATCCACAATAAGTGACAGAACTCAATGAAATTTGACTTGAGTAGTTTGCATTGTCCTGAGAAGTTTCCAATTTTAAAACAGAATAATCGGCTGAGTAGAAAAAAAGTTATAGACCGATATCGGCAACAACCTTCTAAAACTGAAAATTTTTAAACAACAATTATGACGAAACTTTGTGATGATAATCTGGCCAAAAGTAGTTGAATCCGGACAATAATTTAATGACTAAGAATGTTTCCAACAGATAACGCTAAGACGATAACAGATAACGCCAGATTTTGATGCAAAACAAATATATCAGACTCTTATTTTTCCTTAACTCCACAACCTAATTAAACTTATGATGATGAGGAATCATTTCAATGGGATCCACGCTGATTCCTTCTTAGCGTTACAAACGGAATTTCAAATCTAAAATATCCTCAACATCGCTTATGATGGTGGAGGGTTTTGTAAAGACAGCAAAGGAATCATTTTTATAAGAAATTGAAAAAGATGAACAAAAAAATCTATGAATTGAACAAGACAAATACAAAAGATTTTGAGATATTTGTAAAAAATATGTGTGTATGTACAAAAAACGAGGACATTATGACATTACGTAGTTGGTACTCTGATTGTCGGTCCATTCGTCTGTCTTTCAAACTTTTAGAGTGTGTGTGTAGGTTTAAATGAGTAAATACGCACGTTCTCTTTTGGCATAACAATGAGCAAAAAAATAGTAAACAATTTAATACACTAAAAATAATTAAAATCAAAATTATATAGAAATGTGAAATTTTAATTATATATAATACATTATTAATTATGTAAAGTGCTTTCAAAAGTATTTCATTTGGATTTTATTCTCCAACATTTAAAGAAAATTCTGCAAAACAGCCCAAATTTTTCTTTTAGATATTTCTAATGTTTCAAAATAGTTGAACCACAACGATTGTGATTTGAACATTATATACAATTGATAAGCCAAGAAACAAACTACACTGTATCATATTCCTATAAACGCATTTATTTTTTCTCTATTTTGGTTTTAACTTTGTGGTTCTCATTCAAAGTAAAAATGAAGTTTACCTTTTTTGGCCTTGTTGTGTCTCTAATTTATGCAATTAAATATTATGTGGAATATTTCTATAAACGCAGACGTCACAGTTGTTTTACAAAATACCAAAAATTTTATAATCTTTTGTTTCTTATAAATAAAAATATATTTTTAAAGACAAAATCTCAATTTATCAATTAAAATTTTATAACGTTTAAAGATGTCCAAAGGGATCTTTCTGTCCGATCAAGAAAAGATCCAAATTAAATTTTTAGATTTTTGGATGGAGAAATTGATCATAAGTGGAAAAAGGTATTTTTCTCTGATGAAAATAATGTAATTTAGACGGCCCTGACTCATACTTATAATATTGGCACGCTTTGAGATCAAACGATGTTCGGATGTCAAAACATAATTTTAGCGGTGGTAGCTTCATGGTATGGACATGAAATGACTCACACAATTTAAAACGAATTGCTGGAACTTGGATGAAAAAATGGATGAATAGGGCATATTCAGCAAGTTAATGCTGCAGTACATGTTTTAAAGCTGTCTGAATCATGGTTCAACAAACAAACCATACCCCTGTTGAACTGTCCGTCCAACTTAATACTAGTGAAGAACTTGTGTCCGTAAAGTTTATTCTAATAATGTCCAAAACCAAATCATAATGACTTTAACAGAGATTAAACTAAAAATAAAACTAGAAGGAAATTTATTTCGACTTTCTTAATCTATTTCGTACCGTATTTTCCAGGTAATCCACAACAAGGGTTCATACATCCTTTTTTAATAATGTTATAGAGATTAACTAACTTAAGTACGTTTATAAAAAATACTTTTAAAAATGGCAGTTAAACTCTAAAATTAAGTAAAACAAATAAATAAGGATGAAATGCCGAATTTTCAATACCAAATGCTTGTGAAGTAAATACATTATTTTTCATACTTAAACTCTCACAAAAGTATTCAAATAACAGGAACACTTAATGAGTCTTTTGGATTGGTAATGAAGTAAATTAAACTTAATATTATGACAAACTTTCTTATTAATTTGTGTATTTGTTATTGATAATTTTACGAAAGTTCTTCGCTTGAACTTAAAGGTTGCCTCAGATATCGGTCTATATCTTTCAATATACTGAAGCGACTTTACTGGTTTTAAATAGGAAACTTATCTGGTTTATGTCAATTAATGTGTGTGATAATGCCAACAACAAACATACAGATGGGCAGACAGACTTAGCTATGCCCATATGTCCGACTGAGATATTGATTTAATGTATGAAAGTATATACAATATATGGTTTGAAATGATTCTTTGTTATAACACTTCATCACTGGTAGAGGGTAAAAAATAAATTGAAATAATGTTTTTAGTTAAGTTTTGATTTAATAAACATTTCAGTTGCCCACTAAATATTTCCTTGTTAAATTTTTCTAATTTTTAAAATTTAAATTTAAGCCGAATTATAGTAAAGCATCCTTGAAAGATTTCAAACTACTGATTGTTTTGGAGTGTCTTCTGACTATTTAACAAACTCATGATAAAACCACAAACACTTAAAAAACCAAAGAGCGGAAAGATCTGTAGGTTCTAGTAAATAGTACTTAAATTCCAATAATTGGAAAATATAATTAGGTGATAGAGGTTTAAGAGTTCGAAAAACAAACGCTTTTCATTAAAACTTTTAACCCAAGTATTATTTTTTATCACGTTACCATTGTAAAACATGCTGTTGTCAAACAAATGAAGCAATGGTCCACATGATGTTTCTATAGCAAAAAACTAGAAAGTTTTTTCGAAAAAGCTCCCAACACATCCGGCAGAAAAACAGTCCGGTATGCTCAGTGCTCGAAAAAGTTAAAGCTGATGCAGGTTTAAAACATACAAGACTCGAAAAGTGTCTGACAGAAACGCTGCTTAAAATTAATAGGCCCAAAGCAGAGCAAGGAAATTAATGTCAAGTTTTACAAAAACTATTCTTGCTGCATAATGGAAACGTATGTTCTGGCAGATTTTCCCAACTTCCTGGTCAAAAATTTTATGTTGTTGATACTCGAGGGAATATTGAAGATAAGTTTAGGATATGAAAGCTGACAAAATTTCCCAAAAAGTATGGGAAACAATAAACAGAATCGAATCATTTATTACAAAGGACTCTAAAAATACAGAAATTTACATCAAGGAATATTTACAAAAAAAGGCTGCTTCTATTCATAAGACTTCATAATGGGTTTACTTACTTTTGGCCTGATTTGGCACCCTGTAAACAACCCTCGAGTGAACAAGAACAATAATGTGATATATGAACTGAGAGTGACAAATCCTCCAAACTGCACGTAGCTAAGTGCAATGGAGGGATATCGGGCTCTTGTTAAAATATTATTAAAGAGCACACAAAAAGTATCCAAAAGAAGATCGACTACCTGTTTCAACAAGTGACAAAAAATGTAATTTCAATTCATCACAAGTGATTAAAACTATAAAAAGTTTTTGTTTTATTTTGCAAATTTTAATTATAATTTCAATCAAATAGAAAAATTAAAAATGTATGTTTAGCAGTTATGTTTTTATTAACATATATGTATGTTTAGAATTTTTCAATCTCACTTCTTTATTTCAGGAAATGGTCCAATCCAAATGGTCAGTCCAAGATTTATAAAATCTTAAAAATAATCAACATTTTGCTCTTCAACTTAAACACAACTGTTCGTACGTGTTTTATATTTTATTTAATGCACAACATTAACTAAATAAAAATAAAGAAAACACACAAACGCACAAATATTTAATATGACATTTACACCCATTTACCCCCATAGTGCGCACACACACATACACACACAAACACATATAATAAAATACTAATATAGACTTTACTCCCTCTATTCCAGATTTTGTGGTGTAACTTGTTATAAATAAGTTTAATGAGGAAGTCATGAATGAATGAATGAATGTACAAGGAAAAGATGAAGAGGAAGAAAATTATTTATGCCAACGAACAAAAGAATCCTTGACTAAGAGCTAAAATAGAATAAGAACAAGAACAATAAGAAAAGAAGGCAACAACAAAATTCCCTGTAGATCTTTAGAATGTTTAATATTGTGATGGCGTAGGTGTTCTTACCACCCGCTTGTCTTACTTCCTCTACCCCACTTCTTTCCGCATTAAAGTTAATGTTTGTTGTTAATGTTGTGTGGTGGGTTTGTTTGATTGTATGATGTTGTGTGTATGAGTGTGGCAAAATAAAAGGAAAACCTACCCTTGGTTAAACTAAAATTTGTTGTCCTAGGTCGTATCTACTTATTATTATTGTTGTTGTTGTTTGTAATATTGTTTTATTCTAAGCTTTTTTTTTGGTTGCTGCTTCTCTACTTCATGTTTATTACTGCTGCTGGTGCTTTTTGTGTTGCGTTGAATGTCAAACAAAAATGGTTTTTTGTTTTGTATGGTTTCATTTATTTAAAGAGTTTTATTATGTTTCTCCCGATTTCAACTTAGAAGAAATATGAAACAAAAAACAAAAGCACTCACACACATTAAAATGAAGGCAAAAATTGTTGTCAGCCATTATGGCAACAAGCTAAAACGCATTAGGGTAGGTCGTCATCATTATTATAAATGGAGGGCGCAAACAAGTTATAGAAATTAGAAAGTAAGAAAATGAAAAAAAAAAAAACAGAACGTAAGAATGTATTTCAATAATGGCAACATTAAAACGCAAAAATATATCCTGTTATTTTACAAATACACACATACATAACAATATCAGAAATCTATTTCAGTATGTGTTTATATCAGATTCTATACATGTATATGAATGGGTGTGTATGTGTTCATAGCATTTTTAGATGTCCTAGTGTTTGTATAATTCAAAGGAAATCCTAGTATGTGTTATTTCTTTTTATTTTTGCTAAAAGAGTTTAAATATTGCGTAGGGAGTTTTTATAACATTTCAAAACTTTGACGCCATTTTGTCCAGTTTTATATGTTTTGAATTTAGAATTGCAATTTTAGTTCGTTTACTGCATTTTAACACCCTCAATCATTTCAAGTAGTGAAAGTGGTATATTAAGTTTGTCATTCCATTTGTAACGCCCAAAAATATCTAATTTATAATAAAATTCATAATGAGTATTTTTGCAATGCAGAGGTGTAGGTACACGCTAAAATATTTTAGGAAAATGTATTGTCATCTTCGCAATTTCTTTAAAAATTGATAATGGTAAATTATAAATTTTTAAAGAATGAGTATAAAAATATTTATTGTTGATGAAATAAGTAAATAGTTAATTTTATAATGCTCCGAAAATAATTGTCTTTGGACTGCCGCTCATGTGAAGATGAGACTTGTTTATAATAATTCTTACATGCTTTAATACTCTTTTACAAAGTCCCGATATGAATCATATTGAGCATTTGTTGTATCAATTGGTAAAAAGATTGTGAAATCATCAAATTTTAACAAAATCAATTAAAAAACTTGTTTTTGAGTGTATGGAAACAAGTATCATAGAAGTATAAAAAACTTGTACATTCAATGAGAAATTGTTAATTAATGAAGGTATAAGTATTAACTATACTCACTTAGGCTTTTTATTTTTAATTATTTTTTTTTTAGATTGTACCTACACTTTTGCAGTGCAAAAATATAAAGTTACAGCAAAGTTTTCCTTCTTTCTTTCGTAAAAAATTGCATAAAATGTAACATGTGATTTATTCACCAAAATAAAAAAATATTAAAGCCTGCAATACTTGTGGATAGGGCATGGGGAAGCATTAGGGATATATAAAAAGAACTTAAAAGGGTGATATCGCCTTAACAAGTGAAACTTTTAATATCGCATATCGGTGAAATTTTTGTATGAAATTTCAAGAAATGTATGAAATTTCAAGAAATAGAATATTACAGACTACAAAACTGATGAAATGGTGAATGGTTTTCTACGAACGCAACTTTTAATATGATATATCTCTAACAATGTGACAATATAATTCATTTTTGAGATAGGAGTGTTATTCCTTTAACAAACTAAATGTTTAATATCGCTTATCTCTGAAACTATTGCAACAAGTTTCACATAAAGCTGTACGATATGGCAGTTAATTAAAATTTTTTCATTTTTAATAAAAAATACAACAACTCTTCTTCCTGAATTTTAAGGTTAATTTAGGTATCGGCCTATAACCTTATAACTATAACTAAACCGAATTTGTGGGCTTTAAATAGCAAATTTCTCAGCTCATAAACAAAATATCAGGGTAAATTTATCTTATGCACTCACGATAAATTTAAATCTGAACGTGCCAATAAAAGAAAAATTGATATACAGACGAACAAAGCTAAATCGACTCAATTTGTGCTTTTATACAAATATATAAGCTTTACTGAGTCTTAGATGATTTTTCCATGACTAAAATTGCAATATCAAAGTTTTAACAGCCCTAATTATATCAGATATCTGAAGAAGGTGTTTAAATATTGTATGACAGTTATCAGAAATGAAAAAAAATCTTCCCCAGTTTAAAAAGGAAACATGAAGTTTAGTACAAAACGCTAAGATTAAATTATTAAGGCAGATAACTTAGACATTATAAGTCAGTTTTCGGAAACCATCGGTTGTCCTCTAATTTGAACAGAAAGCAAAGGGTTAAACTTTTGCGACCAAGTACTTGTCAAGTACATGAGCCTTCTTATGTAGGCTAAATCTAAGAGGAACATAGATTATTTCCATATCTGTACAATATCCGAATAATCGAATTTTTTGTACAAAATTGTTGAAGTTACGTTCATAAACTACACTATCTGCAGAATTTTTCGATATATGTCCGATATATCGGAAAAAACATGGACTCAAATCGTACCAAATGGACTGTTTAATATATATTAGTTACGGTATCCTTTAGTGTTTACATACTGCAAACTTAACTTAATATACTCCTTTTTTTCAATGCGGCACTGCAGAACAATAAAAACCTAAGGATATCTAGGAACCCCGCCCATGTTATGTTATTTTATATTTTTTTCCGTTCCTTTCCAAATTGATGACGGAAATTGCATTATATTGAACAAAATAATACTTTAAGCAAAAAAAAAAAACACATCAAAACGGTTTGAAGCTTTCAAACGCACAAACACCGTCATCATTCGTTTACAAACCCAAAAAGAAAGAAATCAAGAGAAAAAATTCTTTATTGTTTTGTGTGAAAAAAAGACTAAAGTAGAATAGAAAAACATGAAAATGCCGTTGATGGCCTTCATTGCTTTTAACATATCAGACAATTTTTCTAAGTTCTCGAAAAAAATGTGGGAAGTATAACCAGAAAAATTTTACATGTAAAAAACAAAAAATTACCTGGATGTGTGTGTGGGAGCATATGAATAATGAGAAGCTGCAAATAGAAAAAAATATAAAAAATTAATTGTTTATTGAAAATTTGAATTTTTAGCAAACATTTTATGTTTTAGCGAAAATTTTAAGTTGTAGCGAAATTTTTAATTTAGCGAAAATAACATTTTAAGCGAAAATTTTAGGTTTTAACAAAATTTTAATTTTTAGCAAGAATTTTTAATCTTTTGAGAAAATTAAATTTTATGTTATAGCGAAAATTTATTTTTTAGTGAGAATTTTAATTTTTAATGAAATTTTAATTTTTAGTGAAATTTTAATTTTTAGTGAAAATTTTAATTTATAGTGAAAATTTTTAAATTTTTTAGTGAAAATTTTAATTTTTTAGTGAAAATTTTAATTTTTAGTAAAATTTAATTTTTAGTGAAAATTTTAATTTTTAGTGAAAATTTTAATTTTTAGTGAAAATTTTAATTTTTAGTGAAAATTTTAATTTTTAGTGAAAATTTTAATTTTAGTGAAAATTTTAATTTTAGTGAAAATTTTAATTTTTAGTGAAAATTTTAATTTTTAGTGAAAATTTTAATTTTTAGTGAAAATTTTAATTTTTAGTGAAAATTTTAATTTTTAGTGAAAAGTTTTAATTTTAGTGAATTTAATTTTAGTGATTAAGTTTATTTACGAAAATAAAATTTTAAGCGAAAATTTTGGCTTAACAAATTTAATTTTAATCAAGATTTTAATTTTTGGAGAAATTAACGTTAAAATTTAATTTAGCTGAAAATTTTAATTTTTAGCAAAAAATTTAATTTTAGGAAAATTTTAATTTTTAGTGAAAATTTTAATTTTTAGTTGAACATTTTAATTTTAGTGAAATTTTAATTTTTTAGAGAAAATTTTAATTATGATGATCGATCAATATTCAGGTAGCTCCTATATAATCTTCTAATGGAATGGAGTTTGTTTAAAGCCATTAAATTGTTTTATATGCGATATTTCTTAAGAAAACAGATCTAAATAATACTAAGTCACACTTCGCTTACTTCTCTCCTGTTCAAAATTTTGAAAACAAGAAAAAAGGTGAAAGAGAATAAACTTTTTATTATGTTGTTTTTCTCAACAAATGTGTTCTTATTTGTTGTTCTTTTATGTCGTTTTTCCTCTAAGTTTTTGTAATGTGTTTTTCTATTTTTCTTTAATGTTTTCTATTTTCGTTCAAAATAATTTTTTGTTAACTTTTTTCGAACAATTTTGCGTTATTTTTATTGTTTTGTTATAACATGCCGCATGCGGCATGCAACGTGCCCAATGCGACTATAAAAAAAAACAGAAAAAATTTATAAATTTACTTGTTTTTCAAAATGGTCGCACTTCAATTATTTGCATGTGTTTGTAGTGTGTGTGTACAAGAAATTGTGTATACGTATGGGTGTTCGTTCATATGCATGTCAATGTAGGTATGACTGCATACACATATGAATGTATAAGTGTAGATTGTTATGTTTTTTTTTTTATTTTTTAGTGTGTAATTTTCCATTTGATGGCATATAATGGTGATGAAGACGACGCCTACAAGTCGGAAAACATTTGCACTGTTACAAAATGCAATACAATAACATATACATACATATATATGTAAAGAGAAATACATACAAACACATTCTAGTCTATTGTCAGTGTATTAATATTTATCAGTGATTGTTTTTTCGTTACATGAAATCCTGCCTGTCTATCTTGAAACTAGAAAAAGGAAACCCAATGTAAAAGTACAAAACTCCCGTTTGCTGCAAAATCGTGATAACTCTATAAATACAAGTTTCGTCTTAGTGAATAGTAAATAAGATATTTTATTAACTGACTAATTATTTGCATGCGATCTTTTCAAATATCGAAACAGATCGCAGAATATGACATAATAAACATATTACGTCAATTATACAATTTATAGATAATTCCTGGAAATAAGGCGTTGTGTCAGATGGTCTTCAGTTTTTCAATTTCAAGCATTCCAATTATATATCTTTCAAAATGTAATAAAAAAATGATTTTTTGAGTTATGTCTATTTTGTAGCAAATGAGCAATATCAAATAAAAACTTGTATGTGAATGAGTGTATGTGATATTCCTATAGTTTTTTAGATGATCTCAGATTCTTAAAGGAATAATCAAATCACTCTTGGATATTGTCAGATGGTACATTCTTGATATACTTTAGCTCCACAAGGAGTTTATGGAGGCTTCCTGTGTACAAGTATTTGTCCGTCACGACAACAAAATAGGTAGAGTTAACATACAATGTGTTCAACCACTTTATCGCCACTATGTGTATCATAGAGAGATACACAAGTCTCCCTACTGTGAAAAACGTTAAAGCCTAAACCATTTTTGTCGAGAGATTTGTAAAACTAAAAACTATTGCAGAGTGCGATTCAAACGATTCTTTTAAATAATTCTGTAACTTTTGATCCGTAACAGTTACCTTATAACTTACCTTTATATAAGTTACCTTTAACCTTATAAGGAATTAGGCAAAAATAACAAATAACCACCACGATCAATTTAGAAATAATTAAAGGAACATGATAAAACTTCAGTTTGTAATGGGTTAACATTACTCCGTGCACTATCCCAAAACCATTATATTTTGTAATTATTGTTTAATAATTCGATTTTCTTTAACACTTTCAAACATATGCGATTTTTATAATTTCGATAAAGGCATTCTCATTCTCTCGTGCCCTATCCGAAGATTTAATAATCTACAATAATGTGTAAAGAAATCACTATTCATATATCAAATTTCACGAGATTTTCTGTATAAGTTATAGAGATATATGATATTCAGTTTCGTTGTTAAGGGAGATACACATCCCCCGAGCTCTATCAAAAAATTGTTTTATACGTAATATTTTTCACTAAAGGCAAAAGTGCCTTATATCTTGAAGTTTTAATTAGCCGAGTTTTCATAATCGTTGATAAATTTTTTTCAGTTTAAGAAGGATGTCTCAGACATTGGTTTATAACTTGTTTTCTACCGACCCGATTTTGTTGGTTTAAAACGGCAGACTTCAAAGGACAATGACAAATACTTAGGTCTAATTTTATTAAGCTCTGTCAATTATTGTGGACGTAAAACATACAATAGAGGTATTATCGTCACTTGTGCCATTGGAGGGTATAAAAATATATAAACATTTTTTGGACTTGGATATCTCTGAAATTATAGGAGATAACTCCAAATGTAAGTGAATTATTTAAAGAAAGGACTACTGTATACAACTTTTTAGAGCTTCCTATTACGTCCATAATAGGAGCCATGATAGACATCTCTGACGGTTCAAATGTTATATAAAAAAAATCGGTTTGGACATGTATGCTCTACAGTTAACACTGTCTCTTTATGATACACTTAGTGGCGACGGAGTGATTGGACGCATTTTATGGTCTAAATGCAGTTCAATTGTTTTCCATAATTTTTGCCCACCTAAAATCTGTAGAGACGTAAAAGAAGATTTAAAAATACATTCGTTGCACTACCCTAAACCGCCCTAAAAGTAAACATCATTTGTAAATGTGTACGTATTCTATTGTCAAACACATTTGTACAGGCAACTACGAGGGGTGACAAAAATATTTTTTTATTATTATTTAAAATTAAATTTTATAACTGTATTTAATGTACTTCAACACAGACCAGCCTCGTAATCATTTTGTAGTTAGTTTTTGAACAAAGTGTAGCTCTTACACATTGTTCAAAAAGTATCTTCCCTTCATGAGGATCCATATTTTGCTGATGTGGCAAATATTATTTAGTTCTTATATTGTTTACTACCTATTGATTCTGCTAGTGTTGTTGTTTCTATAATTGTTACTAGATTTTTGTTATTTGAGAGCAAAAAATGGGTAAAGAATTGACGACATCTGCTACCACATTACGTTATCGACTAAATGGTGTTTGTCATAATTGACATGTTTTTGGCATTGAAACACTATTCAAGTCTTTTTTACTATTTACATTGGCCCTTATCAGTGTTATCTAATTATATTTGTAAAAAATATTATATCTAAGATTTTATGACGGTGACCAAATTATTGATGGCGTTGGTGCCCATAAACAAAAACAACACTTTATTGTGAGAAATTTAAAATTAAAAACAAAGAGTCGAAGAAAAGTATATGTAGAAGAAAAAGGTGATCACGGAATAGGTCTATTTTGGTACAAATCAAGGAATTTTTTATTTGCGTACCCTACACCATAACATGTGATTACGACCTTATGCGTTCCGGACTGGAATATTCAATCTTATCTTTGGTCCAACAAATAATCTGTCCTAAATTCTTTTGAACCACTGAGGGCTCACTATTTTACATGGACCCTAAGTGGTTCTGTCCATGTTAAATTGTGAATTTAATGTAAATCTGATGCGAGATAACTATTGTATTTTGGACCCCATAATGAGTCCATGAGAAGACTTATATGGTTGCAAAGAGAGATAACTAAACGTTTGTAAGAGTGAGATCGAAATATAGAAATTAATATTACAATATGCAATAAAAAGTTCAAATTCCCTTTTATCTCTTCACCGGTACAAATACCATTATTGTTCTTATACCACTTAAGAGCTTGTTTTCTACATCGACACTATGTCAAGTCAGGCCAAGAACTTTTTGGGAAATTTTGACTGTTTTTGGGACTTAAATTTTCCTCAACATTCACACTTTAACTTTTCGTAGCAAATAAAAGAAACATTGTTGTCAATATCTCTATCTGAATCCAAAAACTCTTTAAGTCTAGTTGGAGCCTCTCGAATTTGATCCTTTTTTTTGTAAATTTTGAATTATGTTAAATTTCATGCAAATTCATTCAGCCGATCAAAAATTACAGCTTTTACTGTTCCTATTTATTGGAAAACTTTAAGAATTTCTTAAAGGACCTACACATATTTTCAAAGGCATTCAAGGTTGTCCTTTTTCCTCCACAAATTTACAAATCAGCATCAGAATACACTTTTTTTCAATGTGAAAATTTATTATAGAAAAATATCCTTCATTCGCCCCCAAAACTGCATATTTAGTAATTTTATGCCACAAAGCACCAAAACGAGAAACATTATACCAATTTTGAACCAACAAAAACACCAACAGAACACGTCTATTACCAAAAAAAAAAGATAAAGGAGAAGAAAAACAAAACTATTTATCAATGTTGAACATTTTTCCCAACTTAATGTAAACAAAATATTAAAAAAAAGGAAAATAAAACGAAAAAGTCTGAAAGAAAATGAAGCAGAAAAAATATGAATGAGAATATGAAAAATATATACAAAGTGTTATAGCTAAAGTCCCTCTCATTAAGAATGCGAGGGAGGACATTGGAAGAAAAACAAAATGAACAGCACAATTTAAGACAAATGTCAGTAAATGCAACAACACAGTGTAACGCAGTTGAGACTAGAGGAACATTATGATTGCAACAGAGTCAAAAAAATTTCTTTAAAAATACAAACATTAACACACATACATGTACATTTGTATGTCGAAGGTTATTGAAATAGTGATGACAAAGGAGATTTGATTGCAGAAAGTACTTTTTTTAAATTATATGAAGTAGGTTTTTATTGGAAAATATCAATATATATAGTCATAATTCAAAAAATCGTGTTTTTAAGGAGACTTAAATAAATAAAGTCGAAATAAAACCTACATAACAACCGATACCCACCTGGCATCGCTGGATTAATTCCAGCAATAAGTTAAGTTAAATGTCCATTGTAGTTTCAAACTCATAAACTGTCATGACCATACAACACCTTAAATAATAAGTGTCTAGTATAACTCTGTCACTACTTCAAAGTGTTAGATCCATTCTGTCGCTGTGAGATATGTAAGTTTACTTTGACCTGTGATATTTGTCCTAAAATATTATTTTGTTGTCAAATTATTACAGCTACGAAAAGGTTCATTAAAGGATAATCTAAGTCAATGTGCACGCTTGATCCGTGATTACTAAGAGCAATCTAAATACATCCCCGCTTCTACGATTTACTGATATTATTTTGAAATTTACTTTTTTTGCGAAATGAAGACTTTGCACCAAATTAACTCTGTGAGATTGAGCAAACTTTGATCTTATTTCAATATGGGCGTTCGACTCTCTCCAAACAAACAGTAGAAAAAGTTTCAATATTTGGACCAAAAATGTTTATTTTGTAATTTTTTAAGAAAATTTTTACCAGCCAGAACATTACAATGATGACAAATTATGGCTTCGTGTTTGTTGGAACATTTTTATCACTTTCCATTGATTGTTCTTCTCAAGAGAACAGAAGAAGATTAAACCAAAAATAAAAAGCAGCAAGTAAATAGAGTCCAACCAAAATGACGACGCTTCAAAAGGTCAATTTGAACGTCTTATAATGATATTCAAAGGCTAAATAACTCTAAAAAGGGCATATAACTTGTAAACTGTTCCTACTAAAAGAACAGTGAAAGGACGGTTAAATGAAGCCTGTTGTTTCAGTTGGTATTTTAGTAACAAGTTTTGCAAATGCATCTGGATGACCACAAATTTTCAATAAACATTTTTCAAATACTTGTATCATTTAAGAAAACTCCTGTACAACATCTCTTTAATTCAAATGGTTTTCAGTTATTCTAACTAATTTGATGAAATGGAATTATATATCTTTAATTACCGATTGGCATACTTCCTTTTTAACTAAAATATTTAAACAAAAGAGAAGTTTTATTGATCTATGTGATGACGCCAAATGTAAGATTTTTCCTTTGTGCTCAAATAATTTTGATTTGTTCTTAGCACAAGGTGGCCAGGTAACACCAGTATTGAGTAAAGGCTTTTTGACTCCATCGATATTTAAATACTTTCTGCTGTCTTATTTTCCATAAACTTTGAATGCCCAAGAGCTGACTTCGTTTAGGATATTTAGGACATTCATTAGATCTTCCTTACACTGAACATTAAAATCCGTAAGGACATGACAACTTTTATACATATTATTTTTTCCACCAGTTTGTGTTATGAATGGGATTTTTTGGTATTCCAGTACCTCCATGATATGTCACAATATATGATGTTTCCATAACCACCAAGTTATGGTAAACATTTTCTTGAAAAATGATCTTATTGATCTAAGACATCCGGAATTTTTCTTGGATCGTCCGGCCAACACAGTTCAGGGAAAGCAAAATCCATACCATTTTTACAATCAACTAGTACCTGACTGCCTCCATGATTTATTAATGTAGAGCCCCAGTATGTGTACTTGCCCTTAAACTTGTAAACATGATGTTCTGAAGATGTTTAAATTTTGGCTACAACAACTAACCGAAATCGTGTTAAATTTGACAAATCCTGAAACTTAAAAAAATCAAATATCTTGATCATCGTGCATTTGAGATGGACCAACCCCATTTTTTTGGAGATTTTAAATAAAAACAAATACTTTCGATATTAAGAAATAAGAATCACAAAAAGTACCAAAATAGTTAAATCAAAATGTCACAATTCTTCGCTGATAAAATATGAGTAACTAAAGTGAAGGAGTAAAGTAATATTAGTATGTGTGTGTGCGACACAACAACTATACACACATCTAAGAAAACGCATTACAATTTGATGTCAAATGAAGCGGCAAAAATTTCAAATAAAATGAAATATTGCCGAAAATTTTCCATCTTCAATGTGGACTTTTTATTCAAGGAGGGGAGATGGAAATAAAGAAAGGACTAAAGGATAACGGCGTCAGTTGAGCTAAGCTAAATGACGCCCAGGCGACATTTCAATGAGGATGTTTAAAAGCTGCAAAAGAAAACAAAATAATAAGAATGCGACTGAAAAAAATATCCTGTCATTTAGTAAACAGCACCAAATACAAAAAAAAGAAAAACAGTTTTTCTTACTTTACTTTTGCTAACTGCATAAGATTGAATGTAGAAATATGTTGAATTTAATGTCATAGAATGTACATGTGTATGTATTTGTGAGAGTTATTTGTGTAAGTAAACGATTTTGTGTCTCTGTATGCGTTTGTATACTTTTCTAGCGCCATAATGGCAACGCATACAAAATGTTGTTTTTTTCGTGCATGAGAAAAGCAAAAATTGCTCTGCAAGAAAAATGATGAAAAAAAAATATCAAGAAAATAAAGCTGCCAAGGGGCTGAAAAATAAGGATGGAAAAACGAAAAAAAAGAACTAAATATAGAAAATATTTCATTTTGGTTTTTTCTTGATTCCTTTACTAGAGGACAAACAGGTCATACCAAAAACAACGCTACAGCAGCAGCATCCGCGCGCATCACCAAAAGCTTTAACATCCTGCATCAGTTTTTTATATTAAAAAAAACACACACACAATCTTAATCAAGTTGGGGGAACACAAAATGCGAAATATTTACTGCATAACGAAGGACGTTTAGTTCTAAAGGCAGTTGAACTACCAGAAATGACTTTTTTTTTATTTTTTTATTTTTCACTTTAATTTTGTTGCTGTTGCTTAATGTTCGCCTGCCACCATCTTTATTTGCGAGAAAATAATTCCAGAAAAGGAAAAAATAGTTCAAAATATATTTAAAAGTTTTAGGATGAAAGTAAACGACTAGAAATTGACCTAAATTGCAATTGAAATATTTCTTACTACAAAGTTTTTTAAGGAACATTTTGTAAATTTTTAGTAAAACAGCATTTTGAAGTAAAAATGTATTTTTGGTAAAAAAAACTCAATGAAAAGCTAAAAAAAATAATTTTTAAAATGCAAATTAAAGTAAAAAGTGCAATTTTTTTAAATTAAAAAAAACCTTCGTAAAAAATGTATTCTTTAGTAAAAAGTGCAATTTTGGTAAAATATGAAATTTTTCCTAAAAAAAAAACATTTTTTACTAAAAAATAAAAAAATTTAGTAAAAAAGTGCAATCTTAAGAAAAAAATGCAATTTTTGGTTTTAAAATGCAATTTTTAGTAAAAAATGCAAGTTTTAGTAAAAAATACAATTTTCAGTAAAATAAATAAATTTTTAGTAAACAATTCAATTTTTAGTTAAAAATTCAATTTTTAGTTAAAAATGCAATTTATAGTAAAAAATGCAATTTTTTCTAAAAAAAAAAAGAAAATTTTTAGTAAAAAATGTAGTTTTTAGTGAAAAATGTAATTTTTAGAAAAGCAGAATTTTCAAGTAAAAATGTATTTTTTGGTAAAAAATAACTTAGTGAAAAGCTAAAAGAATAGTTTTTAAAGAAAAGTGCAAATTAAAGTAAAAAGTGTAATTTTTAGTAAAAAATGCAACTTTAGTAAAAAATGCATTCTTTAGTAAAAATGCAGTTTTTACTAAAAAATAAATTCTTAGTAAAAAATAAAATTTTGGTAATAAAATGCAATTTTTAGTTAAAAATGCAATTTTTAGTATAAAATTTAATTTTTAGTAAAAAAATTTTTTATAAAGATATAGTTATAATAAAAATTAAGTTGTTTT
This sequence comes from Cochliomyia hominivorax, assembly GCA_004302925.2. NCBI lineage: Eukaryota > Metazoa > Arthropoda > Insecta > Diptera > Calliphoridae > Cochliomyia > Cochliomyia hominivorax. The sequence continues at coordinate 44,100,336 of PYHX02000495.1, forward strand.
TATGGAGATTAAATTAATTATTTTTTTAATTATTTATATAAAGTTAAATTCACAAAAATAATTCGTTTTTTAATGAATTTTTAAAAAAAGAATTATAAAAAATAAATAAATAATTCTTATATTTTTTAAAATTTATATTTTATATAAATATAATATTTATATAAAATTTATATTTTATAAAAATATTATTTTTTTCTTAAAACTCATTATTTATAAAATTATTTTATTTTTTTATAAAAATTATTTTCTTTAATTACAATATTTTTAAAAATTATTTTTTTCTGAAAATTAATTTTTTTTTAATTTTTATAAAACATTTTTTATAAAATGTAATTTTTTTAAAAAAATATAAAAATTAAATTTTTGTTAATATTTTTTTTAAAATTCCAATTTTTGTAAAAGTGAATTTTGATAAAAATAATTGTAAACATTATTATTTTTATTTTTATTTTTATTATTATTATTATTTTTATTTTTATTATTATTATTATTATTGTTTTTACTTCAAATAAATTAAAAAAATCTTTAGTTTACCTTAAACCATCATTACCTGAACACTAAATTTAGCTCCTTCGATACGAAATAAACAAAATCATATTTTACGAGGATGAGTTTTATCTTAATGCAACGCATAAATGTTCAGAAACTACTCCCCTAGTTTTGAAAGGCACAAAAACAACAACAAAATTTTATTTAGTTTTACTATTGATGTTGCTTTTGTTGCATGTGGCATAATCTTAGTAGATTCATCTCTATGTTAGACCTCCATAAAGTCAGAACAAACAAGGGGACGTTAGTTTTTTGTTCTCCAAATATTCTTTCATTTCTTTGTACTTATGTACTACAAACACACACACACATAGATGAATATACAGTTATCACTTTGTATACAGGATATTTGTTGAGGAAAACTTTATTAGTATTCCGCAAGAATCCATTTATGGTGCCTTTTTTACCAAAAACACCAAAAACAGAAACGCCATAAGCAGCTGTATTTTTAGTCATTTTCTTATGCCAGTAAAAGCTTTGATGTTTGCTGGCTGACAGGAAGAGGTGGCTGAGAGGTGGTTAAAGTGAAAGAAAATGCATCAAATGAAGCCGTTTATATTGGTATGAGTGTGAGTGTATCCCTAAGGATATGTTATAAATCTTCAAAAAAAAAATGTTCTGCTTTAAGACATTTTCTAAGGGATACAAACAAAAATACAAGCAAACAAACAAACTATGTTTAAATAATCATCAACACATGCACTCTATCTCTCACACACACACTCTTAAATTTACAACAGGCAAAGTTTAAAAACGCATCTATAATCGTCCTTGGAATGTCCTTCATATTGTTGGAAACTTAAGAAAAGTAAATGTTATATTTCCCTGCTGCCATTTTATTTAGGAAAAATATTTTTGGTTTCCTTAAAGTAGACATCGGGAGTTTCTTCTTTCCTCTACCACCATTTACTTCCTTAACTATTTCATAAACTTTTTCTTATTTTTCAGATTCTCTCACCCTACTTCACCCTACTTTTTTTTTGGTATAAAATGAGAAAATATTTAAACGTGCTTTTGCAGCAGGATTTCATAGTTATAGTCATTATGTTAAATTGCTTTTAGATTTTTGTTCGTTTTTTCCCCACCAAGACATATTCCCGCAAAAAAAGGGAGGTGGGGAGAAAAAAAATTAAGTTTTCCCATTTATTCCAATTCTAAATATTATTATTTCATATGGCGCCTTTCATGTGTGTATCATTTATTTGTTGTTAGTTTTTGTTATTTTTCTGGATTTTGAGGGTGTTTAGTATGTGAAATGATGCATTTGTTGCATTCAGCCGTCCCTTTTGTAAAATTTATACATTTATCACTGACTTAATTTTGTAGTTTTCTTGTTTGCATCTCTTTTGTGGTGAAAATTTATTTTGGGTGATTTGCTAAGACCAGCGTAAGACTAATGCTTAAGGATTACAAGGATTTTAAAAAGGAAAGAAACAAAGAAATGCGTGAGAAGAAAAAGTTTTACATTTCCAAACCTCAAAAATTTTACAAAAAATAAAAAAAAATTCTCAATAAAAATCTTTCAAATAAATTTTGTAGCTGAAATAGAAAATCATGAGAAAATATTGTTGCCAAAATGTATGTACTGATCATTGTACAATGAGTCAGGATCATTTTTTTTTTTTTTGGGAAACATTGACTTAGCAGAAGAGTGTAGCATTGTTATCTTAGGCACTTGGACCGACTAGAGGCTTCATGAGCGTAGTTATAGTATTACAAAATGGAGTATCTCGGAGACTTTTAACCGCATGCAAGATTTTTGTTTTCATTCAATTTGATACCATCTTATAAGTCTTAACAAGGCCCTGTAAAAATGTCCTAAATGTGTTGCTTATCTCTTATATTTTTTGAGTTAGTTATAGTCCCGATCTTCTTTAAATGTAGTTAAAAATCAAAATTATTTATCAAAAAGAAAAGGATTGTGATGAAGATTTCTACCCAGTCAAAAATTCAACAATTTTCACTTTTTAAAATTGAGTGATAAAAGTGGACTCTATAGACTAAAAAAATCAAATTTAGAAATTTTTTGCAAAGTCACAATTTTTCAGATATCTTGATGAAGTTTGGCATGTGTAATTAGAAAACGCTCATAAATATTTGGCAACTATATTCTTGCATCTTTTCAGAATAAAATTGTTCCATGCCTGCTCTATAGTGGTCGAAAGATCGCTATTATTGGTTGGATTAATTACTGACCCCTTGTTTTATACGTATGTATTGGATTACATTGGAAGACTGGGAAGGCCATTTCATTGCAGTGACTCAATTATTCTGAAACCATTTTTAAGCTTTTTTGCTGGTATGTTTTGGGGTATTGTCTTGTTGCATAGCTAATATTTTCATATGTTCTGGCACAACTATAATAATTTTTATACGGTAAATGGGTTCAACACCATAGTATGGAAAGCACCTCCATATCATAGCAATAGAACCATCATGTTTGAAAGTTTTAATTGAATTTTTGTATTATATTCCTTGATAAGGGGGCTCCTTACAAATAAAAAATAATTTAGACTCATCGTTCCACAGAACACTACTACCCTTTTTCAATATGTACCAAGTAACCAAGTAAGTTTTAGCAAACTGTAATCTATTTGAAATATGCCGAACACTTAAGAGGGGAACTTCTCTAATCCTTCTTTTACAGTTACAGTACTTATTAACACATTTCTCAGAGGTTATACTTTGAATAGTGGGACTTCAAAATTATGGATAAAAATATTAAAGAACAAAAACACAAATTTTCAACCAAAATTCGACATGTGAATAGTGTTATTATTTTGACCGCAGCTGTATTTATTTTTGATCATATTAAAATTTTAGTCAATTTAGTCATGTTCAAATCTCTATTGGGAATATTCTCAAGGTCACAATTATAATTCGAATTTAATATAATTTGGGCACATTTATTGTTATTGTAGTTGAACCAGTAGTGTAGCAATAACTAGTTCATTATGGGTTACCTCAAAATACAGTTATTATGGTTTCGTTTTGGACATTATTTAAATAAATCTTACGGGCCATTATCAAGTTTTCCATTAGGCTTAAATAGTACTGCAACTTTCACTTCTGCGTTAAAAGAATTATGCCACGTAAAGTATAAGAACATTTGATCGCATGAACGAGGCATTCAACAAGACTAAGAAATAATCTTATTTACTTTTAAAAAAGTACCGTTAAGTTGACTCTTGTTGAACAACTTCAACTTTACCTTTGAGATCAACAAAGTTAAAACCAAAATACGGAATTAATTAAATGCGATTATAGGAATATGCATCAGTGTATAAAAAAGTCTTTAAAAGTGTGACTTTCATATATAAATCCTAATGCTCCCGATATGAAAAGATTTTTGCATAGAATATGTTGAGTCTGAGTTGGTAATAGTTTGCATCAAGTCTTTATTGTGTGATCTTCTCTATTAGCATATTTAGAGCATATGATCTTTTCGTATAAACAAAAGTTAAAACAAAAATAGCAAATAAATTTAATGTGGTACATGCTTCAATCTAAATCATGGTTTAACGAACACAGCATATCTCTGTATGACTGGCAGCCTTGCAGAACGGACTTAAATTCATTGAAAAACTTGCGAGGATATATGGCCCGTAAAGTTTATTCAAAGATCCAAACTGATGACAAAATGAGTTTAAACTAAGAATTTAGCAAGTTGTGGTGGAAGTTGGTTCCGATTTCCGTTTGTTTAGGAAATCCATATCAAATGTTAAAGACTGATAAATTTATGTGCGTTAATAGAAAAATATTATTAAAAATTTGGATTTTAAAACAAAAAAGCGAATAAATTTAATGCGTTTATAGGAATATGCATCAGTGTATTAAAATTCTTTTGTATGTGATCTGCTCCAAAAGTATGTCTATAGCTTGTGATGTTCTCATAAAAAATCTCATGCTCTTCATATGAGAAGATCGATATTTTTTTATAGAAAGTGTTGAGCCTGAGTTTATGATCATTCTATTCGAAGTATTTAGCGAGTGATCTCTTCCATATCTAGATACGATCTATTCTTATAGCATAAAAAGGACATGTGATATTTTCTTATATAAAGCTTTGTTATATAAAATTTTGAGCCTTTAATCTTATTGAAAATTTTGAATATATTTCCCCACAACATCACTCTGTTAATTATGCTCTTAAAAAAATAATTTTGTTTTTTAAAAATTCTTGTTCAAAATAAATTGATCTTGTCATATGTTTTTTTCTCCAATTAAAAGGAAAAATATTTTATTAGATCATTAAAGGTATTCCATTCTCTTGCTATAAGCAGATGTCAGCCTCTAAGGAGCAATAAAGCGCAATAGAACCACGCAATAAAAACAAACTAAATAAAATAAAAATTTACATTTTTTTGTTGTTACCTTTGAAGTCTCTGGCTCGTAGTGATAAATGTCACAGATAGCCGTAAGTTTCATGTAACTTCAAGCAACTTAAAAACAACTTATGCAACGCACCAAAAAAAAAATACGAAATATTTTAAATAAACGAAAAATAATGCGATTAAACGAAACGCATTCGCAAAAAAAATATTATAAAATAAACGTACCGACAATTGACATCTTTCAATTAAGAAAAGACGTATGTTTATGTTGCATATGCGTTTAAAGCTTTTTTATTGTTTGAATTTTAAACAAAATATGCCAAAAGAATTGTTACAAGTTGTGGGACACATTTATCCAAGCAGCAAGTGATCAGGAATAACAAGAGGTCGCTATAGGAAATTTTCAATTTTCTTTTTTAAGTTTTTATAATGATAATTAAACATAAACTGCTTTTAAGAAAATTAAAATTTTAAGATTTAATTATAAGTTAATTTCAATGACACCTAAAGTAGCGCTCCACTCATTTAAATTTACTGACATTTCAAGGCCTTTAATGATCGATTTATATACTCGTTTTGCTGAGATGAAAATGAAACAAAAAATAATGTAAATATTTGAATTTCAATGCGTTAATGCAACAGTGTGCAAACATTATGTACATTCGCAACTGTGTGTTCTGTCAAATGTCAAATTGTTATAATTGACAAAGATTTTGACAATTGAAATTGCTACCGCTTTAGGAATCGTTATTTGTGTGTTCTGTTTTGTTTTTTTTTTTTTTTTTTTTTTTTGTAGCGATATAAATATTAAGAAGCCTACATACACATTAAAACAAGCATTCATTCAGTCAAACTTACATTCATTCCGTCAGTCAGTCATTCATTTATTCTTTTAGTCACTCATTCGTTTGTATTATTTTTCCACTCATGCACTTGATTGTTAAGTTTTTGTTGCCTCTTTAACAACAAATGTTTTTTTTTGTTTGGCTCGTTTTTTACACCCTTCACTACTACAAGAGGTGAAGGTGGATATATTAAGTTTGAAAGTGCTGTTTGTGATATTGTATATATATTTATTAATAATGTCGATTTGTAAAACATAATGACTAGTGTATTCAAAAACCGAAACCGGAAACCGGTTAAACGGTTTTTTGCATTTTAGAAAATTTACAGGTTTTGAATGCTTTATATTTTCGAATTATTAGATTTTTTTCAGTCGGTTAACCGGTTTTTCCAACTTCATTCCATATAAAGGCCATTTCACGGTATATGTTTTTTATTTGAAAAGCCAATTTTTTGAATAACTTGAAAACCGGTTTTCTGAAAATGTCGGTTTTTTCAATACACTAATGAAAACAAATATATTGTTCAGTTTTCGATAATGGCAACGTTTAAAAACTCTAAATACCACCTTTTTTCAATGGTTACACAATAAGTCCAAATCAAAGTTTTCGGAAATAATTTTGTTACCTTTGAATCGTTAGGACATTTCAAATTTTTATAGCCAACGTCACTTCGAGTATGTTGATTCTTAAAAAATTAGCAAAAAACTCATGTAGGAATTGAGGCAAAAGAAATTTTATATACACTGACTCATATTTTAATAAACGCATTAAACTTTTTCTCTATTTTGTTTTTGTTTTTGTTTTTCTCAACCAGAAGTTGCTCACATTTTACGCAGAAATGAAAACTTAAAATGGAAGAAGCCAAAATGTAGACCAATGGGCAAAATACAGCATTAAGAAAATCATCTAAAATTAGCACGAGGCAGAGGAGTATAAAAAGATAATTTTCTTTGACGAAAAAAAATGAATTTAAACGATCCTGACTCATACTCATGTCATTGGCACGTATTGAAATCAAACGTTGTTCGATGTCAACACATAATTTCGGCTGTTTTGGCAGCATTTTCTGCTGTTGGCACATCAAAAATGTGTCTTGTTCCAACAAAAATAAATAGCGCAATTTATATCTAATTGCTGGAAGATGCCTTTCTCTCTTTTATGGATGAGAATTGCATATTCAAGCAGTGTAACGCGGTCGATGCTTCAATCTAAATCATGGTTTAACGAACACAGCATATCTCTGTATGACTGGTAGACTTGCAGAACGGACTTAAAATCAGTGGAAAACCTGCGGGGATATATGGGCCGTAAAGTTTATTCAAAGACCCAAACTGATGACAAAATGAGTTTAAACTAAGAATTTAGCAAGATGAGGTGGAAGTTGGTTCCGATCTCTGTTTTCTTTAGGAAATCCAATTAGAGATAAAGTTATGTGCGTTAATAGAAAAATATTTTTAAAAATTTGGAAGAATCTAGTATTTTTTAAACTAAATTTTACTTTTTATCGGCTGAATGGGTTTTCGTAAATTTTAGCATAATGATAGCTGAGAGCGTGACATTATAATTATGCTCATGGAGACCGAATGGGGTCCACGAAGGCAGGTAAATATGATACCTAGCACTTTTTTTAACCGGGTGCCAAATTTCTTTTACTTTCTTTTACTTTTCGAGTTTTTGCACTTGAATTTTAACTTTCAATATTTCGCAAGATCAGAGTCAGTTAATATATATCTATATATTAAAAAGACCCACACAGCCAAAATGGGGTCCAAACGGCAGAAGTTATAATGCCACACTTCTCTTCATGCAAATCTCTCCTGTCCATCAAGAGTCACATATTTTTTGCCCAAAAATAAAGCGATTCTAACACACTGTGATATGTAGAACAGAACAAAGGTGCTCGGTAATGAGGAAACCTTTAGATAGAAACTTTTGGGTATAAACAGCAGTAACCAGCATTTGAGTAACTTATCAATTTAACTATAAACTGTGATATAGAGAGTAATGTTGAACTTATTTAGAATTTTTTTGAAGCTACTTAAAGCCCTGAATGTGATAGGGTATTATAAAGTCAATGTTGACTGAGTTTTTTTTTATAAATTTTTTGTTATTTGAATAATGCGTTGTAATTTTGTAGTTTTTCCTTTTCCTTTTTTTCTTTTTTTGGTTTCATGTTTTAAGCATATTTGGATATTTAATGTGTATGAACGAATGAATATATTTTGTTTATATGACTTATAGTTGTGTACTTTTACATAAATATATATTTTTATATTTTTGGGGGGTTTTAAAATGTTATTTTTTTATTATTATTATTTTAACGTTATTTTGTTATTTTGCATGTCTTAACCACATTTGCATTTCAAAGTATTTTGTCATTAGTTGTAATTTTATATTTATTTGACAGTTTGTCACAGTAACTGTGACAGTTTTTGTTTCATTTTTTTTAACTTTACGAATTCGTTTATATTTTTATAAATAATTTAAGAAAAAATTTCATTGCATAAAAATAAATAAAAATATTTTATTAAAGAAATTACTAAATATCACAAAATATATGATTTATTTTTAGGAAAATAATGACAAAATTTGTCTTGTGACATTTATAAATCACACGGCAAATTGAAGATAAGATTTATTCAATTATACGTTAATCAAAATATGTCAATAAATATCCTGTATTCGTTGTTTATAATTGGTAACTACAAAAAATTTAAAACGAGCCTCGTATAATCTAGTTTTCTTATTGCAGAATGAAAATGTAACACATTATTATGATACCACATTAGACAGCAATTTTTAGAGGTTATATGGGGGTTTTTGAAATTGAAATCCGACCCTCGTAAAATTTAAAAATTATACAACAAAAATATTTTAATATTACTTTTTAGTAGTTAAATTTCAATGAAGTATATTAAAAACAATAAAATTTATAGTGAAACAACGCCGATTTAACTTTGTATATCTACGAAACAAAATCAAAATTGCACAAATGTTAAATTAGGGTGGTTAAAAGCGCATGAATTATAAAGTAGAGTCTCAATGATCCTATTTTGGCATTATCATACAACAGAGAAAATAGTCAGTATTTAGTGATCTCCTGTCACTAGTTATATTCAACGCCTGAGGCATCTCGCTTGCCACAAAGATATTTCAGCATGTAGTTGCCCAGAAATATATTCATTTTGATTGTCAAGGACGGGCTTTCACATTTCCTATTTCTCCGAATTATACAGATACGTTAAGAATCATTAAAGGGTGCTCCAAGTCTATTTGCAAGCCTTCATCAGGAGTTGCCTAGTTCGTGCCTGGTTGAAAACAGGCCACTTCTCCTTAACGATTCTGCATGCACCTAATTCAGACTATCTATTTGCGGTCTGTTTGAGAAAGTATTTTGATATTTTGTCTCTAATATGACCAAACGGAGTTGCAACTGATTCCGATTTGGATGTTCTAGATGAAGAATATTTGCTGGTTAGCTCTTTGGCCTGTTCCTTACCGAGGTTGTCCCTATGTGCTGTGATCCAAATTACTGTAATGTCGGGTGTCCGGATAGCTTTATCTGACTGCTGATAATATTCAATACTTCTAGAAATATTTCTGTCCCCCAAAAGCTTATATGTCATATAGATGGCAAATATTTCAGTTTGAAATACACTGTATTCATCAGGAAGTCGATATAAAAATCTTATTTTAAGACCAGCCCCTACACTGCAATGTTTATTCTAGTATTATAGTCCCTAATTTCCATTGAACTGTATACTGTAGAGGTATTTGAATTTTGAAAAATATATCAAAGCTGACAGTATTCCAACAATTAATTGCCTTAAGATTTACTATACTGCTTGCGGTATTCAGAGCTTTCAAAGTGCTGGTCCGAAAAGTTACAGTGAATCCCATACAAAATGACCTGTGTACCTTATACAGTTGATCTATCATATATCTTCTTTGTAGCAGTATACCATACTATAGATCCATAAGAAAGAATAAATGAACTATAGCAGAGTACATCCATTTAACAAGGAATTTACACGAAGGCCCCGCTGTATTCAATCTTGATCATAGACCAGATAATTGAAAAAATCACACTTTTCCATACGGAAACACTCAAAATCCCATCGGTATAAATATATTTAAAATTTTGACATTTTTTCACTGAAATGATCACCCTGTCATTATAAGGGCCGTCAAGCCGAAAATAATTTTTCCGAATTTTTAAAAGTCAACATAATAGAGATGACCAACTTCTCTCACTACTCCTTTGAAAAGCTGGAGGCCTGTAGTCCTTCAAAATTTTATTTTGTACATTTGTATGAATATCTTTCAGCGTATTTCTGATTTACAGCCTGGATTTACAACCTGGATTTAATGGCAACATTTTCCAAAGAAATTAATTAACAAATTAATATAATTAAATATGTTTATCTTTCGCAAAAAACAACCATTAAATTTAATGAAAAATTGTAATTTTTAATGTGTATCATGTGTGTGATGATCAAGACTGAGTGAATGACTGAAAACCCCAAAACCGAAAAAAAGAAGAAAGGAAACTAATGATAAAGATGAATTGTTTTTTGACACCAAATGAAAAACAAACACGCCATCATATGGGTGCAAAACAAAGGTGGCCCAAGAAGAAACGTCTCAGAAACGTTTCTTAATTTATGATTACCTCAACAATGAAATTTAAAGACTTTTCAACACGTTGTTGAAAAGTGGAAACATAATTTATGCGTCTCATTTAAAGTCAACTAATAAGAAAACCAAAAAATATTGCAGCAACAAAAAAGAAGAATAAAAAATAAAAGAAAATAAGAAAAGACAATGAAAAAGACAACAAAAATATACATGGACTAGAACCGACTTAAAATAAACAACAACAACATAATACGTAAATGAAAAGTATTAAGTTGTAATACGAGTACTAATAGGGTTACGTCTATCTTTTTAAGGCAACATTCAACAAACCCATTAACCAATCATAATGACGACGACGCCAACTTAAGACGAAGACAACAATGAAGGTGATAATGATGACGATACGATGTGACTGACTGACTCTCCATTATAAAAAGAGTGTATGCAAGTTGAGCTTAAAATGAGAAAAATTCCAAAAAAAAAAAAAAACAGTGACATCAAAATGGCGTGCAGTTAATAAAGGTAGCATTTTTATGCAATTTACCTGCCTGCCTGCCTGCCTAACTATTACATTTTATCCCTTTTACCCCTTTAAAGTGCAGTTTTTGGCGGCATTTAAGACAAAATTTATTCTCATTCTAAAAGAACATTTTTTTTGGTTTGAGTTTACAACAACAAAATATAAAAAATTAGTTTTGTATTGATGTATAGTTTAGTCCAAAAAGGGCGTGGAATATTAATTAAAAACTAATTTAAAAAATATTGCAATAAATTGTGTGTGTGTGTGTGGATATGTATGTGTAATAGTTTGCATCATGTAAAATATTTGCATGGACTTTAATTTAAACGCCCTGTTGCATTTCATTTTCACAAAATGAATTGAAAATTCTTTTAGAACATTTTTTATTCATTTAAAATTGTTTTCCATCTCTTTCGCTTTCTCGTAAATATAAATGACAATAACAACAACAACAACAAAATAACAAAAAAATGTTTGCCGAAATGTCACATGTCAGCCCATATTTCTTATATGCCAAATACTTTTTGACATAATAGTCCAATTACCTTATCGCACGATCATCGATCGTTTTTGGTCACAGAAGTAAACTAAATAACAAAACATATATTGTTTTATTAGTGTTGTTGTTGCTATGTGTAGACAGCAGCTCTTTGAAATAGTCGATTCGTTAGAATTAGAATACTTCGGAAGTTTATATTCTCAACTACGACAAGTGGCGATGAGGTGACATTTCGTGGTGACTTTGACATTCCGTTTATAACGTCAACAAATAAAAATCTGAGCCGATTTAGCCATATTCAACATCTAAAATAATAGACAGAAGTCAGTGAAAAACAACAATTATGACTAATCGGCTTAATTGTCATAAAATTAGGCACGCTGATATTGCCTTTAGTGGAAAACGTCCCACTATTAAATCGGAACACTTAATATACTTAATATATATATAAATCTCACGATATTTGCAACATGAATAGTTCTGTAAAAATTTTAGGCTCTAGAAATTTAAGTTAGGGCGCGAATGGATGGTGTCCACCTAACAAACAAATGATTTGATATCGAATATCTATGAAACTTTTAAAGCTTATTTTTCTTAATTTGGTAAGTAGATAATAACGAATTACTAAAGACGTAACGAATTACTAAGATGTTTAGGCTCGTGGGAGTGATACCCCTCTATAAACGAAATCTTCAATATTGCATATCTCTTAAACTGTGGCAGGAAATTTAACGAAATTTCGGGAATGGAAAATATTAAATAAATACGTTATTTCCATAAAGCAGGGAGATTATTTCCTGCAATTATTTCACGTAATTGTTCTTGCTGGAGCATTCTTGTTATATTTTCAAAATGTATTGGCTTTAGTTTTTCGCTCTGTTGAGTCAATTGAATACCAAATACCAATTGGAGGTCACAGTTTAATTTTCAAAGGTTGATGACCCTTTGGAAACTAAAAAATCCTTTCTTTGGGTCTAAAATAAATCTGGTCAATATTTCAAGACCGGTGACATTTCATGGCATTATTTGTGTAAATTCGTCTACTTTATATTTATTTCCAATTTTCCTCATAGGTTTCATGGAGGCAGGCAGTCTTGTCTTTCTTGTGCTTTGAAATGACTTTATCACCAGATTTGAGCGATTAGTATATGAATTTTGATGTGTACATTCATTATCGAAATGGTCGTAAACAATCTAAACAGGCTGTTAAAAAATTTAGACATTAAAGTGTGACAGAAAATTAACCACATGCATTTCGTTTGGACCCGCTTTATACTTTCAGTTGCATCGGAAGAATACGAATAGCTCTGCTCTGATCTCCTTTCACTTGATCAGATATAAGAACACTTAACTATAGAATTCCAATGGAAGAACAAAGAAGGTTTCAAGGTTAATTAAATCAGAACCTTTGTTGCCTTTATGGTCAAGGGAAACAAATTATTGGATTGAGTTTCCAATAATTCAACTCCTACATTATGTCCAGTAAAACGTTTGCATACGAAAGTGATTTGAATCCAATTTTAAATAATGTTATATGGTTTCTATTAGTTTCGGATATATTGGAATCAGTCTTTGAAAATTTTGTCAAAATAGATCAAAGTAGTAAATTCCTAACAAATACAGATTCATTCATTATAATTTTGAATTTTTATTGTTCAATCGTAAAATTGGAGTAGTTAATACGGAATTATGTGAGTATTAACCTGATACATCTATGGTCCTACGAACCGGATACTATTTTTATACCGTTAGATTTGTTCAGAAAATTCATTAATTTTTAGTAAAACACTTGAGGTGTTTTAATAAAATTTAAAGTCCTTTATAAATTCATATCAATTCCACCTGTCTTCATCACATTATTGTTACTTATGACAATTTATTTAACACACTCCTTAACATTCTGCACAAAAAAACTTCATGGATTATACTCTCCAAACTTACACACTCCCCTCTCATATTAACTCTACTGCTTAAGACAATTTTTTTTCCTACATAAAAAGTTTTTGGTGATCATGATCACTTGGAATAAGTCAAAGAAAAAAACTTCCAACTTATTTGCTGTTATAAAACTGATACAGTCTTTGCGAGTACGGTGGCAATGTGCCAAGAGATCGATTATTTATTGCTTTGAAAACTACTTGTAACTGCTCCTGCTGCCACTGAAGTTGGCTTGTTAAAGCCATTCTATACAGTTCCAAATGCTGACGAGGAAGATTTTTTTCTCTCAGATTCTTAAATGTTTAGTGGCGGGCCGCTTCAACGCATTTTCATATAATAAAAAAAACACTCGATTTAAATTGCGTACACTATGAATTGTATGAGACTTAAAAACTTTTTAAAATTGACGTCCGACAATGTTGTACTATTACAACATGTTGGCCAAGTTAAAAGCGTTGTTGCTACATGTTTTGTAGTTGCGTATGCAACAATTGAGTGTGTGTGCAAAACATCAATTGAACAGAACAAAAAAAAGAGAAAAAATCGAACAATAAAATTTCGAACAAAAAAATATTGCCAGGTTTAGTACAACACACACCTTCTTATTTAATGGCATTTAATATATCGTTGTCGTCTTTCATTTTAAACATCTGGTTAAAGATCGAAACAGTTCGTTTTTTTCTTTTTGGTTTATTCTGTTAAAGACAGCAAGATAATATTTAGGAAAAAAACAAAAGTAAGGCTGCTTATAGACGCCGCTTTAAACTAAAGTGTCGATTTACAGCTTTGTTTCTGCTTCTTTTTTTCATCTTCAATTGTTTTTGTTTATATGAATCGTATTCTTATGGGATTTAAAAATGTTGGCATATTAATGTAAAATCCAATCTTTTGTCTCAAAGGGGGCCACATTTAATTATATATAAGTTTCTTTTTAGATATCAGACTATTTGGAGAACGATGAAGCGAAAACATTGCATTACAAATTTGTTGGAATTCGTTCGCTCGGCAATTGTGGAGAATCGCTTTAATAAGAGATTATCCGAAATGACTAATGTCTTCTTAAAACAAAGAAGTAATATTTGGAACAATAGATTTAAACACTGAAGGTTATTTTTAAATAGCTTCCATATCCGTGTCTTACTATAATAAATGTTTCATCGATTCGATTGTTCAAGATTACTGATGTACTCTAAACATCTCCAAATTCATACGTGTTATTTTTACTTAGAGGTAGCAATTTGGATTTTATTTCGACTTTATATGAAATCCAAAGTCACGTTAATTATGACCAATATAAGTCCATAGGTACTCACCAACAATCTGGCAAGTATTTATTGCTATTTTCCTAATCGGTTCCACGGAGGCGCTATTTACTGGCAGTCTTGTCTAGGGCGAATGTCCTTCTGATTTTATCTTCTTATTCGTTTGATTTGTAGACTCTAGTCATGTGAAACTACTTGTCACATGACGGACCTGTCAACTAGTGTCATTTGACTAGAGCTTAGAAGCTCATTCTCGGATAAAGAACATAACTCTTCACTTCGACATAAGCAGAGTTGTCAATACAACAAAACTTAACCGTTGACCTTTGAAGATGTTCTTCATTCATTTACATTAATCCAAGTGGTCGTGACCCACACTGTACAGCCGATGAAGTAACCTCGTTTTACTAGTGCAAAGAAGTTCATCTTTGGTTGAGAACGTAATCTCATTCTATTGTATAGAAGTAAATTATTAAGTGCATACTGTTCGTCTTCCAGTGTAAAACGTTCTAAAGTGTAGGTCAAATGTAATACAAGGTTAGTCGTGGCTCACACCTTTGACCAATTAAATTCAACACGCCTTTGTTTCGGAGTTTGAGAATGTTATTTTACCATCTGTATTCATGTGTAGTGGTTATAGTCTAAAATCTTTATCCACCATGCCTGAATTGTCGACCAGCATCGCTTCACATTCTTTACGCCTTCCAAAATACAACATTGTAAGTGTAGGCCAAATGTAATACAAATAGTGGGTTACAACTTTGACCAATTTAATTCCATTTTGTGTTTAGTTTGTCCATAATCAACATTGACACGTCATTAATGACAATTTTTTGATCATATTTGACGGTTGACCTTTAACAGGAACAAAAAGCTGAAATGGCAATTGGGTTCAAGCGAAGAATTTAAGGACACATTAGAATCCCGAGCACGTGTTGTCTTTCTGACTTTCGCCATCTGCCTTCTCTGACCGAAAGCAGTCACACATATAACAAGGAGTTTTATGTTTATTCCAATGATCATGCAGTTACTCACACACCATTAACTGCAAACGATCATAAGACCGCACAAATGAGACTCCAGGGAGTTTTTTGCAAACACAAAACAACAGAACAAAAATTTTGCAACAACTACAACAAAACATATCACAACGATATCTTTTAACAATAAATACGATAGAATAAGTTTACGAATTGTAGTTGTTGGACATTTCATGGAGTGATATAATACGAGTAGTAACTTCATGTGCGTTGTTGCACTTGCCATTTCAATAAAACCATGAATATGTTTGTAACCATGTTGCTTTTGTATGTACAGTGAAGGGCATACATGATCAAGTTAGATTTCGTCTTTTATGGCGCTTTAAAATCATGTTTAAATACTTTCGACCAAAGTTTCAATGAATCAGGGCGGAATATTAGCACACTTCGTTTAAATAGAAATTATATCGTGATCGTAGGGGAGCTAGGTGAAATAATGGACCCATTATCACCAATTTAAATAGATGTCGTTCTAAGGTAATATTAATGATAACTGCCAAGTTTCTTAAATAAATGTTTAAAAATGCGTTTATCCAAGTGTTTATATGAACAGTGACCCAGATGAATGGGCGGACATTGAAGGCCGACCACCTCCCATTGCAGACTTAGAAAGAAATCTGCCGAGGTCTACAAGAGTAGTTCTGATGTAGTGCCTGATGGTCTCGTATTGACTATGCGTCCCCAATATCTGTCCTACATGTGACCAAGGACCACATGATACGCAACATTTCTTTAACTGTCAAGTCAATCCTACCACTCTAAGTTCAGAAAATCTATGGGCTCATCCTATAGTAGTGGCACAATTTCTTGGCCTGGAGTTGAACCAGAACCTAAATCACAATAATTAACTAACATGTTTTTACAGCTGTTGAAACAACAACAATCGGCGTATAGAATTATTTTGTACCACCATGTAATTTTGCGTTTTAAGGTAGCACTCCTCCGAAACGATTTTTAAGTTTATAAAACTCACAGATAACAAGACATTTTTATTAAATTGGGAGCAAATTAATTTTGTATCAGTCCAAGCCCAAACTCAAATTTAGATGGCTTCACAAATAGCGTAAGTCTCAAAAAATGTTAGTATTCGATATTCATATGTTTAATGTATATACAATCAGGAAACACCAAACTAATTTTAAGGGTCGGTCCATATTTCCTATGGCCCCTTATATAACTACCAAATCCGCCAAACTCCTTAACCGATGTTTTTCTCTCTCATAGAAGAATATCATGAAAATATTTAAATAAGTATATTTTACATTAGTCATAAATCAAAAAAAAAATCAAATTCTACGAGGGGCGGAACATAATTTTTCATGCTTGCATCATGGGGTAGGGAATTATATTACCGGGATTATCAGTTTATTGCTCTCTAACTTTTCTTTATTGAGCTTTTAATATAAACTTAATTGATATGTGTCCACTTTTGCTCACCACTGTATATTTGTTTGCATCACATACATACGTATTGTATGTTGTAGTTATTGTCATTTTATAGTTTTTAATCTTTTTGTAGAGTAAAAGAAATCGTCGGAGAGAAGAATGTAACATGATATTGATCTTATTTCATTTATAGATTTTAAGTTCTTGTTGTTGTTATCGCAGTCGCTATTGTGATTCATGGGTGTTTGCTTCATTGAAGTGGAAAAACTCTAGACTAAATGATGTTTCTTTTTTTGTCTTTTGTTTTGTTTTCAAGTTTTAGCTTTTAGTTTTTAAACATTATTTTTTATTTACTACACACCCTGTTAGATTTAGTCAGTTAGTCTATATGTCTGTCTGAACGGTTATTTTTTTTTGTTGTTGTTTTCTTAAAAGATTTATAATTTTCTCTGTTGACCATTTTTATTTTTTCAGTTTTTGTATTTTGCGCGTAATTTAATGGTATCGAATTATTTTAAGATTTATTTATTACTTTTCATATTATGATTTTATTGTAATCATTCTTCGATGTTATGGTGCTTCTTTTTCTCTAAAGGCCCCCCTTTCATTCCATTTGTTTATGACATTTAAGGTGTTCAATTTAAAATCGATTACACCCATTGAATTGCCATAAAATGTATGACCGACCAATTCATATTTTCCAAATGTTATTTCGTTTCTTCTTTTTTCCCATTTATTTCTTTTTCAAAAGAGCCGAAGTGATAGCGGTTTGATATCACAACATACCATAGTGCAGCTATAAATATGGAAAAGAAGGAAGTGGATTTCTCTTTTGAAGATGTCATTTAGGTTTAAATATGAGAGAAAAAAGAAAAGTAATAATAAAATATAAAATTTCGATTGTCAATATATCATTTTTAGAAAATTGAGTAGGAACGTTGGGCAGTAGAAGTAGTAATTGGTATTTTTAAGATTAATAAAATTGTCTTTATAGTACACATTTTTTGGTAAGAACGGATGTATGTTTTCCGTTGTACCCCCTTAACAAAGCAAATATTTCTAATTAATTATATAAATATAGATTTTAACGAGAGTCCCAATAATTTTCGCAAAGAACTAATTGACTACAATGAAGCTAAAACGCTATATTTGTGTGTGGGGAATCATAAATTCTCTCCGCCATGATGAACGTGTATTTACATTTGACAGGCGTTATATGAGGCCTATTAGAAATTATGGAACGATCTACGCAAAATTTAGTGCTTCTTCAAACTTCAAATAAGAAACATCTTTGCAATAAATCATTATTTTGAGATTAATGCACTTTAATTTTAGTGGAAACTGCGGTCATTTTTTGAACTGAGATTTAAATTTCTTGAAATTTATCAAATGGATTTGGACTGATACAGAGTCTTTTTATGTCAAATTAATAAAGATTCTGTGAGTTTTATAAACTAAAAAGAGGGTTAACTGAAATATTAAACCGAACATTCAATGGACTTTATCCTTAACACATAATAATAAATAGTGTGACTTAAAGGACAGACCAGATCACAAATGCATACATCCAAATGTGGAACAATAATCTTCAAGTTTGGCACTTTTTTTAATGATAAGTAATTAATTATGAGAGGCCAATTTCATTGTTCATATGCTAACATTAAGGAGTTTTATCAACTTATAACTCATTTCCAGAAGAGTGCCCTATAACGGGACTACAGTATAAAGGGGAACGAAATAAAGAAATCAGTTTCATATATTGATGATAAAAAAGCGTTTGTGATGAATTTTAATGGAAGAAATAAACTCTTAAAACTGTTAATAAACTTAAATCCTAATATTGAAAGCACTGGATGAGGGTCAAGTCAAAATTATCACTTTCATTAAAATAGTTTAACATTTCCAAAATGTATAAACTTATATTGTTTCCATATTTTTGGTTGCTCTGTATAACTAAATTAAGCTTCAGAGTTAGGCCTTTTGTCATGTTTTGAAGTAAAGAAATTATATTGATATTTAAGGTGACATAAAGTTTGACAATTCTTTAAAAAACTGAGATCCTGAGCTTATATTTTTTGAAGCACAAGTAGAAATCTACTAAAATCCCATTAAGTGTACATATTTGCATCAAACCAAAATCTGAATCGATTTAGCTATGTCCGTCTATCTTTAATTGGAAGGAGTCATTGATGATTCATTCTTAAAGTTACATACGAAATGACAAACTTAATTACCCTTATACCACTTGTGGTTTAACATTCCACAAGTGGTATAAGGGTAATTAAGTTCAATCAATTTTTTTTTAAAGTTCCAATTTCAGATTAACTAATAAACTTTTTAACGGATTCATATATTTATATGATTGAAAAAGCAATAAGTTTTTAGAATTTGATAAAGAATCTGATGCACAGTTCTAGGTTATAAAAAATTTAGAACCTTCTGAAGCTTTATAATCAATCTTTTCCCTAAAGTGCCGAAGAGACTCCATATGGGATTGAAATATGGGGACTGTGGTTGTAAAGCCAGGGCTTTCTTTTCATTATGTGATAACAAATGTTTGGCCAATTTTGACGAATACTTTGGGCCATTGCAACAGTAAAACCATCGAAATAATATTTTTCACTCAACATCGCATAACAAATGGGGGCCAAAAGGATCCTGAAAATAAAATGGTTCACTTCTGTCTTAATTTGTAAAAAGAACCAACCACTTTGTCCAGAACAAAACAAGTTAAAACCAAAACACTGTCACTCCTTTCACTTGGGTAGAACTCACCATCAAATTTTAATTGGTTCACCATTATTATAATCATTTCGGTACTACTGAATATTATATTCTTAATCGTTATTATTATTTTTTTGTGAATTTTCTTTAAAATTATTTCGATATGTCAAATCAAACTCATTAAATTATTGTTTATTAAATCAAACACTCTCTTCTCTCTAACCCACAAAATATTTGACAAGTAAGAAAATGAGTTAAAGGATTATTTTTCAAAAACTTTCTTGACAATTTTCTTTTTTTTCGGTTTAGATCATTTTACCTTCAATATATGAATATAATGTATATACATATGTATCTATACATATACATATATATATTTTTCAAACAACCTAAAAAAATAATATGATACTTTGTATTTATGTCTTTCATTTTATTTCGCAGAAAGTTTATTAACATTTGTGGTTAACTTTTTCATAAAACAGCTATTGGCTGCTATTTGCTACTGTTCATTTAGTTAGTTCAGTTATTGTTATTATTATTATTTTTTAACTTAGTGACATATTCACTTAGTTTTACAGGAATGTCATTTAAAGATGTCAAAATTTTGACACATGCAAAAATGCATGCAATAACTGCAGTAATATCTACACACACACACAAATAACCAAACGTCATATTAAAATTTATATCTACATACACACTTATAATACCTTATATAGTGATTGTATGTATGGACTTGCCACAATACTGTTATAATAAATAATTCATTACAAAAAAAGCAATATTTATGGTATCGGCCTTTCTTTTGGTTGTTCCAAACACAAAAATATGACATTTAAAATGGTCATTAAATAATTAATTATTTTGGAAAATAATAATAAACCACCAAAAGTGGTGAATGAGGGATTATCAACCTCAAGAAGCCAGAATATCAAAAAGTAAGTTGTTGCCACACTCACCTTACGCTTCTGGTAGGAATTTACTGAAATTTGTCGTGAATGCTTATCATGGTCCGGAGTAGATCGCTCAGACCTCATTGATGTTTTTTTTGTATACTCTGCCAGACTTCTGCCAGTCACTCTTAAACAAGTTTGATAATTAGTGGGTACACAAATGCTCTCTTTGATTTATGCCTTTTTGGAGGGGTATTGAACATGTGGGGAACCACATCTTCACATCAGTAATGCATAGGATCATTTTCCTGTTGGTCATTAAGAATTCATAAATTTTTGGCACTTTGGTTAAGGTTGTTTCTGAGTTTCTCATTGAATCTGAAATTTCTAAAACAAATCATTCTTTATATTAAATGAAACAACATCTTATTATCCCAAGGCAACGTCAAAAATCTTCCGAGTGAAGCGATTAAAAGATGGAATAAACTGCAGATTAGTTTTTCCACACTAAGAAAACATTTATTGGAACAAAACTTAGAAGGAAAAGTTGAATCCAATTTTCACGTACTTAATTCGATGTTTTCATTTGAACCATTTTTTTTCTTCAGTGAAGTAGGTCTTTTTGTAACATTGCTCAAAGTTACAAGCTAATTTGGTTCAAGTCTTGGATTGATCAATTTCCAAACTTGAATCTCATACAGAACCTTAAGTCAAAATGAAACCAACTTATTCAGAATTAGTGTATTTCTGTTTTAAGAAACATAGAATATAATAAGAAATTTAAAAGGTGCTTAAGTTTTGAACATAAATTTTTAAGTTTATTTTAATTCAATTTTATTATTACTTACGAAGATAATGGAGTTTGAATTCTTTTGCTATTTTAAGATTATAAACTCATTATGAAGTAATAAATCTTACATAATAAGAAATATTTTCCATTGATCTACTGGGGAAAAGATTAGCGTATTCGAAAACCGATACCGGAAACCAGTTAACCGGTTTTTTGCATTACAGAAAACCAACCAGTTTCGAATATTTTAAATTTTCGAATTATTCGACATACCATTTTTGTCTCTTTGTTAAACGGTTTTTAATGGAAGGCTCTTTTAAGGTTTTCCCTTAAATATTTAGTTTCATTTTCATATATTCCGTCACCATTTCAGTGAAAAAATATAAATATTTCTTTTAAATATGATTTATAAGGATCAGGAGTTTAGGTATTTTTTTCAATTACATTAAAATTATTTTCCATAGATTTCTTTTGTCTCAATTCATAACACGAGGTGGTCCAATTTGAAGTGTCACCGACTACATCCCATATCATTCTAGAGATCTGTAATCTTTCAAATCAATTTAAAAACATCACAGCTGTAACCGTGCGAAACTTATTTTTTCTCTTCTTGAAACCACCCTAATAATAATCGAATAAATTTTTAAATCGCCAAATAAAGTTAATTTCTAAATGTATGAAATGTATAAATCTCATTAACGTTTTAATTTTATTAATTAAAAGAAAAGAATCATGTTATTTGATCGCAACTATGTTGTAGCATATAATCATTTATGTCTGCATATTTTAAGTTTGATGAGCATATTTTTTCCTCTCTATTTAAAAAACACTTCCAGTTTTAGGTGAACATATTCTCCGATTTTCGTTATTTTTTTTTATAAAAAAAAAAAAAAAAAAAAAAAAAAAAAAAAACACAAACTTTGCGTGTTTTTCATGTATAGAAAAAATGACTCCAGCTTGTTCATTGAACAAGGAGATTAGTGGTGATTAAAAGTGTAATTTACGTGTAATAAAAATAAAACCGAAAAAACTACAAAATTTTTCATGTTTTAAATAAATCATTACATAACAACATTTTTCTTTATAAAATGTTGCACATTAAATGAATTCTTCAAGCTCATTCGATAAGATATTTTTATAATAATTAGGGGTTTCCCCTGTTTAAAGCCCAGTGAGAACCATATAAGACATTTTAAAAAATTTAATTAAATTCTTGCATCAATTTGAAAACATTTTATGTTCCATAATAAATTATAGATCTAAGGCAAAGGGTTACCACTATTGTCTTTACTAAGCTCCCGACTATTCATTTTTCTTCCACAGTATTTTCATAACAATTAATAGGAACAATTCACCATAAAAATTCCAGATTACTCATAGCCCCTGATTACTCACCACTTGGTTTATTGTGTAAGTCCTTCGAAACTTGAGTGTCTTGTGTAATTAATGCATTTAGCCAATTCATCGTCACTAGGTAAAATGTAAAGGGACAATAAGCACTCCCAAGTGTTTTCATTGTGTATCGTGAGGACTCTATAGAAGAGACAATCTCTCAGCGCCCATGCTAAAACGACTAGTCGAGAACTAACTGGCTTTAAATAGAAAACTTTTCAGCACAATAAGAAATAATGATCCTTTCCGATGCAACGACCATCGTATTATAAGGCTTTTTGGATATTCGTTTAAAATATTAACAATTTCATGAGATTTATGTGCTTTAAAACTTTTTTCCGGGGGTCTTATATGGAAGTGAAGGACCGTTTTAGGTTTACATTTATTTTATTGTAATTAAATATAAATACAATATCAACGTCTATATAAGACTTTTGTACTTTAAAATTATATTCGGAAGTGGAGGTTAATGCACCAATACGCATTAAATTTGGCACGTTGCTTAAGAATATCACAAAACTTATTTGTGTAAAATTTCGTTAATTTTAATTCATATTTTGAAATTTTTGAGCCAGAAATCCCATTTGGGGAGGACATTTGTATGAGGCCTTTTGTATGAAAAAAATTATGACTCACAACCAATTTCAATAAGCATCGTCCTTGGGTCAAAATAGTACTAACTGCCAAATTTTATTTATTAAGGTATCTTTCAAAATTGCGAACAAGCGAGGGAAATCGTTAAAACGGTACATAAGGTGATTATGAGACAATCAATATACTTAAAAGTGGTTGTAGCAGTATTTTTCTACCATAATCCTTTTGTGGTTTTGGATGCAAAATGTTGCATCTTTTAACCTATAACTTTTCTTCTACTGATCTGAGTTTAGGGATTTTGACACAATTCATATAGCAGTGTTTTATGAATAAATTCTGTTTTAATCCAATGACTTTTAATTGTAAATTAGCAAACGAGGTTCTATAACTATTTCCCACAATTCCGATTTTGACAACCCGTTACAAACAACTGTACAAACGTTGAATACTTAAAGATATAACATAAATATTAGAGATGATTGATTTTTTTCACCACTGCGATACAATCACTGTGGTTGGTAAATCACTGGTAACTACAGTAACTGAAATTAAAATTATCCATTTCCTACGTTACACAGTTTGAACTCTAATAGAGACTCCAATATTCAAAGAAAACAATTTCCTCTGTCGTCTTTTGTTTGAATGTTTTCTCTTAAAATACTGCATCCAGAAAAAAACTGAAGCAAAATCAATGTTGAACATAGTTGATTTTGGATTAAGCACATTTTTATTTAGTTTGAATTAAATGTTTTTACGTTTGTGGTGAAATAATATTGTACAAGTTAGAATCTTTCGATATTAATATATAAATTTTTAAAATTAATTTTAAGTTGTAAAATCTCAAGTAGTAAAATTTCAAGAATATTCTTAATAATTAATAAATTAATTTAACATTTTTCATGTTTGAAGCAAAATCAAAACTGAAAGCAGTTAAATTATTATTCTTATTTAAATTAATTGACTTTGATTGAGAACAGTGATTTAAAAATCACTATCACACGAAATTATTCAAAAATCACAATATCGCTCTTCTCTAAAATATATACATATTTCTTTCAGAAGTCATTTCAAAATAATAATCATTGTTACTTTTAAAGTTTATTAAAAAGATTTCAGAAAATAACCAAATATTTACTTAGGTTTTCCGGAAAAAAAATCTTCCAATTACCCAACATTATTTTTGTCACAGACAATCATTAATACACACTTATCGACTACTGGTCGTTTTTTAAAGATTTTCTTTAATCTTTCAACACGAAAAATATATCAGTCTTTTTACGCAGTGGTAGGTAAACTTTATCTTTAACATCGCTTCTACTTAAAAGTGAATGAAAAAAAAATAATCGCAAAAGCCTAGATAATCAGCCTCCAAAAAAAAAATTATATATAAAATAGTATTTGATGTTATCGCTTGAATATCGTAGAAGATGCTACCAACAACTACAACTACAAAAACAATTTCTATTATAAGTTTTCGACGTCGTCATCGTTAACGATTGTATTGAGTGCTCAAAAGCCATTCAATTGTCAACTTTGTTTTCTTAAAGAAAAAAAACTCTTGTTTTCCTTTTGGTTTATTTGCTTCTATCCGCAACTACTTATACTCCTGCCTCAATCCTCTAAATCCACTGTATTACAGGCAGCAACATTAAATTTTTGCTACCAATACCCGACAATTGCTTTTAATGTCTACAGACTCTCTATAATACGACAATGCGACAATTGGTGATAACTAGTTGAGAAAAAAAAAGAGGACTAAGACCAAGAGCAGCAGCAGCAATATTAGCCACATTATGAGCAACAACAGCATCTTGTTGTAGCTAAAATCAAGAAAAGAGGGTCTTAAGAAATAACTAACAACAACTATTGAATCAACGAAATAAACATTAAATCGTATAAAAATGAATGTGTGTGTCGGTGTCAATTAACGGCGGCATAACATGACTTGAGGCAAGATTTATGAGAAAATTTTTAACCAACAATCAACAACAAAAACAAAACTTAAAGAAAAAATATACTTTAAATAAATAAATTTACTAACTTATAGTTTTATTTATCAACTAAAAAGACATAAAAATGAAAATAATTGGAAGAAAATAAAAAGGAAACGAAACGGTTTTATTTTCAAAAGTTTCCAAAAAATATTATGTAGACAATTGTGTTTCTTTTCAGGCACAAAATTGAATCCAACAAGAGTTTATTTTTCTACCCCTAAACTTGGATTTGTTAAAAACTTTTCGATATTAAGGGATGATTTTATGATTGAAGGAAGTATATTATTATCCCTTAGTTTTATATATCAACTTAAACAAAAGTCGTTTATAAGCAGTCGTGGCCGAGTGGTTAAGGCGTCTGACTCGAAATCAGATTCCCTCTGGGAGCGTAGGTTCGAATCCTACCGGCTGCGGGAGAGCTTTTTTGATATTAATTTTTTATTCGAAAATAACAAAAAATCCCCAAAATTAACATTTTTATCGAATTTCAGACATAAATTTTAAACTTTTGATCGGTTGGATAAATTTGCATAAAATATAAGCAGTTAATTGAGGGCTCAACTTAAATTCTATCCAAAAATTGTAATATGTTGCAAATTTCATCAAAATATCTCTTAAACTGAAACTTGTAGAATGTTCACATCGGAAAAGCCAGTCGTACAAACCGGCATTGTTAAAGATGTGGAACCAAGATTTTTTCTGTCATAACGATCAGTTTTAGGACTACAAAATGATCTACTTCAGACTTTTAGTCTTTTTAACCGCATGTGAAATCTTTTCTGATTTCTCATGACCCTTGTTATTTATCTCTTATATTTTTCGAGTTATTTACTTTTCAATTTTCAAGATAATTTTTGCCTTAAAAATTTATACAATACTACCAGACCCGGCAAACCTCTTTTTACCAAAGCAAATTTTTAAAGCGTCGCTGGTCCAAACATTTGTGTTGTATTATCATACGATTTAAATAAATTAGAAGTAATTTAAAATTGATTTGTATGAGCGGTTCCTCCCCCCATATTTTCCAGTGATGGTGTTTCTCAGTAGCATAATTGTTGCAAAATTTTAAGACTTTCGCTGTTATAGTTCCTTTGACATTCGATAATCAATATTTGCTTTGTATGAGGGGTACTCCACCCCCTTGACCTACCCGTTCAACGTTTTTTCCAATAAAAGAGTTCATTGAAAAAGTAGTTGGGACCAAATTTGAGAGCTCTCGCTGTTTTATTTCTTTAGAAAATTGAAAATCATTATTTGCTTTGTAAAGAGGGGACCTCTGCCCCTAGTCCTATCCGTTCTACGTTTTGTAAGTAAAAGAGTTCCTTGAAAAAGTTCTTTGGACTAAATCTGAGAACTCTTGCTGTTATAGTTCTTTAGATATTCTATAACCAATATTTGCTTTGTATAGGAAGTACACCTACCCCTGGTCTAATTAAAATTTTTTATAGCTTATGTTACTTTCAGTTACATTAGGATCATTTTGTGAAGATTTCATCAAAATTGGTCCAGCCGTTTTGGAGTTTAAGCGTTACTTACATACATACTTACATACATATACATACATACATACATACATACATACATACATACATACATATACATACATTTACATACATATATACTTCCTATTTTATATATATACAATATACAATATTTATATTTTTCAGAAAGTTTCTCTACATAGAAAGTAAAAATTTAAATTTTGTGTCCAAGAGTCCTATAAAGCTGAATTCATACCCTCTAAAATTTGTTAATTTTTTATCAAAATTTTAAATTTAACAAATTTATATTATAGAATGTCAATCCCTGAATTTTAAAACAGAATTCAGTTTTGAATGTTTTGACTGCTAAAAGCGATATAGACCGAACATAATAGGGGTCAAACAAATTCAGTTGATTGAAAAGGTAGAAGGAATATGCGGAAAATATAATCTAAACGATATAATCAATCAAAAAGACAGCAATAGATAAAATATAAGTCACATAGAAGCGAGAGGGATCTAAATCTGTAACATTTCATCGGCTAGACGTATTTGTATCAAATTTAACATAATGACATTATAGCTTCAGCACTCTGGAAGCGATTTTGGCTACATAGAGTTAGTTAAAATATAAAATTAATTATGAAACAAAAAAGATTATGGTCAATATCTCCACCCAATTCAAAAATGATCAATTTTCGAAATAAATTCAAAAAATACCGTTTTTTACCGAAAAAGGCTTTATTACACAGAATGATTTAGTTTAAACTTTGCTTTTATCAAAGTCAAATCCCATATCCATTGAATTTTTTAATTCCTCCAAAATTCATTTAAAAAATGATTCAAAGTATCGGAACATTTTTGAAATATTTTGTATTCCAAATAAACATTTTAATGTTTAGTCGATTAACTGGTCATAATATTAACCAAATAATAAAATAAAATATTTAAAATTATTTTTCTATTTAAATTTAAAAATCAGTGAATTGAAACATACAGACCAAAATCTAAGAGTCGACCTCTAACTTCAAGCGATGAGCTTTCTTAAAATTTTTAATTGTTAAAATTACTGTTGTGGCGGCAATAAAACACTCCTGGTTTTTACTATTTTTTAAAAATACAAATTTTCAGTACAGTTTATGAACGAGACTATATCTTCGATTTACTCCAAGAGAAATATAATATTCTCATAAATCTATTTAATAAGAAAATCTGGAATTTCATTTCCTATACACCGATTTTCTCCACTTTTCTCTAGAAAAATATATCAATAAATAATATGACAAAATTTAATGGGACTCAATCAGTTTTCAAATGAAAGGGTCATAAGCGGTTAAACATATTTACTGTAAGAGCTTTTTTACATTTTCCATGATTATACATCTCTTATTTTAAAATATAAATTAAAATGAAAAAAGTGTGCGTTGGCCGGGAATCGAACCCGGATCAACTGCTTGGAAGGCAACTATGCTGACCATTACACCACCAACGCCCTGTAGACTTGATGCCTTAAGCTTTATATTAATGACAGCAAAAAGAATAACAAAAATAAATAATAAAAATTCTAAAATATTTATGTATGTGTATATGTATATGTTGTGTGTGTATATATTGTTATCAAATAAACAAAAATAAATTTCAATTGATTCAAATATTTCACAGTGTACCCAGATCGATAAGTTTCATGAAAACAATTTTGTAATCGTTTAAGTTATCTGACTTGAATTTGACATAGTTCAAAGAGTAATTAGCCCTTTCTGGCCATAGTTGGCCACCTCTGTTGACGAGGTTCTGCTTTAAAGCACTATCGCAAAAAATCTGATCCGAAATTAAATGATGATCGCTTGAAAATTTTAAATTTATTTGATGAGCTATCAAATCGCCATGCTGAAATGTCAGTATTGTTTATAATGTCAAACAAGTGAATATATTGATTAATTTGAAATATTTTAATATATCCAACAAAACCCATGTTGGTCTTACAAAAAGTTCGGACTACTTGGTACGGAAAAGTTAAAGCTAATGAAAAGCACTTGAAGCAATAGAAGTCAAGTTTTATTAAGAAATATTCTTGTGCAATTTCCTGGTTAAAATTTTATTTTAGTGTTGCTCGAGGGAATTTTTAAGAAAAGTTAAGAACCCAACAGCAGTCAAAATTACCCAAAAAGTATTTGATATGGCAAGCGTTCTTATTAACATATATTTACGTTAAGAAATCTTCGATATCAATCCTTATTTAGCAAAATAATGGCTGGGCGATCATTTCAGTAAAGAAAGTAACAGTTTTAAACATGATTTATACGTTTTGGGTTTTCGCTATTTTCGCATGGAAAAGTGAAAGTATTTTTAATGGACAAGTTCGTATATATTGGATTTTAAAATAAATATCGTTAGTCGTTTATGAAGCCGAACTACACTTAACATAGATGATATGTATATCCAACGATTGCAAATGCTTTCGAAAAGTTTTCTGTTTAAATCCAGGAATATTAGTGCATAAATGACTCAGATATTAGAAAAAAATGAAGGTTTATGCGCTGAAGACATGAAATGAATCGGAACATTAGTATCTGAGTTATAGGTAAAAACATATTTTCCTGTATCTTGAACCTCCTATGAGAACTATGGACTTGGTTATGGCACTGATTGATTAAAAATTTTCCCCGAATTTAATCTTTTCATTTTTCAAATCGGTTCATAAACCGCCGAGATATGGTCAATTCTTTCCTTAAAAATTAGTCCCATGTTGTTGTTGTTTGTAACTATAACGACGCTTAAAATAATGTTTTTTTTAGATTTTGGCCATTCCATTAATGCTAGAAATTTAATTAAAAAAAAACTAATGGGTCAGAAATATTTTTGTGGATTTTTATTTGAATTCCGAGATATCGGCGAAAACATATTCTGACGCTCCTGGGGCAGCTACGGATCTAGTTGCCACACGGAATAATTTTTAATTTTTTTCTCGAATTTTAATTTTAATTTTAACAATTTTCAAATCGATTCATAAATAACCGAAATATTAATAATTCTTTATATTCCTTGTGGTTGTTGTTGGATATATTATTAAAAACAATAACAATGTAAGGCAAAGTAAGGTTTTCGACTTTTTGAGCGTTCTATTTAAGCTAGAGATATAAATTTTGTACCAGCAGATCGGAAATAATTAAGAGAATTTTTAAGTTGACGACAGCACAGTAATCGCTCTATTAGTTTAAGAGTTATAAGCAAAAACGCATTTTTAGATATTTTGAACCTCCTATAAAATATATGGACAAAATTTTGATGCAGTAAATTAGTCATTTTTTTCTGAATTTGGTCTGAATTAACCTGATTAGGTCAGAAGGGTATATTATGAAAGCTTATTTATAACAGAGACTTAACGTTAAATGTTATATAAGCAAAGGTGAAGAGTATAGAAAATTCGGCGCGGCCGAATTTAACACATTTAATTTGTTAATATTAACTTTGATAATTTTCTAAAACGATTTGTACCATTTTAACAACATCGGTCTCTTATTTCTCGTGGCTCTCATACAATCCATTTCCGAATATACTTGTACGTTGGTGTTGGTTTATTACTCGTCTAAATACAAATCAAAAATAAGTGTTTGAACTTTTAACGGTGTCGGTTAATAATTTCTTATAGCTCTTGTATAATCCCTTACGAGGACTGTTTTTTTTTTCAAACCAACAATGCTTTGTTAGGTTTTATATAGTGGGGATTTACAGACTATAACTTTTATTAGTTATTATCTTATTTAAATTATTAAAATTATTAAATTATTAAAAGAAACAATTCATACGTATATCATGATCTGAACATATTCTGAACACATCAATTCGTTTAAATTTGACTTGGATACTTTGCAAAATTTTTGCAAACTTAAAAAGTACCTAAGTATAAGACAACGCTTTGCCACAACTGTATCAATGGCGTTGGTGGTGTAATGGTCAGCATAGTTGCCTTCCAAGCAGTTGATCCGGGTTCGATTCCCGGCCAACGCACACTTTTTACAGTTCTTTCAGTTTTGCATGTGAATTCAGCTATTTTTTACATTTTTTTGTTTTTGGGAAAACATTTTTAGCACTTTCTTTAAAATTTCTGAAGTTCCTATAAATCGTGAGAAATTTTCTATATAAAGAAAATTCGTGAGAAATTTTCTATATAAAGAAAATTCGTGAGAAATTTTCTACATAAAGCAAGTTCGTGAAATATTTCTATATAAAGAAAATTTTTGAGAAATTTTTTACATAAAAAATTATAAAAAAATTTTCTACATAAAGAAAATTTATAAAAATGTTCTCTATAAAGAAAATTTATAAGATATTTTCTATATAAAGAACAATAACGAAAAATATTTTTTTTAAATTTTCTAAATAAAGAAATTTTTATATAAAGAAAATTTGTATATAAAAAGAAAATTTATAAGAATTTTGCTATATAAAGAAAATTATGAAAATATTTCTTAATTTAAAAAAAAAATTTAGAAATTTTCTTATTCTTATTTAATTTGTGAGGAATTTTCCATAAGAAAGGTAATTAGACAGAAACTTTTTATACATTTTCTATATAACGGAAACTTAGAAGAAATTCTTTTACATAGAAAATTTTTAAAAAATGTTTATTATATAAAAATTTTGTTATAAAATTTCTTTAAAAGAAAACTTATTTTACATTTTCTTTCTATAGAAAATTTTTTTATCATTTTTTATATAGAGAATTTTACATAGATTTATACCAAATCTATATATAAATATATACCTATATATCGGTGTGTGTATATATAAAATATTTTATAATAAAGTTTCTCAACAATAAGTTAAAACTTATTTTTTGTTTGTTGGTGTTGGTGAATGTTGCTGCTGCTGTTGCACTACATTTTAATATTAAAGTTATTGCAACAAAACTGTTATACTTTCTCCATCGTTTGTCTGTCCGTCCGTCCTTCGTCTGTCTGCGTTTATGTCTGCTCATTGTCTACTGCATTTATTTATAAAAAATAAAAAATATATAAGTAACAGAACAGAGTAAAAAAAATCAGAAAAAAAACCTCTTTTATCCTTGTGGCTGGATGGTTTGTCGTGGTGCTTCTGAAACATGCTTTGGGTTTCATACTTTTTTTTCCTCTGCTTCCTTCGCTCTTTTGGTACAGAGATGTACGTTCATTCATTCAGCCACTTTGACTTTATTTGCTACGCTGTATATATTTCTCTTTTTCTTGTAGTTGTTGTTTGTTGGTCTTGAAAAAAAGTTTTTATTTAATAAAAAAAAAAATAATAACTGTAGAAAAAGGAAGAAGAACTCTAAGAACGGAATTTCAAAACTATTTGTTAAACATATGAAAAGTTTATAATACATATGTATTGTGTGTATATATAAAATATACTTAAATTTATATAATTGTAGATGGCGCTAGTTTATATACAAATTTTGTATATATATGTTTCATATAATATGAATATAATATAAAGTTTTACTTTCACTTTATGACTTAAATACACACATTTTGTTTTGTCGGTAAAACTCTTTTATTTAAATTCTATTAAAATTTAAGTCGAATATTTCTTTATAAAATTTTTGAAAAAGTCAGGTTTTATGTTTCATTTTTCATATAAAAATTCAATATGAATGGGGGCCATTATGAAATTGAGTTACTGCGCCAGATCCATACTTGAACAACCGCAGCATAATTTTTAATGTCCCAATTAAAAGAGATTTGTAACATATTTGTTGAAATTCGGAAGTGATGGTTATATGAGTAATATAGAAAATTATCGCCGATCGCTGAAGAATCGGAAGTAGAGTTACGAACATTTGTGGGCCGATCTTCTTGAAAACCTCAAGCCGGAGAGTGTTTGTATGTGGACAAAAGGAATAATTTTTCCCATGATAAAAGTTCGTATATTTAAGATTTGAGCCAAATCACCTCAAAAAAATACTATGAACTGTGGGTATTGCACCACTACAACCACCAATGATGATATAAGGTATAAAAAGGGAATATTAGTAGAATATTGCCATCTCTTCCGGAAAAAAACATTAAATTTGACATTTTCGTTTCTTTCAATTGAAAAAAGTGAGGATGTCTCAGATATCGTCCAAAAACTTTTTTGTAATGACTTGATTTTGTTCGATTTCTAGCGATCTACTTAGGACTTTAATAAATTTTGTTAAAATTTCATTGACCTATGACCAATAAGAAACAGGTAAGGGTGCCAACAACAGGCAGACAGACGGACATACGTCTGTCATAGATAAGTCGACGTGTTCAACACCCCTGCGGATGACGTTCCAACACTTTTGGCAACCATCAAGACTTGCAATTGATCGATAGACCCGGAAACTTTCTCCAGATTTCAGACTTAGATTATGACTCCTTCAAAAGCGGACATCGAATTCATCCAGTTTTAGGAACTATGGGCCAAGAACGGAAATGACTACAAAACTTTTAAAGTATTTGGGATTTGAGATAAATAATCTTTGATCAACTCTGATGAATGCTTTGGGCATTGCGGTGCTGAAACATCCATTCAGTTGTATTTCTTACACAACATAATAAAGAAAGGGCGGGGATAAAATGTTCCTAATAATAAAACGGTTCACTTTTGTTTTGATTTCTATAAAAAGACCAACTACACTGTTCCGAAAACAAGTTAAAACAGAAACACTTTCACTATCTTCATTTTTTTTTGAAAAGTTGCTTAGGATTCGAACAATACCGTAAGTTCTATATAGTATTCTACACCTGATCGTATAAAACATACTTATGAATCTCTCAGACAAATATGAAAGATTAAAGTCATTTTTGAAAGGGGAGCTCTTTAAGGCCAATAAAAAATTATGGACCGATCGTAGTAAAAATTAGGGCAGCATTTGTTAGTGCGCGCACTTTAAAATGATTTTCGGAAGTGGATCTGTATGAGAGCTAATGCCATTTTCTATCGATATTCTTGAAATCTGTTATGTGGATTTTTAGAATAAATTTATGTCAAATTCAGTTGAAATATATTTAGATCTCTATTCCGGAATATTTGTATGGGAGGTACCTGAAATATTGAAGCAATCATCACCAATTTCAATTATTGGCTCAAAATAATTTTAAATTTCATTGTGATGTCTTTTAACTGTAGCGTGCTTACAATTTTACACAAAATACATGGACATGGACTTAGAAATGGTTTTTAAGACGATTAATATACTTTAAATTAGGAGTTATATTATTTTTCTGTGTGCTACAAATTAATGCACAAATGCTATAATCGTGTATGGCATAAAAATTACAATGAGTTCAATTAACATTCTCTTGGACACTTGTCACTCATATCGGTTCCAACAAGCGGCCCAAGGCAAAAATAAACGAAATCCTAAAATATGATCATCAACAGCAATTGTTGCAGGAACATAAATTAAGAAATAAACTTTGTTTTGTTTTGTTATTTTTATTTTAGTTTAAGGAATCTAAAATGGCAACATTTTATTACTTCTGGTAGCAGCCAGCAGTCAAATTAGTTATTTATATCCTTAAGTCCTTTTTATTTTTGTTTTGGTTGGTTTCAATTGTCAATTTTTTATATTTCATCTCGTGCTCGATGGCATGTTTTATCCCTCTTTCTATCCTATTAACATCTTTTGAAAGGCTTTGGAACGAGAGAGAAGTTTTTTATAGTTTAAAAATGCCCATGAGAATTATAACGTGACAAAGTGCAATTGTTTGTTCAATACAACAAAAAAAGGCTTGAAATGGACTCTCCCTCGATCATTCTTTTAAAACGGAAACTGATAAAGAAATTGTAATAAAACTAAAGTTTTTTTAAAGATTGAAGAAAAAAATATATTTTGTTACAGCATCCGGTTATTTGCTGCATTTTATTTTTGTTTTCTCAGCGTGTAAGAATTTATTTAGTTTTTTTTTTTGTATTTTGTATTCTTAGTGTCCTTTGGAAAGCCAATCCTTTGTCAGTTTGTATCTTATTCCGCTTTCCTGTTCATATGTGAGCGATTTTTTTTTGTTTTTGAAAAATGTCTGTTTTAGTTTTGCGTTGTGTCCAGTCGTCGTCCATCACTGACGAAATAAAAATGTCACTCCCATTGCAATTCATCACATGACGAATGTGTTGTTTGGGGCGTAAAGAAATGTTAGTTGTTGGAAACAAATATTGAAAAAAAAATGTTCTCTATAAGAAAACATCTAAAAAGTTGTTCACTTTTTTGTTAATGTAATGAAAAAGAATGAAAAATATATTTTTTTTGAGCAGAAATTAAAAAAAATGTGAAATGACAACGCGCCCAACATGTCAAGTGAGGATTTTAAAATGAATGAATGTTGTTCAGAGGACATATATGTATGTATTATAGTGGAAATATTAGGGAGCTACATAATGGCAACAAAAAGTACATGAATAAACTTAATCCTATTTTAACATTTTATTTATACCCTACACCAACATAGGTTTTTTGGGGTATTATGCCTTTGTGCTGATTTTGGTCTTTAAACCCACTTTAAAGTATACCGATAGACTCAGAAATACTATTTTGCTCCAAATTAGGAGCCTATTGAAATTGGTCATATTCAGTGCGATATTTCCGGTAACTTCCACAAAAAAGTCCACTCAGAATGGGGTTTTCAAATCTATAAAGTAGTTTGTCAGAAGAATACTAAATACGGTATAGGTTATTTAGTATTTTTTTTTTGGAAAAACCATGGAATTTTTTGATAATTCAAATATAAAACTTTATTTTCGATTCCAAAAATATATTTTTTTTAGTTTTTTGTTTTTAAAATGTGCAAAATCATAGAGGAATCTTTTAATATCTGAATGAAAATCTCATTCAATTCGTTGTTGACATGCACACTTCTCCATTATGTTTATTGTCGTCCAAAGCAGATCGACCGATATCTGAGATAACCTCTAAATTCCAACAAGGAATTATCACAAAATTTCAACAATTTAAGGACCTAAATTATATTTAAGTTTAGAATCAAGACCTTAACAGAGGTTAACTATTGTTTTTGACTGTTGTAAAGTTTTTAAGGATGCAATAACTGTATGTGTAGGAAAAGCTAACAGTATATATTTATTATATATGTATGCTTGTATATAACAACAAAATTTATAATGTCACTTGTGGTATATATGACTTGTCACAAACTGATGAAAAAATAGTTGTTGGTCACGACCATTATACTCTATTGAGAAAGTATCTTTTTGTATTAAAATATATATAAAATAGCAGCAGCCAAAAGTAATTGAAGAAAATTTTATAAATTTTATTTTTTGAAAAAGAAGAACTTCTAATTTTTTAAACTGTTTAGTACAAATTTAGTACAATTTAAGTAAACTAAGTAAAATTCAATCATTATATAATTTTTATACCCACCACTACCACAAATGCTATATTTATTTTATCATTCCGTGTGTAACGCCAAAATATATTTTTTTATTCAAAAAAAAATCAAATCGGTCCGTAAGATTTTAAATTTGTCTTAATTATTTGTTATTCTCCTGAAAAAGTTTTAACCTACAACGAATCGATTACAAATGTTCTACCGCCATATTTTGAACGTGATGTAAATGTGTGAACATATATATCGCAGCAGTTTTTGGTAACTGCCTCGAACTGGTCATCAAACATGAAATGGGGCATCACTATTAACATTACTAAGTAATTTTAATATAAGCTTGTCCTAGAAAGTATCCTATTGTATTTTGACGTTACACAAAATGGAAGAGTATTTGTAGTTATTACATCTTGTGGCGGTGAAGTGGTTAAACATTAAGTTCATTATCCTCTGAGTAATACCAGAAAGACATCAGTTGAAAACCTAAATCAGAGTTAAATTGTAATGTCCGTCTGTCAGTAATATCGGTCTATTATAAGTTATAAGCTAATATCGGAGACAAAAAATTCCAAAAAAGATACTTCTAATTTTTTTCAGCAATACATTGCTACTTAAAAATCTATTTAAAAGTAACATATATTTTCATGAAATTCTTTATGGTGCAAAAATATAATCAAAACATGCAAAATTTTGATACACCCAAAAATTATTTTGTTATGAAGGTCGCACTTTTAAATTTAATTTTCTGAAATTTGCACATATATTTATTTTTATGTAATAATAAACCAAAGAACTGGAGTCAATATCTCATATAAGGCCCCTTCTCGGAAAAGGATTTTAATATTTAAATTTAAATATGGAACGATTCACTAAAATTTGTAATTTTTGTTATTCCAAATGTCTTAAATATATTTTATTATTTTCATCTTTATCGGTTAATATTTTAATAGATGTTCCATATAAGTCCGCCCCCCCGGAAAGCAGTATTTTTTGAATTTGCCTCAAAAGAGGGGCAAAACAGTAAAAAGATAGGCAATGTTTAAATATTATTATCTAAGAGGATCTGATTTTCATCGCCCATGTCCATGGTTTATAGACCAATTCTATTATCAAACTGTTTTCATATATATTATTAATTTGACAAATATCGGGCAATATTTTGTTATAGCTTCCACTTAAAGTGCTTTTACGGAAAAAGGTCTTAAGATTATAATACTCTTGAACTTTATTGAAATTTGGTATTATTTTTTAAATTGACATTAGTGTATGAATCTAATCTGACAATTATCGGGTCATACTTGGATATAATTCCCTTAAAATCCCACTCACCGGAATAGTGGTAGTATAAAAGGCTTTTAAATATTAACCAATTTCAACGAAATTCATACATTTTACTAAATGTTTTATTAACTGGTACCAATATTTATGGGTGATTTCAAGAATATGTGACCATATTTCACTGTAAATTTTAAAAAGGCGAATAATTAGTTTTTTCATGCGAATGTTTGCATATTTTAAGTGGTGGGGAGCACAGCAGAATATATTCATTAATATTTTTAATTAATATTTTAATTGTTAATTAATAATTTAATTTCAATTTAAATATTCAATTTATTAATAATTAATTTTGCGCCTCTTAAACTCTGCCCATGGCTCCTCTTTGCGCTAATGGAATTCTGCCATGGATGCTATTTGTGGTTTAGTCTCAGTTGTAATTCTACAGACTTCTGTTATCATTATGTTAAATTTTATGTTGATCTATTTATCCTTTTAAAAATTACATATTTTTAAAAAAAGGATTCTACCCCACTGTGCACGATGAATAAAAATTTTATAGTATTTAAAAAAATAATATCGTAATTAAGATTTAGATGAATTATATTTTGGAGAGGAATTTCCAAATGTTTAAGCCCTGATAACAAATATTTGGAAATTTATTGATTTAAAAATAAATGAAATGTTTTTATTTTTTGTTTAATTTGCTGAATTCTACACTGAACCAAAAAAGGTAGTAAATATAACTAACAAGGGTGTAGAATTAAAGAAAATTGGGTTAAATATCAACCAATGAAACCTTTATTTATCATAACGAAAATTTTCGTTAATTTCGTAATTCTTCAAATTGACGAAGAATTGTCAATATAAATAATAATTATTCAAATTAAGCAAAAAAATTTTATATTGATGAATATTATTCAATTTTGCTGCCGAAATTTAGTTAAATTTACGAAATTTTAGTTGGATTTGGAATAATTACGTTAAATTATTGTAATAAATTAATACATAAACAATTAGAAACCGGAAGCAGTACTCCTCTTATAAAGCATATATTGATAATAGAATATCTTTAGAACTATAACAGCGAGAATTTGACGCAATGAGTTCCTTAAGGAATTGTTTTCGAAAATGTAAAAAGGATAAACAGGGGAAGTAACCCCCCATACAGAGCAAATATTGATTTTCGAATATTTAAAAATCTCACAGCAGAGAATTTGGTCCCAGATCTAGGAAGAATTTTTTGCAGCAAAGCGTACAGGTAAAAGCCAATTTAGATAATAATTAATAGTGTCGATAACGTAGTAGACAACTGAAAATAGATCAATGTCAAGGACGGTGGTGAGCCGATCGGTTGTGTATTTCTGATAAAGTTACTTTAATATTGTTGATCAGCTGATCTTTCATTTGCATTTCCATGAATTATGCAAAATATTTAAATTTAATCATCTTAAAATTGATTTTATAAAATATTTTCCTTTTCAGTTAACATTTTTTCTTTGTCATAATTTCATTTGATATGACAAAGAAAATATACAAAATTATTTGACCGAAAAAAATAGTTAAATTAACAAATTTTTTATTCAAAATTTAAACCTAGAATTAAATGAATTTGTGCGATATTTTACTTACGATGGGTTACAGCCGCTTCTGCTAGATATCTGTTGATATAACATATTTTTCGTTAATTTTTTAACGAAATTTTATTCAATTTAATATATTTTAATTCAAATTTTTTAGTATATTTGAAGAAAATTATTGAAATTGTTAACTAGAATAAAAATTTGTTTATTTAACACTTTTTTTCGTTACAGTTCTACGAAAATTTTTCGTTAATATTACCTACGACATTTGGTTCAGTGTATTTAAAGCCGTTGGATAACGAATATGAGTTCAAATTTTAGAAACTTCTATTTCCAATTATTAAAAGTTTCAAGAATTTTTAAAACAAAGAAATTAATAAACTGTCAAATTACATTAACATTAAGGCCTTTTTTTAAATTCCATTAAAAATTTGTCGAAAAATAGAAAAATTCTTTTACAAGAACAAAAAATACACATACATTTTACAAAAAGGTTTTTTTAAAGTCTACAGTCACGTAATGAAAAATGCATTTTGCTCTGTTGTCAAATTTCAATAGACTACGAAACAAAAATAGTTCACAAAAAAATTGGAAACTATAATACACACTCACATACAGACACACACACGATTATATGCCGCATAAGAATTGCAATCAACTGCGAAATTGCCGATGTAACAAACATGATGAGAATTTCTTCGAAGGACCTGAACTAACACCTCCTTCCTTCTCTCTAATGTTACTCCACAACAAATGCCTTTATAGTAGATATTTTTATTATTCTATACATTTATAGTTGTTGTTATTCCAACAACTCTAATGTTGTTGCATTTGTACACAGCCTGAGCAGAGTATAAAAATATTTTTTGTGTGTTTTCGTTCCTTCGATGCGTTTGTTAAGATGCTTTTACACTTTTCCACACACACACACACAATCAGCAGCATCAATTCTTTCATATAAAATCGTATAAATTTGTATGTATTAAAGTATAAATCCTCCAGAGAGTTTAAATGTGTGTGTGTGTGAGCGGGAGGGAGAAGATGAAAAGAGAGTATGAAATGGGATTTACTCAAGGTCCTTAAACGCAATAAAGTTTCATTTTTAAGCCGTTTTTCTACGTCAATTTGATGTCTTTTCTGTTGTTGTAAATATTCCTGTTGTTGTTTTTTCCTTTTTTTTGGGAGATTTTACTTGCAGTATATGTTCGTGTTGGTTGGTAAGCAGAATAAAGGAATCTTGGCAAAAAAAAGTCTAAAAAAATATTTTCCATTAATTTTTGTCATAGTTGAAGTCCTTAGATATTTAACCGGAAAAAAGTGCAGAAATAACCCAACGAAATTTTGTTACCATAATTTTGTAAGAATACTGTAAGATGTTAATTTATATTTCCTTAATTAATATCAATAATTTTTATGGTCCTTCGAAATGGATTTCATACAAAAAGTACCATATTTAAATGATTTTGTTAAGAGATAAAAACGTTGACTTAGAAAGAGTTAAATTCAGTTATTCCTTATTGGTCCTTCAAATTGGATACCAACTTTTTTACCAATCGAAGTGAAATTTGTGTTAATATTTTCCTAAAAATAAAATTTTATATATTGCATTCACACAATAAGCGATGGTCCATATCAATTTATGCAGGAAGACTCTGAAACGCTTGACGAAAACACTACAAGGAGATGACCATTATCAGACTGAAATTTTAAATATATTTCATTTTTGTTTTTTGAGATCCTTAAAACGTAAACAAACAATTTTCCAAAGTTTCAAACCTTGAATGGACATTGAGGGCAATTTTTCCCCAACTTCATTTACTTTACTTTATGTTCCTAACACTAACACAATATTAAAGCCCGTATTAATCAGTCAGTAAGGTATACAAAATTATGAACCGATTCTCATAGAATTTGATGTTTGGTTTGTGTTTGAAGAAAATTTATTAAAAATAAGGTTTTGATTTTCGGAATTGGATGTTAGATAAGGGCGATGAGGAACTATGTACCGTTTCTGATTGTAAAAATTTCAAATATACGAAATATTATTCCAGTTTCTTTTAAAATTTGTGCATTTTCAGAAGTTGACCTCTATTGAAACTGTTCCTGACCCCATTCCAGGTGGATTTGTGTAGTTGTGAGTCGAGATATTGCACCGATCATTACTAATTTCAGAAGTCTCCATATTTCCTTCAAACAAAAAGAAATCATTTCATTCAGATATCTCAAAAATTGCGGAGTGTGCGAATGTTCACAACACACAGTATGTCCAAATCGAACTTGTAAAGAAATCTTAATTTTAAATGATTAAAGCTGCGGTATTATCGAGTTGATTTGGAAGAGTGAAGTCCCCTATCTGATTAGAAGCGTAGCCGAAGATCCTCCAAATTAAATAAATTTTAACCCAACATGATTTTAAGTGATTGAGTGTCTGGATATTATTGCTTCGGAAATGGAAATCTTTTTTAATTTCCCGATTCATGGACAAGTCCATATATATTATATTGAATTTTCTAATAAATATTTTTTCGTTTCAATTTTATTAAAGTTTATTATCCCCTAAGAACAGATCCAATATTTTCACCCAAAAAAAAAATCTCACTGGTTTATCAAAATAAAAACAAAACTTTTTTTAAGAAAATTTATCAGATGTGCAGTCGTTATGTTTTTATAGCCAAAAACAGTTCTAGAGATGTGTAGGATCCTACCATGAGTGATGATGTTGTTGAAAATATTGCTGTTGTTGTTGCTATTGTTATTATTATTATTTTCGTTGTTGCATTTTGGCAAAAAGCCTTGTAGTTTTTGTTGTTTTTACTGCTTTTGTTATTCTGATGCTGAGTAAGCAACATTTTTAGTCCTTTTGGATTTCTTTGTTTTTAAGGCATCAACTGAAATTCCTTGTTGTTATTATAATAACCAGACCAATACTAAAATTCAACACAACAACAACAACAAAACGCACACAACATAAACGTATCGAACATGTATTTCAAAAATTGCTAGAGAATGTGTAAAGAATAGTGGTCGGATCTACTCATAATGTGGCATTTCCAGTAACTACCAGGGGTAAAGGGCAAAAAAGGGAGTGAGATAAAGAAATGTTGATGATAATGGCGGCTGTTACAATGCACTATTATGCCATGTTTCTTTACACAAAAAAAAAAAAATAAACGGAAACAGTAACAATAACAACAACTTAAGTAATGCTTTTGTTCTCGAACGTTCATATGGTTTCAAGTATTTATGTGTGTGTGTGTAAAAGTTTGTATTTGTATTTTACATTATAAATGATATTTTTAGCCATTTTTTATGAGAATGTAGATGTATAAATTTTCTTCACTCTTAAGTTTTTGTATCCCTTCTGTTTTATCTTCTTCATTTCTTCAGTTATTTTCATTTCGTCTTTTTTTTGTCTATCAAAAAAAAGTGCAGCGTAACGCATTACGTTTATTACACCATCTTTATCATCGGAATATTTGTAGTGGTATGTGTGTATTTCCTGTTAAAGTTTCAGTGTTGTTTTTGTAGGTTTTCTTTTAATTCGTGTACTACCAAACGTATAAGCGATATTGGTAAACACACGATGCAGTGAGGGATAAAGGGAGCAGAACACATTATTGATGAGAAGATTTTGGAGAAAAATGCTCAACACTTGAAACTATTACTGCGTCTACTACTAATACAAATACACAAAATGGCTGAAAATTTATTGAAGTGTAAAGTCAAGTATTAACGAAAATATTAAACTTTATCAATATTCATGTTATTTTGGGGATTATTTTAAGGATATTGAATATATTTAATTTTAATTAGAAATTTTGAAGATTTAGAGAGGGGTTTTCAGCAAAACGACGTTAATTCGTGACCAATTATATTTTAAGTTAAGTGTTGAGTTTTTTTTCGGACAAAGGAATGTTATTGTGTTATCACTGATTTTTTAAATCAAAATCGATTTCTTTAGTTCAATCTTAAATTGACCATAACATGCTTATATAAATTATTTTTGGACAAAAGGACTTTAATATACTATTGTTATTAGATATTGTTACCGTAACTAAAATATTTGTTTATTCGCTTCGTAATTTTGCATTGATAACAATAGTTATTGTTATTGTCACAAAAAAATTGTTAACCCACTAAAATTATTGTTATCGCTACTAAAAATATTGTTATTCCAATAAAAAATTTTTGTTAGTTCATTAAAACATTTTTGGTTCGCAAAATTTTGTTATTAATAAAT
Organism: Cochliomyia hominivorax; assembly: GCA_004302925.2. Classification (NCBI taxonomy): domain Eukaryota; kingdom Metazoa; phylum Arthropoda; class Insecta; order Diptera; family Calliphoridae; genus Cochliomyia; species Cochliomyia hominivorax. The sequence goes on from PYHX02000495.1 coordinate 44,143,657, forward strand.
ATTCCTAAATTTTTTGGAAAATATATAAACAATATTATTTTTTTTAATAAAAATAATTTTATTACAGCAACGAAATTGTTATCAAAAGACGTTTCTCTGTCTGCATTTGGAAATCCCAAATCCAACCCGTATAAATATTATTTTATAATTTGGTTTTTTCTACTTAAATGACCACTCTGTCACTAAAGGGCCACTCGGCAGAATATTCTTTATGACAGCATTGTGATTTGAGAACTTAACAAAAGAACTTAAGTTTGTTTTTAATTAATCAACTTTGGATAGGACTTGTATCAGATTCATTCATATTTAATTTACACGCGCTCCCAAGAAGACAAGACAAATGCGCATGAACCGACCCAGTATAATCTTAATTTATGATTTGAAGTTGTAAACATATTTTCATCATACATATGTATTTGAGGTGATATACGGAAGTGGGATCTATATAAGGATATTTATAAGGAAGCCTCCACAAATAGAAGACCAAACATGACCAATTACAATAGGCTCCGTCGTTGAACCAAAATAACAACAATAATATGTACCAAATTTCCATACCTCAAAAATTGTGACCTGAAGAGTGTTCACGACATTAACAGCTAGCAGGGCAGACAGACTGACGGGCGAACGGACAGCGCTTAATTGATTCATTTCATTTCTTCTATATGTGACAAACATCAGCCCAAACGCATTACACCACAATACTTATGGTAGTGTAGGGTATTATAATTATCTAGGGAAATATTTCTCTTAAAATGCAACACTATTCCAAAATTGTTTAACAGAAATATTTAAGTGCATTTCAATGTTAAATTCCAATCACACTACATTTACTCCATATACAAAACAATTCCATGCAGGAAAAATGCATCCTAAAGGACATGTCACACTCACTCACTCTTAAACTGATTAAATATAAAAGATAACAGGTAACTTTTAATGTGTTTAATAATGTTTAAGAGTGAATAAAATAAAATGTCAGAGAAAAAATCCGAAAAAAATCCTTAATGTGTTGACAAACACAAACTGACATTATTAAATTACTTTTATACTCATCATTATCCTTAATATTTATATATGTATTTGTGTAAAATGGAAAAAAACCATATAAAGGATGCTGAGTTTTTTTGTTTAATTTTTGAAACTAAACAAAATCACATTTAGAAGAAAACAACGAAAATGTGAAATGTTCAGATATTTAAGTTCTTTTTTACGTACATGAAAAGGTCAGTGCACAAAATGAGGTTATAAAATTTGATTTTTATTTAAGATTTTCCATGTTTTTTTTGCTCTTCAAATTGGTTCGTGGAGACTTTTGGGTTTTTAACTGAGTTTTGGAATTTTTTTAAATGAGACAATTTAGCTCCAGAATTATGGTCTCAGACTTACTGATTGATCACCATCTCACAGCCAAAACGGCTAAAGCTAGTAACGGGCACTTCTTAGTATACCGTTGGACTCAGATTCATTTTCAGAGACGATTTAATGATGTCAATCCGTTCGTCTGCCAGACTGTTCATGTAAACTTTGTGAGCAAAATGCAGGTCGCACTTTTTAAGATGAAATTTAGCACGTGTCATTACTTTAGCCCAAGAATGATGCCAATTGAAAATTAGTAATGATGGATTCATTGTTCAACTAACTTCCATACAAATTTGAGGTTTTAAGGTTTTACAGTCATACATATAAAACGATATTTTTCCAAAATAAGTTTTATAATATTCTAAAACGATATGGCAAATAATACGAGGATCGCTTCATTACTTTCGATAGGTCGCATACAACTCGCCTTCCAAATATCACTTTGAAGGGCATAAATCTCACATATACATTGCTGCTGCAATTATAATTCGTCAAATTAAGATAATATTAAAAAATCGGTGTAATAATTTGCACGAAAGTCGGTCCATATAAATTCTTCTAGCCCTTGAAAAGCAATTTCTTTAAATGTATTCATCTTTTGGATTTTATTTTCAGCCAACAGCTGTTGTAAGGTATTAATATGATGTGTATATTAATTTTCTTATATCTATACCATGTAAGATTATATGCGTTTATATTCAGTATGAATTCCATCAAATAAATAAAATCTGAGTCGTTAAAGCTACATCGTCCTGTCTGTCTGTTAATATGCTCACATCCAAAATATTGACAGAAGTTCATGAAAATTTGCCCTGAGTATTCTGAAATGACTGAGAAGTTTCTTTTTTAGAAATGAGCAAATAGTTTTGTGCTAGCAATAGATATAGACCGATACCTAAGGCAACCTCAAAATTAAGCGAAGAACTTTCATAAAAATTTGATTTAATAACCGAAAGTTTAGATTGAGATTTCGCCACAATATTAAGTTTAACGTTTCTCATTTCAAGAATGATCAAAATCGGTTCAGTAGGAAAATGTTATAGCCAAATTTATAAATAATTTGATGACTTACTAAGTGTTCCTGTGCTGTATTTAAAAAATCATTTATATATTGTATGGTGCTGTGAGTCTGTATGTATGTGTGTGAATTTTCTTTAATGTATTTGTGGTGAAGGGATTCGCCTATTGATAGCATAGGCGAATCTTCAATAACTTTGAATATCATCCAAGCTAAATTAGACTTCCTTTATCCATATTAAGATATTTACTTTAGACAATTTCAAGGACATTCTTTAGCGTGTCTTTGTATAGGGTACCTAGATTTATTTTCATTCAAAGTAAAAAATATTTTAAAAATTATACTTCATTAATTTCACAACCATCAACTTTAACCTAAATACAATATTTTTTCCATTTTAAATCATTTATTATAAACAAAATATAAAATATATCCTGTTTAACATCCTGTTAAGTAAAAAGGACAAGCTATAAATAAGATATAGAAAAAAATAGAAAAGTTAAAAAGAAAAAACAATATCATTTAACATCCTGTATGACAAGTGCTACATAGATAAATATATATTTTCTTAACGAAATAACAATAATAACAAATGAAATGAAGGAGTCATAATAACGCTGACATTACTGGAAGAAAAACAAGAACTAAATAATATTTTATCAACTGACAAACAATAAAAATATGCTGCTGTAGCTGCAGCAGCATCTTTGTTACTTTAGAATTTAGGTTAACTGTTGCAAAGAGAAAAATAAAACAAGTAAAAGTTGTAGTCGGTCAAGCCCAACTACAACTATGACTACAACACCACATTGTTGGTTACTAATGGTAGCTATCAACAATTAATGATCGACCCACGTATAAAATATATTTTCTAATTTGTGCTTAAGAGTGCAGTATATTATGGTATGAATATATATGTATGATTAGTGCGCTTTAAAAGGACTTTTTCTAGGGGGATAATACGGGAGCTAGATGAATATGTACCGACTCTCGTAAATTTTTGCTTATATTTATCTTTGTTTGACCAATTCTTATCACAATATATGAGATTAAGCCCTTTTAGGTGTTATTTATGAGAAATAATGGACCGATCTTCATATAATTTTGTACATCATTTATTAGAATATTATTAGATTTATTTGGGTCAAATTTCGTTAAAATCGCTTTATATTCAGGACTTTTATGACCTTTAAACCCCATTTCGCGAGGAACATTTGTATGGCGGCTAGATGAAATAATGGATCCATCATCGCCAATTTCAATAGGCATCATCCTTGGGCCAAAACAATGACACATACGTGCAAGTTTCATCCAGTTATCTCAAAAATTGCAACCTGCATTTTGTTCACAAAGTTTACATGGACAACCAGCCGGCCAGCCAGAAGGACATTGTTTAATCGACTTAGAAATTGATTCTGAGTTGAACGATATACTTAAAAGTGGTGGTAGCAATGTTTTTACAAACATAAGCACGAACGCATTATACACCAACCAACTATGGTGGTGTAGGGTATAAAAGCTTTCCTTTCGTGGCAAGTTAATTTTTTACACCCCCACCACCACGAGCAGAATCAAAGCAAAGCAATCATCTAAGGCTCATTAAAATATATACCGTTGCTGAAATTAAAAAGCTGAATAGATTTAGCTGTGTCCTCCCAGCCGATGTTGGAAACATTTTCATGCAAAGACTAATTGTCCGAAATTAATGATGTGTGCCAGATTGTTCTTTTCTGTCCCAAGCAGTTCCCTGTTAAAACTACAAATATCGGCTCAATAACAAAAATATGGGTACAGACCGATATGGGAAATAGCCGCAAAATTGAGAAGAAATACTTTCAAAAATTCAACAAAAAGTAATTCGATTTAACCATAAATCAATCTTGTCCTAGTCCAAATCAAAATTTACAATTTCAACAAGATCGGACTATATCGTTGCTTCCATACAAAATCACTTTCAAAATAAGAAGATCTCTCAGGAAAATATTTTCAATAAGGTATGTTATCCATATTTCTATAAACGCACCTACAAAAATTAAACAAGAAAATATTTAGTGAAATTGTTTATTAAATCAACTAATATTTTTACTAAATAAATAAAGACTTCAATAAAAATATTGTGATCTTTATTTGTAAATAATTTGTTTAACTTAACTTAATTTCTAATTGCATTTTCCTATAAACGCACTTAGGTTCATCAGTCTCTATAGCATTATTAATAATGCTTGGTGATCCTTTCTTATGAATTAGCTAAAAAATTCGATCTTGCATTGATTCCACTAATTTTCTAAAAATTTCGGAGTCAATTGTCTTTAATCCTTTATTTTTAGTTTAAGCTCCGCTAAAGTTCTTATGGCTTCGTTTTGGGCTTTATTTGAATAAAATTTATGGGTCATGTCAACCTACAAGTTTTCCATTGGGTTTAAGTCCGGACTGCAAGACGACCAATCCAACAGAGGTAAGATGTGTTCGTTAAAACATAATTTAGACCTCTTTGAGATATGTACCGCAGTATTATCTTTCTTGAATAAGCAAACTTTATCAGTTATCCATAGAAGATAGAAGTCAAGACCGTCCAAATTATAATTATTATTATTGTCATCAGTGAAAATTTTTTCTACTCATAAAATGTGAACAATGTGTTTGGAAGTTACAGGTAGTTTTAGTTTAATATCTTTTTGTGTAGAATTTAATTTTTTTACGAGCTGGTTCTTTTTTAAATTCAAAAATTTAATTTTACGACAAATTTCTTTATTGTAACATCGTTGATTATGTAAAAATTTTCTTTGATCGAACGGAAAAGTTCTCTTTGGTATTCTGCAGTAAAATTGAAATATTGTCATTAAAACCATGGCTTTTTTTAAGAGAAATTTATAATATTTTATACTCTGCGTCTATAGAAATATTCCACGTAAAGTAGCACCAACACCAATTGACCGCATGAATAAGACGCACAAGCAAGACTAAAAACTTTAACTTTACCCTCGGTTAATGCGTTTATAGGAATATGGAACAGTAGTATATCTTTGAAACTCTTATACGAGTTTTTATGAAATTTATAATAAAATCATTTTTATTACAAAATTTTCGTTTAGGGCACAGAGGAGTGAAATCCCCTTTTAAACGATTTTTTTGATATCACATACCTCAGAAACTGTTACAGGAATAATACCAAAATATTAGAGACCACATAATTTCGGTATAGGGCATGCTAGAGTGGTATTCCTTTACAGACGAAATTATCAAATATTTCCTACAAATATTTCGAAATAGACCATTGTGGAGCATACTAAAAATTCGGCATAGCCGAATTTAGCATTTCCACTTACTTTTGCTTCATTTTTCTCAAAATATTTTGAAATCTTCCATTTAATATATAAAACTAGAATAAAACATTAAAATGTTAAGTATGTAAAAATAATCGTTGAAATATAAATGTATGTATATAGGAGTATATTATATATATATAATTTTAATATATAGAAAGAAATAAAGATGATGACGACAACAAAGACTTACAAACAACAACGACAACATCAACATTCAAAACTATCACATACAAAAGAAAAATTTCAATGGCAAACTTCCGGTTAACTTTATTTTTAACAACAAAATGCAAAAAAAATACATACATACATACATACATACATACATACATACATACATACGTATTTATATATAAAATAGTTTAAAAACTCTCTCATACACATTGTGATACATTCAAACTACAGATGAAACTCAGGAATAACAACAACTACAACAATATATTCTTAAATAGTGCAACCAACGTAAATATGGTGGCAACAAAAAAAAAATAGAGAGAGAAAAAAAAGGATTCTTTTTATACAACTAAATGTTAAGAGGTTAAATATACATTATAAAATAAATATTTATACATACAAAACCACTTTTACTACTCTAAATGCAAGTAAAATATGTAACACATATACACACACTTACATACACTTTCATATATATATATATATTTAGATCTAACTAAATAACACACTCATAGATACTCAACATAAATACTGGAATCATTGAAAGCGACATTAAAAATAAATAAAAAATCATGAACAAAAGAAAGAACAAGAAATAAAATATATAAACTAAAAATCTAGTTAGTTTAGTAACAAAATAAGATATATATAATAGAATATATATATATACATAAGTATATGTTAGTTATATACTTATTATATATTGTATTTTATGTAAAGAACTTGGTACACTAACTTAAATATCTTTTATTATTACGAGAAAAAACTATTTATAAACCTTGACTATTTACTGCAAACAAACAAATATTTATGCTTCATATCGGAAAAAGCGCGAAATTTAAATATTTCATTTGTAAGTTTAAAAGAGTAATGGATTTTTTTTCGAAAATCAGGGATAAAAAGGCTAAAGGTAACCTTATATCTCTTACACATAAATAGGTATTAAGAAAATTTTGTACTTTCCGTTTTCCTATTAAAAATTAAGCTTTTTGTTTGGTTAAGTTACCTTTTTTTAATTCTCCCCATTTAGGGAGAAAGAGGGTAAAACTATAATTTTGTTATTGTGTGTGAGTAAAAAAGAGTAATAGCCTTTCTAAAGGGTAACTCTTCTAAAATTCCAAAAATAGTCAGAATTTATCCTTTCAAAAACAACCATGTGGGTGTTTGCTACTTCTTCGAAATTTTCCCTATATGGGGAGAAAAAGTTGAAAAGCTATAATTTGGTACTTTTTTTTGGCACCCAAAGTATCTTTTCTACCAGTACACTTACAAATGAAATTCTTATTACATTTGAAAATCAGTGAAAATAAAATAAAAAATAAGAGTTTGGTACTATTTGGAAATTTAGGGGGTAAAAATCGTACCAATATTTGGTATTTTTTCGTAAATATTTTATGGAAAAAATTTTCAAAAATTTAAGAAATTAATGTCGGTTAAGCCTGACAATTTAATATCCTACACTACATTGTTGGTTATAAATTAATAAACGATCCACGTATAAATTTATTTTCTAATTTATGCTTGAGAATAAGATTTAAGTCCTTGAAAATGATATTTGGAAGGTTGGTTGTTTTGAAAAATAATCAATCCGAATAACTTGGCACATTGTTTTAGACTTTATAACACTCAATTCTGCCAAATTAAAATTGATTTATATTAAGGACTTTTAATGACTTTAAACCCCATTTAGAAGCAACATTTGTATAGGGCAAGTTAAAATAATTTACCCATCATCACCAATAGGCATCGTCATTCAGAAAAAAATAGTTACACATATCAAGTTTCATCAAGTTATCTCTAAAATTGCTTTACGTTTACAAGGTTTACATGGACTTATGTCGAGCGGACGGACATCGTTAAAGTGGCTTAGAATTTGATTCCGAGTCAAACGGTACATTTAAAACTGGTGGTAGCAATATTATTTCTGTCCGTTACAAACTTCTGCACAAAGTCATCCACCAACTACAGTGAAGGTTATAACAATAATTTATTCTATAATTTGCTCATTAAAATTTTGGGAATTTGGTCACTAAATCATAAATAGTACCAAATTCTATTAATAAAATGGTACTTTATTTACTTTTTTCATGGATAATATATTTAAGAGTTTGGAAAAAATGAATTGTTTGGATTGCAACGTGAACATATAATTTTAAGTCAAATTATGGAAATGAGTATAAATGGATTAAAAGATAATTTTAGGATCTAATGTGGTACTTTTTAAATCTTCTATATGGAATCAATTACGTGTTGTATGTATTCTTTGAATGTTATAATAATATTTTTTTAAATTCTACGTCACTAGTAACCAAAAGTCATGTGATCAATTATATGGCCCTTTTTTGAAGCCTCTGATGGTACTTTTTTTCATAGCAATTAACGTAAAAACATAAATTTTGAGTTATATGGAACTATTTGGGCTAAAATCAACAATATATGATTTGGTGGTACTTTTTAGATCTTCCAAAGGAACTTTTTGTATTTATAATATATTATTTTATAATTTCTTTCATAATTATATTTTAATTATAATTATAATTATAATTATAATTATAATTATAATTATAATTATAATTATAATTATAATTAATTATTGATAATAATAAATTTTAGACTATTTAATAGTCAATATAATGGACAATATTTTGTTATAGTCGAAATTTTGTGCTTTATTATAGACGTAATTATTTATGTTACAGTTAAGACTATGGACTAGGCTTATGAACTATATTATAATTGAGATTACCTGTAAAGAAAAAATATGATTGCGGTAACCATAAACAAGAAGCCGTAACTAAAAAAATTGTTTATTCGGTTTGTAATTTTGTATTATAAAAAATAGTTATTGTTATCGGTACTAAATTTATTGTTATACCAATAAACATTTTGTTTATTTGCATTGTTATTTTGCATTCATAACAATAGTTATTGTTATCGTCAATAGAAATAAATATTGTTAGTTTATTAATTTTTTGTTTTTGAATAATATATCTTCATAATATATCTTAATATGAAACATTTTAATACAATTCGCATTTGAAAAATATGTATTATTATATAATTATTTTAAATCTTTTCGTCATATAATTTTATTTACTTTAATTGCTTATTTTTCATTAATAATAATTTTTCATATTAATAGAAATTTAAAAAAATATATATATTTATTCATTTTCAAATAATATTTATTATTTAGTCCTAATAACAATAGCTTTTTTCATTCGTGGTGTTTAATAACAATAAAATTGTGATCAGTCAAACATATTTTTATTATTTATATATTTTTAGAACAACTAATTGTTACCAAATAAAATAAATTCAACAATTAACATGTTGGTGATAACAATAAATGTTTGCCGCGAATATGTTAATGTTTGCGACGAACATATTGCAAAGTGACGTTTATGTGCGTGTATGAACTATATTATAGTCGAGATATAAATAGCAATCTCTACTACAAAATAGTCTAAAATCTTGGTAGAATATATTTAACATTCTGATATCTTAAATTATATTAAAACGAGATATAACACCCATATCTTAAAGTTGAGATTATAAACCATATTATAGTCGTGGGTTTGTACTAAATTATTATAATTTAGATTATCTATGTTATTACATTTATATGGAACTAAATATACATTATTAGGAAAAGAGGAAAAAAGTTAAAAGGTACTCAAACATTTACGGTCAGTGGGTCAATTTTCTTAATAATTGGCATGTGAATTGGGACTAATAAATAATTAATTTGAGCCGATTTTTTTTAAATATATCCATATCTGTAAGTTCTATGAGATTTTAAATTTATTCGTTATTACATTTATCTGGAAGCTAACAGAAATATTGGATTGAATTTCTTTACGAAATCTCTGAAATTACAAGATATATTTTAGAGACGGACAGAGCGAACAATCTGAGCCGAAATATATATTCAGAAGAGAGTATAACACCATAATTATCAATAACAATCAAATATGGTGGAATGGGGTAAAATATATAAAACTATTTTTAAATAACTTTTATTTTCAGATTCAATTATCAGATATGAGAAATAAATATTTCTGTTAAACATTTCAATAAATTCTTATCTTCCGTCAACAATAAAAGTTTAATTTATAATTAAAATGAATTATTAATTGTTTATATTAAAAACCATCTGAACAAATAGAAACTTTTAATTTTTATACATTTGTGGCATAATTATTTTGTTGTTCTTGAACTGTTATTATACAAAGTGGATTTACATTAAAGAAATGTAATTTATTTCAAAATTGACAGTCAGTTTGTTATTATTTTTATTGTTTTAATTTTGTACAATAATTATAGTTTTATTAAGAGATTAAATATATAAAACTTGGACTCAAAAGGAACACAATTATAAAGAATGTTTTAACAAATAATTATAACGAATAATATGAGACTTTAAATAACCGTAACAGATTCATGTAGTTTATAGAGTATTTTATTGGTCTATTTATTGATGAAGTATAGCTTAACATGCTGTAACTTAGTCTAGAGTAGTCTATAGATTAAGCTACGGGAAAATCTAAGGATTAACTTATAGCACATTCTACAGATTTGTCTATTGCATAAGTCGGGAAATTTTATTTTTATTACTTTCATATTTTTAACTTTATTTAGAGTTTAGCTGCCAATTTTAAAGGCAATTTCCAATTAGCTCACTTAAGTTTATCAGTGTCTGTGGCATTATTAGTAATGGGCGATCCAATAATTAAAATTTGATTAAAATGGATCACATTCGAGAGGATCTGGATTACTCATATTAGATTTTTCGATATAAAATTTAAATTACACTGGTGCATATATCTATATATTCTACGTAAGTTTAAATCAATTTATATAGCAATATTAATGATTGGATGGATGATCCTTTATTGTCAATTATCTCAAAAATACGGTCTGTCATTCCATTAATTTTTTAACAATATCAAAATTAATTTCCTCTCAAGCCTGTTTTATTTTAAGCTCCGTTAAATATATAATAAGTTTACCATGTATCTCCAGAAGTTATCCATTAGGCTTTAGTCCAGACTGCAAATCGGCTAGACCAATGCAGGTATACTGTGCCCGCTAAACCATCATCCATTTTTCATTCATAAATGAAAGAAGAGCATTTTCCAGCAATTCGATATATTTTGCGCTATTTATATTTGTTGAAACAAAGCAAATTTTAGATTTGCCAACTGCAGAAAATGCTCTCCAAATCAAATAACGACATAACGTTACGATAACCGAACATCGTTTTTTTATCTCAAATCGTGTCAATAACATGAGTACGTGTCAGGACCGTATAAATTACATTTTTTTCATCAGATTTCCAATTTAATCTATTTTCGTGCAAATTTCAGACGGTTTTCTATAAGCTGGTTTTTAAGCATTGGCTTACACTTTGGCTTCTTCTATTTTATGTTTTTAGCTTTAGCTTGGTAGAATTTCGAACACCACAATTCTGTTCATTCTTAAAGAAATTACGAAATTACCATTTCGAAGCATTTAATTTTTCTTCCAATTTCAAGATTGGAACATTCTAGGTCATGAAAATAAAATTAATTTAGACCTTTTTTTGATTGGGCAGAATCAGAATTTATAATATTTTATTTTTGAGATTTTCTCAAATAAAACTTTCACGTGTACTTTTATATAAATATTCTACATAAAATAGCACCAAGTTCTTGATCTCATGAATAAGGTACACAACAAGATAAAGAAAAAACTTTAAAAACTTTAACTTAATTTTTTAAAAGAATTAAATGCGTTTATAAGAACATGCATCAGTGTATAGTCCCTAGAATAATCTATAGCGTAGTGGCGGCTTCTGGGGGCAGTCTGTAGATAATGCTATAACTTTGTGTATAGATTAAAGCTAAAGATTAAGCTATAGCACAGTATATATATTAATCGATTTCGTAGTCTATAGAATTTATCTATGGCGTAGATAGATTAATCTGTTGCGAAGTCTATAAATTAATTTCGTTATATAAGGATTAATATGAAGCCTATTTTATAGCATTTTCTATAGATTTTCCTACAACATAGTTTATATAATAAACTATAGTCTTTTACGTAACATACAACGTAGTTTTTAAACTGTTGCAAACACTTGCAATAATTTTGTAGCACTTACGCTTTTTAGCAGGACAACCAACTAAAAGAAATTGCAATTATTTTGGGTTGCACCCAAAATAATGTGAATATAATAAAGGAAGTCACTTTAGAGAATAAAATAGAATTACCATATCAAGTTTTTCTTTTCTAATGATTCTTTTATTGTTTTGTTTTCTTGGCTTAAATATATTATTTACAATAGTTTTGAATTATTTAGTTTAATTTTCTTTTTTTTCAAAATTGGCATGTTTTTCAAAAAGTTTAAATGCAACAACATAAACCGAACCGATACAAACTTTAGAAAATTAAAACAAAATGAAGGCGACTTCTAGAGCAAATATTAAGGAATAAAAGAACAACAATAATAATAACAAAAACGTTTTCATATTATTGTCAATTTTAAGTATGTAATTGTATAATTGTAGTTTTTTTTTGGCAGACATTTGTATAACAATTTTTTTCTTTTAGCCGTTGAATTTGAATTTCTATTTGGAATGGAAAATAAAGGAAATAAAGGATAATTCTTGTTGTTATTCAATTGAAGCTTCATAATATTATTGTTGCTATTATTGTCAAAAAAAAACTATAATAAATGGCTGATTATTTTCTTAGTTTTTTTTTTCTTTAACTAATCAACTAAATTACAATGTAAACTTAAGGTTTTGAATAACGTTTATGGTGCTCATCCTTTTGTTAAAGGATAAAAAAATTCCACATTTAATTTTATTATTTTTTGAAATATAAAATCAATTTTAGTACAATTATATTGATGGTTCCATATAAAATATTAATGTTTTCTCTTTTGAGTGGCTCCAATTGAAATAGTGGCGTGTTCAATTTAGTTTTAATGACAACAAACAATTTTTAAAAAAGGATAACAGTTTTATTATAAATTCTTCGGTATATGTTTTCTCTGTCAATTATTCAATATTACATATCAAATGTAATTCTATTAAAAAAAGAAAACTCTTATTATTTGATTTTATGGGAAATGAACTTAAATTGTTAAGAAGTGGGTGGAGTTAAAAATAAATAGGATTTATATGTATCAATACTTAGACTTACTTTGGACAGGTCTCGATGCAATTTTTGATAAAATATTTAAGAGACAGTTAATTATATTTCCCGACTACATTGCAGTGGACAGATAGCATCGATATTTAGTCATACTACAATAAATTGATAACTATTATCTTGAAGAAAATATTTTCTATATCATGATATAATATTGTTTAAAATCCCTTCTAAATTAGGCTTTGAATTGTGGGATAAAGTCTCATCTATAACGTGATCTATAGCCTCATCTGTAGCAGTTTCCACAAAGTGATATATTATTATCTGTTTTATAGCATTTTATTGCGTAATCTCTACATTTTCCTACAGTGTAGCTAATCCATAGTCTGTACAATTTCATACTCTATAATATGATCTTGTCTATAGTCTATAATGTGCAGGTTCTCTTTGTCAAATTTAGTCGAAAATGACGAAAAACAATTACTGAACGATTCTAAAGAAAACTACTATAAATCCCTGGATCTAGATCTTGTTGGCTTACTGATATTTACTTATCTTGATATTTGACTATATCAAATCTTCAATATCTTCCAACATAAATGTGTGTTAAGTAAAAACATTATGTTTCATACAAAATTCCAGATTAATTTAAAGAAATGAATTTGAGCAAATTACAAAATTTGTAGAAGTATGTATATATTCAGAGTCAAATTTATATATCATTAGGATGAGGATCCGAAAAACATGACAAAACAATGAAAAGGTTCAGAATTTGTAAACAATATTAAAGCCAGCTTAAAGTCCCCACCTTAATCCAATTGAATATCTTTGAGATTTTATGGTTCAATACAATGATAAACATAACATAAAACGGGCGAATTAATGTTAGTTTAAATACCCTACATCATATGGAAAAAAATACCCATCATATATATTTGTAAGGGAGAAAGACTTAGTGCTACCATCACGGTTGCAGATCAATTCAGAATCACTTCCAGTGTCGATTTAAGTATGTGCGAAGGAACAAAATGTGCGAAAGAAAAATTTGTTACAACAAAATGTCAATATTAATATTGAAGAAATTGTAAAGAGAGAGAGAGAGAGAGAGAGATAGAACGATCAGTAATAAAATTCGCAAGAAATTCTTGTATAATAATTTTGGTTTAAATTAATATAAATCGATGTTCGAAAGTTATTTTCACGATCCGTGTGCCATTTATACGAGGATCGTTTGTTAAGTTTTCAAAGCGACCATTCATTAGCAATATTGTATTGTTTATAATAATAACATACCACCATGGATAATGGGCATTAATATGCGTTTAGGCGGATGTTAATAAGTACTCTTATCCCGTTCTTTTGCGTCAACTTAACTTGATCCATTTAGCTGGTTATCTGTTTATTAAACGTTGTGAACTCTATACATTTGTAGTTTTACAATTAGATTTTTTTTTTCGGAGCAAACAGGCTTAGAAGCAAGAAGGCTTAGGGAAAAGGAAAACAAATGGTAATGATCGGTACCAATACTTCACATAGTATTGTCCCCCTGCCTTTAGATTTTTAGCTTATAAATCAGAAAAATTAAAGTTATTTCAATTAAATTAGGAAAAAAATAGGTCTTTGTTCAAATTAACATGCCAAGAAGATCGGTTCCCAAATGTTCGTAGCATTAAGACGCACTTCCGAAGAAACGCTTTAAAGTCTAAAAAATCTAAATCTACAAAATAAATTTATAATAATCTGTATAATAAGGTCTTATATAACCAGATAAAAACCGTTCTAAATTTTACAGCGATCGGTCCATAGCCGTATATAACCCCTATTTAAGGAACCCCCTCAAACGGTAAAATTTTGTTAGTATGTTTGAGTCTCACGGAAATATTTCAAACAATTAAGTTTCTAGCAAAAACTTTTTAAATTTAACGGGAAATCGGTCCATAATTTCTTACGTCTGCATTACTGTGTAGAGTGTTCTAGAGTCGAATTATAACGACTATTGCACTCTTTTTTTATTGTTCGTAACGGAGGATTTTATATTATTTTTCCTCTTAAAACTCTACCTCCGTCGGCAAATATTCATTTTGCTTTTTCTATCAATACATTTTCAATTTCCGACGGTTAGTTTTCCTACAAGACAAAACTAAAGAAAATCCAAGATAACAAGAAAACAAAAAAACGTATAGGAAATAATAAAAAAGTGCAAAAAAGATGAGAAGCAAATAAAAAACTAAAACAACAACCGGCAAAACTTAATGCAATTCAAATATGAAAATGTTGCAGAAGAGATTCAACCAAATGCAAAGGAAAAGAGACGAAAGAGAAAAATTTTACAATGTGAAAATTAAATGAAAAACAAAGAAAATTAAATAGCAACAACATACACTGCAAAAAAGAACTCAATGCTCTTAGAAGAAAACTGCAAAGAGTTGCAGACAAAAAATACATAAACAGAAACAGAAACATTGAGCAGAAAATACTCAATTGAGTTATTTCGTTTGTTTACACAGAAAGAGAAAATGTTGCAGAGAAAACCCCCCAATTATAAGAGTAATAAACATAAAGAGCTAAACTTAAAGAGCACCATGAAAAGAGTAAAAATCAGTTTTTAATTTACAAATGCAAATAATGCAGTGAGAGCTTTACAGTCGAAAATATACTGCAAATTGTGGAGTGAAATTTTGCAGAGTTTTTTTTAATTGTCCGCCACTATTTGAGCTTTATAGTTTTTAGGGACTCTTTAAGAAATTCTCCAACTATGAAATCAACATGAAACCTATGAAATGAACAATTTAAGGTGCAAAAGGGGGCATTTTACAGTGTGTGTACACATGAGTGTGTGTATGTTTGTCATGATAACAACAAAAGCATTATGTGTGAATTTGTGTGTGTGTGGAAAATTTTTGCTGATAAAATAAACATACGCATTTGTAATGAAGAAGAATCGAAAAAAAGCTAAATACAAGATACAAGACCACGCCTACAATTGTGCAGAACACCCACGCAGCTTTTCTTTAAGCTTAATTTCCGATTGGCTATTTTGAGTTAAATTTTTAATAGATTTTGAGGGCCAAAAACAAGGGGCCATCAATGGGCGATGGACAATAACCGTTAGGTAGCTGATAAATTTTGAGTAATTTTTTAGCCAAATGCGTTGGTGTCATACGTAGAAAACAACACAAGAACAGCACACACTAGGGGTCGAGTGGTAATTGGGCGGAGGGGCTGATGGCGAAGGAATAGGAAGTAAAATTATCCTTAGTGGACTGCAACGCAGCAAACACTAGTTTTTATAGCTTTTGTTGTTGTTATTGTTTTTTACTATAATTCTTCTTTAGGTTTTTATTTCATTTTCAAGCTTTCGTTTAAACCAATTTTTGTGTTATTTTCATTTTGTTGGCCAAAAACGCAGTCGACCTTTGTAAACTCTGAATATAAGTTTGTGTGTGTGTGTGTTTAGTTTTTTTGGGGGTAACGAAATATGTGTATGTATATAAAAAATACAAAGAAGGAAAAAAATTCAGGATTATTGATGGCAGCACAAATACATTTATATCCGTCTTTTAGGAACAAACAAAACACAGAAAAAACTAAGAAGGACAAAACACAATAACAAAAAAAAAAGAAACTGCAACTCATAGAATCGGAGCAAGAGAACTTTAAAGGCCTTAGATATATTCACACTTACTCTCTGTCAGTCAGTTAGTCAGACATTTAGTTTGTTAGTCCATCTAACAGACACATGGAGGTGTTGTTGCAACAAAGGAAAGACGAAAAAAAGGAAGTTTTAAGGATAGAAAAAAATATATATTTACAAGCAACATAAGGCAGCAATATGATATTTCAAAATAAAAGATTTAAACATGATGATGATGGCAATGTTGCTGATGATGTTGTTGGTAAAATGCTATAAAGGTAAGAGGAGAGGACCATCACATACACTATTGAAGTGAAAGGCAAAAAATAAAACACAATTCATTTGCTCGTGTGTATGTGTTTAGTCGTTGTTGTTTTTTTGGTAGTAGATTGCGTGTGGACATTTGAACACATACATACACACACTGGGAAAAATGAATTTTAGGAACACAATCGCAACAACATTAACAACAAAACTATATTGATGAAGGATATTTAGAGGATTTTATATATATTTTTAAGTTGAAGTAGCAGGCAGCAGCATTTGGAAATTTTGTAAGTCTACAAGAAGAGTACAGTTACTACCATAGTTTATTGTTTAGAACATTAGGGTGGTACCATTCTATAATATTTGATATCTACTTTAAAATTTTATAAAAAACGGCCTTTTTGAAAATAATTTTGGAACTACTGAATATTTATAACCTACACCACCATAAGTTCGTGCTGATACAGAAAGAATTGTATTACATCTAATTCCTTCCGTCCAGCTGGCTTCGCGTTTAAACATTGTGAACACCTTATAGGTCGCAATTTTAGAGTTCAATTTGGTACATATTTTTTGGACCAGCGGCGAACCTTTAAGAAATTGGCCATGTTCGGTTCAATATACAAATGTCTTCTCGGTATGTACTTTCTATTTTAAAATTTCATATATACGATTTTAGTTTCAGTTAAAATCCACCTAATTTCAACAAGATCGGTCCGCAAATGACTGAAGCTTCTAAACATGCTCAGTTCCGATAATCACTTTGAAGCATAAAAATGTCAAACAAGTAAGAATGCTATAGTCGACTGTGACGAATCTTCAATAACAACAAACACAGTTCGTCATAACTTTTTTTCTACTGACCCGATACTGATAAATTATATATAAACTGCTTTTAAATCACTGGTTTATAATAGCGATTTGTGTAGGAAAAACGTAAACTTTCTTGTCAAATTTCCCTGTCTTACGACCATTAATATATATGTGATCATGCCACCAACCGGCAGAGAAATAAACAGCTGAGGAACATAGATTAATCTACTTAGATTTTGATGTAATGCGAGAATATTCACTTTATGGGGTCATAGTATTAGGAACGGAATGACAAAATAAATAAACTCTTATCACCACCTGTGAAAGGTATAAAAAGTAAAAACTTTTGTTCGGATCTGCTGAATTTTTTCCCAACCACTTTTTCAAGGAACTGTTTTACTACACAAAATTAAGGACGGATAGGATCATGGGGAGAGGTGTCCTCCATGTAAAGAAAATGTTGATTATCGAATATCTAAAGAAACATAACATCAAAAGTTCGACCCCAATCACTTTCTCAAAAATATGTTTTACTGATAAAAATATAGGACGGGTAGGATCAAGGGGAAGGGTACTCTCATACAAAAAACAAATATTAATTACCGAAAATCTTAAGAATTGTAAAAGCGGGAGTATTCAAATTTGTTCCAAGATCTTTCCCAAGTATCTTTTTTACCGGCCAAAATGTAGGACTGAGAGGGTCATGGGGAGGGGTACCATCCACTTTAAAAGGGCGGCAAAGCGCACCGGGTCTTAGCTAGGTGCGCTTATACTATAAATTGATATTAGGAAGTGGTTCTTAGAGTTGGTGTTGTATGAACTTAAACATCAATTCCTAGAAGATGTTTTATGTCAGTTATCTTAGATATTGGACTGATTCTTAACAGTTTTTCTTGATCCTTGGTCCTTGATCAGATAATCTGCACCAAATTGTACAGAGATATCGTTTAAAATTGCGATATGTAGAGTATTCACGATCTCACATGGATAGACAGCGGAAAGACATTGTTAAATCGACTCAGATTCCCGAAAACTTATAGGTATCTGCACGATCACCCTAATGATTTCTATAACCAAAAATAAATACATACACACACAAACAATTTTCCAAAACAAAAACAAATAAAATAGAAAACAACAACATGAAAAATGTATCATCATGCACAAGCATCAGGCAATTTTTCTTTTCGATCTGTACTTTGGCAAAAATTTCCTGGTCTATATGTTCTACACTGCCTTAGACGGGTAAGGGAGTGTATAAAGGGGGTATTGTATTTTGTGTGTGTGTGTGTGTAAGGGAGTATGCGTATATGTGCATATCCTGGTGTTTCATTGTAGGATTTTTATTATTTATTTATTATTTTTTTTCATAACATTTTTGTTGATGTTGTGTTGTTGTTTTTTTCCAGTTACTTTTTTGTTTTTATGTTTGTTTGTTATTAAGTAAGCTTGCGTAAAGGATTATAGATGTGTGTGAGTTAGTAAATATGTATGTATGAGCTTCATATGTGTTAGTGAATGTCCTGCTGCATTATTATTATTTTTTTTTTTTATAAATGTATGAGTTTTCATAAGCCCACTCGTAACTTTATAGTTGTGTATAGAATTTTTTTAAATATTCATTTATAATGTTTTTATCCTTTTTAGCTTGTTTTTTTTTTTCTCAAAAATTTTTATCATCGTTAGTCTAAAATTTTATATAGTTTATTTTTCTTGTTGTTGTTATAGTTTACGGATTTCTTTTCTCTTTAGTATCGTGAGTATAGTTTCGAATTGTTGTTGTTTTATTTTTAAGGATTTTAGTAGGTGGTTTGTTTAAATCTATATATTGCATTATTGTAGTAATGGCGAAGTATGTATATATATGTACTGGTCATAAGGACATAAATGAGGCTTTAAGCTTGTTAGTGTTTTTTCAGTATCATTTGTTATATATTTTTTCAAAACCTCCCAGAACATAACAATCTTTTGTATGAAAATAAATAGAATTTTCAGTAACGAATATTTATGATTTCTAAAATTATATTTTTTCTACTCAGTTATTATAGTTGTGTTTTCTTTTGAAAGACTTTAATTTATGGTTCCTATGACGAGTAAAGGTTGTCTTACAACTTATCTGAAATTTTCTTAAAATATATTTTATAAAATAAAAATGTATTACAAAAACCTTTAAATGGGCATTTTTTTGAGGCTTCAACATTTGGTTATGAAGAATTATAGTTTTTTACTTTTAGTATACCCTTCACCACCGCAAGAAGCACCATATAATATTTGGATAGGGTGTGGGGGAAGGTTATCCCCCTTACAAATGAAATTGTCAATATCGTATGACCCTAAACCTGTGAAAGCATATTTCACGTAATTAGGCACATGGAAAAAAGTTCATAAACTTAAAAAGAAATAAAATAGGGCACAGGGAAGTGGGCATCCCCCTTATAACCACAATTTTGCATATCAAATATTTCTCAAACTTAAGGAAATTTTCATGAAATTTGAGACTTTAAAATTTTGCAGATAGGGCCGAAGAAGTTCTATTTCCCCATGTCAGATGAAACCTTTGCTGAAAAATATTTTAGACAAATATCTTGTCATACAAAGTAAATGTTTAATACTATTCTCACAATTATTTCCAAAATAATAGTGGTGATAGTGGTATTCAGCGTTATTTGTTTTTCCTTCTCTAGGGTAGCAAATGGATACTGCGGCGAAAAAGCATATTCCAGGAAGGACTTTCTACATCAATCTTAACAGTAAGAATATATGAAGTGTGAACTGCAAAGTACGTAAATTCTCTACTTATGTTTCCCAAATAGTTTTTGACCGGACTTATAATTTGTAATCGAAGATTGGTGTAATGAAAGTTTGTTACCTCGCGTCTGGTAAAATTTTTATTGTTTCTTGTATTTGCTTTCTTCAAATGATTTAATTGTTGAAGAAAGAAAATGCTTGGGATCGCTGGGCAAGTTAAACACTCTTCAAACCAGTAAGCTCAGTTCTCTACAAGAAAAATTATAGACCGATATTTAGGACAACCACCAAACAGATTTGGTCAATATTTCTAATTACTCATATTTCTCAACAGTTTTTTTAAGACGCCATGCAAATGGCGTTTGTATAAAAATATACGGTTTGGTATGGCTTCTGATACAGCAGGTGAAGGCCCAAAAAAGTATATCTGGATAAGTTAAAGGTATTATTTCCCAATAATCTTGTTAAACATAATATGTAATGAAGTTCCTAAAAACCTGGCAAAAACCATGGTCCTTCATAATAAATGGCTGCATTTTTTACAGTTAGCATAAGATAGATCAAAAGATGAATCCGACTGGTTTTAGTTGCAATCCTTCCACGATTTCGTTTAGCCGCCATTTAATTATCGACTTATAGAATCGTTAATTATGTAAGAATTTTAACAAAATTTACCACGGATCAGCTTTATGTACTCTGAAATTATACTGTTAAATTTTGAGCACTTTTGGCCTTTTTCTTCATATAAAGTCCCCTTTGGAAATATACTTAGACCTTCATAATTAACCTAAAAACGAAGATTTATTGTAAACGGTACACAATTACCCACAAGTCCCATATATGGCCCTTTAAAAGCAGTTTATCGTTAATTATTCGTTGAAACTATATTCCCTTTTAACATTCAACATGTATTTTACTACACTGTGCGTCATGAAGACATGTATGCAACTAATTTTTATAAGTACGAATAAAGCTAATTTTAGCATCTCTTTGGTCCTTCAAACTGGATATAAATTTTAGATTAGTATTTCTACAATTAAATGATCAGTAGAACTTTTTGAATCAAATTTAAAAGAAATGTTTACTGTATGATCTTTCAAGAGCAGCTAATTAAAATTGTTTATGATCCTTCCAGACGAATTAAACTTAAATTGTTTATAAGAACTTAACTAAGTTAGCATAAGAGATTATGATGTGTTATGGTCCTTCGAACCAAATATAAAGTTCTTATGCGAAGATTTAATATTCAGGTTAAAAAAGTCCATTGTAATAGTTCGTTATAAACCGATTATAAGTCCTCTAAGCATTGAATAGTATCTACTCCAATTTTCATAATTTATTATCATTTTAAAATTTAATAATTTTAAAAATTTATTTTAGCTTTTTTTGCAATTCATTATAACATTTGGAGTATAAATTCCTTTAGGTACAGTTATGTTTTATGAATGATTGTAAAAATATGTTGCATAACGAGACAATCATTTTACCTTTAAGCTCTCCACCTCACCAAAAATATTAAATAAAAATACTCCTGAGACCATTCTATTACGTTCCTAAACCCTGGCAGCCTACCACAACTAAAACTTAGGATTTTTTTATTAAAAATGAAAATATATAATCAATAACTTTCTATAACTTGAACTGTACAAAAAAAGGAGAGGAAACTCCAATCATGCAACAACACACACACTTGCAAAATGTTGTTTGTGCGCACAACAACATTTTTCCATCAGTTGAAGGGGAGTTTGGAAATTTGATTAAGGTTGTCTTACCACACACATACGTTTGTATTTAATATTGGACGCACTAAAATCCTATAGCACCTACGTTAAATTTTGGTATGCAAAAGAGGGCTGAAATAAAGGTAAATTTATCAGAAAACTAAAAAACCAATATGCACATATTGACACTAGAAAGAGAAAGAATTATGCTAGGAATACAACACATTCACACACATACATACATGCATGAGATAGGATACAAGAGATCCTTGAGTTCTAGTAGGCTTTTTATTCCCTTAGTTCAAAACAATACACACATACATAAACATTTACACTCGTTATGACCAGTCAAGCATGTAAACTATACACATGATGTGTAAAGAAAACATGTGTGTGTGTGTGTGTGTGAGTTCAACTGACCCTTGTAAGTAAAGTTTTTAACTCCCACCAAAATACTATAAGGAAAAATATATGTACCAGGCTGCATGTGCACAACATATTAATGTTATTGCTGTTACTTCTATTCCTCCTTCCCACATTCGTATTCATAGACAAGTCCTTAGTGTTCTAAAATTCAAAGGCAGCAAAGTTCAAAATGAATTCGACAGCAGAGTAAAAATTAAAAAAAAAAATTGGAATAGAAAATAAAAGAAACTGGTATAAAACAAGGACTATAGTCCTGTTATTATTTTTATTTTTGTTTTCAAAAAATTTTTAACCAATTCACGAAAGAGATAGAAATACTTGTGACTACATGCAATGGTCAATTTTTTTGAGTCCTTTATATGGCATCCTACATCCTCAGCATATAATCTACAACAACAAAAAAACATAAAAACACATTTGGTGTATGTGTTAATTAATAACAGTACAAAAGCAAAACCGGGGGTAATGGGAGGCACAAGGGAAAAAATAGCTCCAGCCTCCACCTGCATTGAAAAAAAGGATTTAGGAAAAAATGAATATTGGAAACTAAAACTAAAGTCTGGTAGCAGCAGTTCGTTAACAATTGCGTATAAAAGGTAGTGTTAGATTTTGGGTGTATTTGATTTGAATTGAACTGAATTGAATGTCCTTTAAATGAAATATTTTGTTTTTTTATTTTCTCTCTATAAAAAAATTATTGATGAAAACTTAATGCGAGTTGAATCAATGAAAGGAACAGGATTTGAAAAAGGATTTCAAATGTCATTAGCATTAAGTCAGGCAATTAAGTAGTCGCAATTTTAGAGATATTTTGATGAAATTTTTTTATTTAATTTGAGCCCAGGACGATCCAGAGTAATAATTTGAAAATTATGAATATTTTTCTAATGAAATTTCACTTGGACATTCTTGAGGAGGTTTTCACTTGGTTTGAAGAAAGATATGTTTTTTGATCGGGTTTCAGGGGCTTGCAAACTTAATTTCGGTAGACATTTGTGAACAAATTTGTTATTTTTGATCTTGAATAAAATCTACAACAATGAAGGTATAACTAGGAAATTCGAAGATATTATGGACGAATCTGTCCTTAACGGCGAGGTATTAAAATATTCCCACTTCTTCATTTCAAATCAACAAAAATTCCAATCTGCTGAAAAGGTTTTTGATAAAATTCGTTTTTTCAATAAATTGCCTCCTCTGTCGTTGGCCAAGAGGTATAGAAAAATCATTAAAACTATACTTTTTCTAAATTTCAATTTAAAAATGTTTTAACTTTTATTTGAATCCATCTATGCGTATAACTCTTGTACAAAAATGTTTAGAATTTTGTACACTGACTCCAGACAATATTTTAGATTTTTTGGACCCAAATAGAGCGAACCAAATTACAAAAATTTAAAACCGCATGTCGACAAGTGAAACAAAATTTGACTTTGATCTAAATATCTCTGAAACTTTAAGATTATCTCAGACATGTACGTTTAATTTTGCAGAGAATTATAAGTGTCATATGTATTTTTTCACCCATTAAGAATATATTCTCCAAATTAATTGAAAAATACGTTAAGAGTATCCATGTGGAATTTCGATAAAAAGTATTCAGTTACAGAATTATTTAAAAAAGAGGGTGACATCGTACAGAGCCTATGGAAATCGGCCATGATTGGTAAAATATTTCATCGATATGAAAAAATTTTAATTAAATTTAGAATAAAGAAAGCTTACATTAGACTACATCTATATTTCGAATTATAAATCCACAATTGACCATTTTTTCCATACATATCCACCTTCCAAAATCACTTTAAATTTTGTAAATCTCAAAAAAAAAAATATATATACAACAAGAAAATACCATATGGACGAGAAAGGTCCATAATTTCCTATAAGTCTCATCTCATCGCATGCAGTATATTTGTATATTTATTTCTACCTTACGCCGGGCGACATATAATGTTGTTCAAACTACTAAGATTAAGTAAAAAATCTAAGAGGTCAAAAAGAAAAGTACTCTCCACTCAAATTAAATATTATTTACAGAATGTTTACAGAGCTCTTTGAAGAAAAGTATAAAAAATGTGTACCAACGACTCTCTTATGTTATTAATCTATTGCGTAGAAAGGACAAAGGGGAAACGAACTCTCCATACGAACACAATATTGTTACAATAAGAGTAATAAAATAATTATAAGGCCCGTTATTATGAGTCCCATTCAGTAATCAAATCTTAGACGGATAGGAACAATTTTTGGTACATTAATTCTGTTTATGTACAGAATTAATGTACCGAAGGACTTAACATTCAGTCCCAATCACTCTCATATGAAACAAATTTTCTTGTTAAAGAGAATTGAAGAGCACAAAAAGGTGTCCAAAAGATTTTAAACGAAAATGGGCAAAGTGATCAAAAAAGGTTCAGAATTTCATTATTAGTGATTAAAAATATATAAAAATTTATATATTTTTTTAATTGCAATAACAATTTAAAACAAATATAAAACTGTAAGTTAAGTACGTATGTTAAGAATTTATCGATCTCGCTCCTTAATAAATTCGCTGTAATAAGATTAACGGATCGCCCCTGTTAATACTTTATATAAAAAAGGAGGTATCAATTTAAACAGCCTAATTATCAGTCGCACCAACAAAAATCGGTCTATAAGACCACTTTAGCCTTGAACATATCTAATTATTTTTTTAATACGAAAATTTTAAATTATGAAATTTTGTAACCAAACAAAAACTTAATTAAAAAATTGGTCCTTCAAACCCGAACTCAACTGTTGAGAATAAGATTACTTTTCTAATCTTCATATATCTTCGAAAAGAAACCTAAAAGTATTTAAATCAATGAAAACTTATTTATACACTCTGTAAAATTTCTATATGGTCCTTCGCACTCGATAACGGTGAACAATTAAAAACTAGTTTTCTTGCATTTAAGGAAAAACATGAAGAATATTAAAATACAGGATTTCTAACAAACGTAATTGGGTTGATTCTTAAAGATCTTTAAACCAGTAGAATTGTTTTTCTTTGTATTAAACAAGATATTAGTAAAATATTAACATTAAAAATTATAACTTACCATGATGACCCACCGATGATGAGCTGTAAAAATGAATTTTGAAATAAATTTTTGTATAAAATTAAGGAAAAAAAAACTAAATTTTATATAAATCTATACAAAGAACAACAACAAATACGTGAAATAATCGTTTAAGACCATCTGTATAATATATGATCCATGAATCAGGCATAAAAAATTGTGGGTTTGTGCTTGAGAATAAGAAATACTTATTGAAAATATTTTCATGAGACTTTCTTACTTTGGAATTAATAAAAGATGCGACCATTTGAGGTGCTCCTCGTCCCCGAGAAGAAACTTATGCTCTTACAAAACATTTGAAAAATAATACAAGATAAAATTTTTAATTTTTTTCGCATTAAAAACTATTTTTTGTTACACTGAAATCTCGATAAGGCTAGCGATGAAACCAACCTCCTAATCCCTTCGGTTTTAATTGGCGTGTAATTATATTAAGAATTCTTTCAGAATTAGGAAAGAATATTTAGTCTAGAGGAAAATAGTTGATTTTAAAACAAACAAATAAATGTCGGTCAAGTCCGACTATTTAATACCCTACACCATATTTTTTGTTATTAATGGTAAAATCAATGATCGACCCTCGTATAAATATATTTTCTAATTTGTGCTTAAGAGTGCAGTATATTATGGAACTAATATATATGTATGATTTGTGCACTTAAAAGGACTTCTATTAGGGGTATAATAGGGGAGCTGGATTTCTCGTAAAATTTCTTACATCGATTTTTGCTTAATTTGACCAATTTTTATCACAAGACTTGCCTAAATATGAGATTTAAGCCCTTTAAAGTGCTATTTTTAAGGGGAGTTATATGGGACATATGAAAAATAATGGACCGATTCGAATATAATTAGATTTAATGCAGGCCAAATTTCGTTAAAAGCGCTTAATATTCGGGACTTTCGTGATGAATATTTGTATGGGGGTTAGGTGAAATAATGGACCCATCATCACCAATTGCAATAGACATCGTTCTTGGGCGACAAATGCAAAATTTCATCGCGTTATTGCGACCTGCATTTTGTTCACAAGGTTTAGATGACAGCCCGACGGATGGGCGGACGTTAAATCAACTCAGAAAATGATTTTGAGTCGAACGGTATACTTAAAGTGGTGTAAGCGATATTTTTTCTGTGTGTTAAAAACTTAAGCACAAACGCATTGTACGCCAACTAACTTTTGGACAAAAAAAATATATATTTTTTTTAATCTTCAAGGTAATAATATTTTCTTAATCGCAGGCCCATTAGGAACATGTCCTTCTCTAATTTAATTGGAAACAAAAATAAAAAAATAATTACAAGAAATAATAACAAAAAATTTCACGCTGCGGACAGGATTCGAACCTGTGCGGGTAGAACCCAATGGATTTCAAGTCCATCTCCTTAACCACTCGGACACCGCAGCTGTTGCAAAGTATTTGCTAAATAATAGCTTTATTATTGGAGGGAATCTTAAAGGTGTATAATAACCGTTTGTTTCAATAAGTAGCTGTCAAACACATCCACACATACCACTTTCTACAACTGCGCCTTCACTAATGAATCATACTTTATTTTGTATCAAAGTTTAACAATTAAACATTTTCTGATTTGGTTTTAATTCTCAACATGTTTACAAATAAATAAAAATAATTAATGGAAATTATTTTTTTCTTTGCGGAGGTGTAAATTTTGAAAAATTAAAATTTTTGAAATTCCGACTTAAAGACGAACTTTTAATATTCACAAAAGTGTACACACAGAAAAAGTCAATGTAAAATTAATTCAAATAAAAATACATTAATTTTTTTCAGTTCAGATTATGCTTTATAGATAAAAATGTTAATTTAACATTGTTCACAGTAAATACAGTTTCTTGGGAAAAATTTACTAATGAAAAGTAATTTTAAAAATTGATCGTTGTTTAATTTTATATATTAATATCGAAAGATTCTGAGGCGTGTAATATTGTTTCACCACAGACGTAAAATCGTTTAATTTAAACAAAACGAAAAAATATATATTCAATTTAAATCAACTGTGTTCAACATTGATTTTGCGTCAAGTTTTCTTTTCTGTGTGAAATATACTTGCTGTATAATACGCTACACCATGAGCATATTAATTATCGACCCTTCTGTGAATTTTATTTTATGATTCCTACTACACACTACATTAATGAGAGATTAATATCATTTAAAGGGATTTTTCGATGATTCGGTATTTATATGATCATATTCTAAAATATGGGTGATTATTATGTATACAGAATTATACACAGAATTTATTGCATGGAAGCGATCACTATTAATTTCAATAAGCTTGGTGTAATAAGGTGTTTGGCCCATAAAAGTCATTTGTTCCAAAATCCATCAATGAACGTATCGATCCACTACCAATGTAGCCGTATTAAATTATTCTTAACTTGTTTTAAAAATCACATTTAAACCCCCTCCTACAAAAATATGCGTCGGCCGGGAATCGAACCCGGATCAACTGCTTGGAAGGCAACTATGCTGACCATTACACCACCGACGCCCCTGGCCAGGGACCTCTTACCAAATTCATTCAAAGTAAATCCTTAAAATAACTTAAAATAATTTTAACATTAGTCATCCGAGAATTATATAACAGGATTTCTGGATATAACTGTATAAAAGAAATGTGCGTCGGCCGGGAATCGAACCCGGATCAACTGCTTGGAAGGCAACTATGCTGACCATTACACCACCGACGCCCCTGTCTCCAACACTTACCATAATGTAATTTCAATCCTGGCCTAAAAATTTAGGACCTTGTTCTAACCAAAAATGGTTAAACTAGATTTTACAATGTCTTTCTCAGTTTAATGATTGATAAATCAAATGAACACATGTTTTTTGAAATAGATGAAATATTTCTGAATTTCATAAACTTCAACTGGATATATTATTATTTCTATTATTCCTAAGGTAGCATTAATTCCAGTAGCAGTTATTTATTTAGTTTTCTTATTGCAAATGACTGAACTTCCCCTCTTAAAGTAATAAACCCATTTGTAATAAAGACATCATTTCAAATATTTTGAAATAAATTTTAAAAAAGTCATATAAGTTCCCTTTTATAAGACAGATATGCATGTACAGTGAAAAGGATAAATCTAGAAACTCAAACTAGAGAAAACAATTGTTTTAGTAGAATTAAAAAAAATTATAAAAAAAACTTTCTGATAACTTCACATCTTTGCACTGCAAAAGTGTAGGTACAATAAAAAATAAAAAAGGAATAACACTGAATTAACAAGTCTTTTAGTAGACTCCGGTGATATTGGTTGAAATTTTGTTGCTACGAAATGTCATAACGTGACATTTTGAATGAATATTAAACAGGTGGGGAGTATAGTGCACATATCACATTTTCACATCAGCTGCAGTAGATTTAGGACTAATGTCCTGTTGGATGTAATAACCACTTAGAATGTTAAGAATATTTAAAGAGATCGTCCAGATTTCCAACACCTTGTGCCGACATACATTCCTACATCGTTATAGTACTACCTACATGTTTACTGTTTTTCGAGTGCTCTTGGATTAAGCGTTTCCATATTTCTTACACTAAGATACATCCATCCGATCTAAAAATGTTATATCTTGATTCGTCTGAAAAAAATATCCTTATCTAAACTATCAAGTGTGTTATTTTTACACATTTTTGCGAACTCATTTTTATACCCTTCACTATTACAAGTTTTGAAGAGTAATTCCGTGAATAACGCTAAGAAGAAATCATCTCAGACTCCATAATATAAATATATTTTTTCTTAAATAAAAATCTGAGTCCATTTAGCTGTCTGTGTATTTACTACAGTCCTGAGAAGTTTAAAATTCCGTGTGCAGAATCCGAAGAAAAGCTTTTTCTGTAGCAATCTTTGGAGCACTTTTAAATGGATTATTTTTAATTCTTGATACTATTTTTCTTTCTTGTATAAATTTTTTTTAAAGCGTATTGGTTTATTTTCAGTTCTTGTTTTGTAACGATTATTTAATTTTTGTATTGATCCCTTCACAATTTGTGCATTTTTGGAGTATGACATCGCTTATTATTATAAAATTATATATTTGTTAATTTCGATAATAACAAGTGAATTTAAACACGTTCTTAATTTACCGTTGTCAATAAAAAGTAACTTGTCCATGAGTTTTCATAAAATATTTTAGGGGGTACCTATACTTTTGCAGTGCAAAGATATCATAAATTAGAAATAAATTGATAAATTAATAAAATGAATACAATAAATATTAGATAAATTTGAAAAATTTTATTTACAATTCATTTACTCAAATTAGGGTACCTAGACTTTTGCTTTACACTGTATATGTTTCTATTCGAAACTCTTCAACCAATAAATTTATGCGCACATTATTTCTCTAAAAATTAATCAATCATAATTGTTAGTTGTAAGAATGTACAAATATTTCTTTGCAACGTGTTTTCTTTTAATGCCAATTAAAAATGTGGTCTGTCTTTCATTACATTTTCGCGAAATGGAATGAATGAAATGCCTCCCCTACATTTTGCTTCATTTAAAAAGACATTAAGAGCGGAAACCTCCTTTTATTTTAAATCAAAAGTAATTATAAATATTTCAGTTTTTACTTTAAAGAAACCTCCCTAAAATAAGTGATTCTTTCCGCCAAATACTTTTTATATGTTGGTTTTTTGAAATAATTGCAATTTTGTAAAAACACGTTTTTTTAATAGAAAATTACAGATTTTGTAAAAGTTAAAATTAAATTATAATTGTTTTAAATGCAAAGAAATCTGACGAGGAATATGATGGCCAGAAAGAATATAATACGCATACAGAGGGGTGCAAAAAGTTAGCAGTACTAAAATTTTTGGTGAATTCCACGTTGTAAGTTTATTGATGTGAAACCTCATTTAGCTCATTTTTCCATATAACATAATTCAATAGACATTGTTGGTATTTAACGAGTTCCATGTTCATAACTTCTCCAGGTCAATGTCAACTTCTCTCTTCAAACTAAATCGTAAAACAATATTTTTACATCATTCTGCTATGTACAGCTCGCCCTTTGACAATACTTTCAAATAGTTTAAATAGCTTCATCACCCATGGACAAACGCACAACTTGTTCACTTTTTAATAATTAATTGTTCCCCTTCATAGTGCATATGGCTTTCCATCTCAGTTTCTCAATAACGAATCTTTGTGTTCTCATTTCACATATTACGGTCCTCTGTTTGATATACATATATGCACACCATGAGATTAATTATCTAAATTGGTGAGAATGAAGCAAAGCAACTTACTGGTAACCTAATATTTCACTGCAAAAGTTTAGGTACACTCTAAAATATTTTACAAAAGTGGAATTTTTTTAATGTATAACAGTAAATTAAAAACGTGTTTGTAATCATTTATTATTGGTAAAACTAGTATAGAAAATAATTGACTATTGAAGAAAGAAATATTGTAATTAAAAATCACAAATAAGATACTAAAGTGATGAAAATTATAAAAACAGAAAGGGTTATTTAATCCTTAAAAAAGAACCCAAAATTAAAATA
Organism: Cochliomyia hominivorax; assembly: GCA_004302925.2. Taxonomy (NCBI): domain Eukaryota; kingdom Metazoa; phylum Arthropoda; class Insecta; order Diptera; family Calliphoridae; genus Cochliomyia; species Cochliomyia hominivorax. Next base: position 44,174,946 of record PYHX02000495.1, read on the forward strand.
AACCAAGAGCTGGATATTAAAAAATAACTATTAGAAAAACAAGTTAAGTTAAGTTATAGCTGGTCTGGACCAACTATTTAATAATCTACACCACATGGTTGGTTATAAGTTGTAGCTACTAAAATTAATGAACCTGCCTCGCATAAATTAATCTTTAAATTTATACTTAAGAGTTCTAAAAGGAATTTTTTCTGCGGTAAAATTTTGCACATCGATTTTTGCTTATATTTGTCTTGATTTGACCAATTCTTATATCAATACCAATGTATATGTGAGATTTAAGCCATTCAAGATGATATATGGTGGAGGGGTTGTATGGAACTATGAGAAATTAGCCGATCCTTGTATAATATGACACATCGCTGTAGTATATTATGATACAAATTTGTGCCAAAGTTTCTTCAAATCGCTTTATATATAAGACTTTTGTGACGTTTAGTATCATAAATTGAAAAGGAACCAATTAAAAATGTTCAGAATTCAACAGAGTTTATTGAAACATTTTCCAAAAATATTTTCCCGTTTACCGCAAAACCCTCGAAACACAAAAAAATGGTGCTAAAAGAATCATGATGGATGTATTGGCGAAAAATGAACAAGACAAGGTCTATTTAAATATTTTTAGAACAATCTCAATCAAAGTCCTAAACATACTACCGTTAAAGTGAATATGTGGCTTATCTGCAATGCTTTCCACATGCATAATACTCCTCCACATACTTCTGATATAAATCGTATTGAGTGTTTGTCGAACCAATTGGAGTGAATAGCAGCAAATGTCACTGAATTCTACTGTTTAAATGGAGTCATTAACCCTAAGAGATAACCTACCAGATATTTGGTATTACATTTGTATATACTTTTTTGATGGTACCTACACTTTTGCAGTGTAAACATATGGAGCTATCAGCTATTATTATTTTATTTTGTTGACACATTAATTCTCTTTTCTCTTCTTCTAAATTTTCAATGACACTTGAAGTCATAATACAGCAAGAAATTTTCAAAAAATGCTGCTTATCTTTTACCCTCGACTGTTTCGCAGCAGTCATTCAAACGTATATGTATATGTTGTTTAATATTTGTAAAATACACACATTAAGAAGAAGAAGAAGAATATAATAATTAATATTTTAAATTTGAAATGGTTGGACAGCAACAATTTTTCCACATATCATCATTAAATTGCAATTTTTCACAAATTTCAAATTGTTTGAATAACAAACACTTTCTGATTTTCATTTTAACATTAATGTTGCATGCACATTATTATGTTGCAGCCACAACATAAAACAAACAAGTGTATGAAGAGGAAGAGACAAAAATGTAACGCGAAAATAACACAAACTATATAAATGAGTGAAATGCTATGAAAAATCTATTTTATGTTTAAATATGATGGACGAGACTGTAGTTAGTCCAGTCTACTATTTAGTTGTACATCATGAATGAAGAGAAGAGGAAAAAAATCAAGAATAACTAAACAACATTTAATAACCAAGATCAAACAAGGAAGTTAAAAATTATATTAAAACAGTTATAATAAAAGAATAAGAAAACGAGGGCTGTACCGAAAAACTTTAAACTACTAAATGATTAAATAAAATAAATCATTTAGTAGATTAAACTAGACCTTTAGTTGCACTCGTAAATAGCTTTTCATATTTTTTTCTTAATGTATAAATATTTGCACACTCTACACCAAATCTCTTTGAGACATACAGACAGTTTAATGCTTCCAATTCTGAAGAAGTAAGATGGGCTACACAAACTTTTTGAAAGATTAAGGGCGGGGAATTACCGATCATAAAAATCATACATTAATTAAGATCTGTAATGGAAAGAGTTTTCAAAATTAGTGTTTAAGTCCAATAATTTTTTTGGCAAAAAATGCAGGTCGGGTAATTTCTGGAAATGAGATACAGTCCAAAGAAAACATCGAATATCTGAAAAATTATTAAATAATATTGTTCCAAAATCTATTCCATTAAACTGTTTTATGTTGTGGAAAAGGTTATGTTAATTAATTTTAAAAATTCCCGCATGATAAAACGTGAAATTATTTTTTATATTCAATAAAAAACTGGAGGGTATTTAAAATTCTTTGTGGCTGAATAAAGCATTTTTACTTCCTTTGTTTAGAAATGCTAAATACAATAATAATAACAACTAAATTTAAAACGTCTTCTTTTTTCTAATTATGACGCGTTTCTAAATTGTATTCGATTATAACTCCATTGAGCAGCAGCGTGTGTACTTTCTTTTAAACAATGAATAAAAATAAAAACATTATTGGAGAGAATGAACGTATGGACTCACTTCTCTGTCATGTGTGAAATTTAAGTATTCAGTGTTAGCTAAACTATTTGAGTTGCCAACAAAACTGACAGGCTACAAGCGCTGAGAATTTTACTTTGTTTTTGTACCCTACACCATCATAAATGGTGAAGGGGTTAAACTAATTTTGTCAGTCTGTGTCTAACGTCAAGAATAATTGTGCGATAAAAAATAGCTACACATTTTGTTATTGTCCTAAACAGTTTCCAATTTAAAAAAATTCTATCAGTCCAATAGCAAAAAAGTTAACTCCGATATCTGACATAACCTCAAAATTTTAACAATTTATTTTCAACATGTTTCAACAAAAAGTTATTGAAATTAGACAGAATTTAACTCCATCTCGATGATCCATTACATTAAGATCATCGAAATCGGATGAATGTAAAAAAGTTATAGACTGAAAAATGCAAAATATTGATACACGTTATATCAAAAGATCGCAACTTTAAAGAAAATTTCCCGAATTTATCACATGTGTGAAAAAAAGAAACAAAAAAATTTTAACGCGGAATAAATTAAATAATCCTTCGTGGAATATGGTCCCGAAACTTATATCTTAAATATGGATCCACTTAATTAATATTTACAACAAATAATTTTCGTCTTAAATATACCACAATTCAATTGAAATTCGGTACAAGCATTTTTTAAATTGTTTTTGTAACTAGTTCGATGAACATAGATCCATAATTGGTAAAAGCTTTATTGTAATGCCACTACCTGAAAGAGGGCTTTTAGTTTACTAAATTCATAAATAAAACGGTTCTGTTTAAATTCAGAAAACTTATTTTTCTAATTATTTAAATATAGATTGGTCCATGTTTAGTAATAAATACCACATTAGACCCCTTCTCGGAATAGGTTTATAAGTTTCTATTGAAATTTATCACAATTATTTTTTTGTGTATTTCTAATATATAAAATTAATATATCAAATATCGGTCCATATTTGTTATTGGTTTCACATAAGATCCTTTCCCGGAATAGAGTTTTACGCTTATAAAACTCTAAAGCCAATTCTATTAAAATCTCGCACAATTATGTTTCTTACTGCCTTATGGGACAACCATATTTTTTGAAGTATAGCAATATTTGTTTTAGCAAAAACAAATTTGTTGTCTCTCAACCATACTATGGTTAACAGCATGAGTATGTCGGCGTTTACAACCATAATCTGATTGTGGGAAAAACCATTTTTCCTTACACCACAACCACAATAGTTAACCGTAATATGCTGCCTCTCGATTAAAATCTGCAGGGATTTTCTAAAATGTAAGTGGTGCAGGGTATTTGAGATGCCACACCGCAGAATGCAACATTATTTCTGTTTTAACCTTTATTTTAATAGTTTTACTCATTATTAATGCTGTAAGAACAAAAACTTAAGATTCATACTTAAGTTTGTAGTTATGTGTTTTAAAATTAATAACTCAATCCAAGTGGAAATACAATCAAAGAAATATCTATCAAATAACTAGATTAACTGTTGCATTCAAAATGCCACTTGCTATTGTTGCAAGTGGTCAGTGGTTAGAGTCACGAGAAATATGATGAATAGTGTTAATGAGAAATTAATCCAAAGTTATTATATTAAGATTGTAGTTAATGAAAGTTCTGTAAGAATATTTCTTAGTAAAAGTTAACCTTCATCTTAAAATTCACCATAAAATTTTAAAATATTGTTGTCACCTTGTATGATACAATAATCATAAAAACCAATGACTTTACTTTTGTATAAAAAAAACTTTAAAACTTTCATAACATCTGCATTTTGATACTCTGTCAATGTGAAAATGTAGCAGCCACAATAAAAAACAACAACAAGTTTTCAAAACCCAACCATGACATTAATTGTTAAATGTGTGACATTATTTTACACGTTAAAAATTCTGCGTAATCTAAAATTTTTAACGATTAATCGTAAATGAATTCACAATTTAACGCAGAAAAAACGTGCAAACAAGAAATGAAATCCTATGAAAATAGCAACTGTTGCCAAAAAAATATATATCACACAACCACACAAAAAACATCGTAAGTACAACAAAAAAATAACAAAAAAAATCAACAACACGCGTTCAATATAAAAAGCGTTAATGAACACGACAGACACTCAACTGAATAAAAATAAATAAACGAATATTAAACGGGGGAGCCAATTTTGTAAATAAAATAATCTTTAAAATTCAACAAGTCAGACAGACAGACAGACAGACAGACAGACAGACGGACGAACCGAAAGACAGACATGCGGATGGACCGATGGACCAACAGACAGACACCTAAAAGAGAATGATGTTCATATGAATATTATTTTGTGGCAACAAGGTGGTCATACAGGTGAATAAACAAAATTGGAATTGATATGGAAAACCGTTGCTTTAAAGGACACTTGTGATCGAGTGAGTGAATGACTGAGTGTGTGCCACTATTTTGAATAAAGAACGTGACTTAAGAGTAAATTGTATGGCATGCGCAAATTTACACATAAACATACACGCACACATGAATGATTCTCTAAGATCATCAATAAGAATAATTAAGGGTTTTAAAAGAGTGAATTCTTAAAGCTCAGCAAACGATCTTCAACAAAAAAGGATATTCACAAAAATTTATTACATGACTTGATAAATGATGAATCTCTTATCCAGATAAGTATCGAGATAATATATCCATATATTATTGGATCCGGCTAGAAGTTCTTAAATTATGTTATAATGTAAGAGCATTTTGATAATTTTTGAAAGTTCATCTTCTGATTTCGGTTCAAATCTAATATTTTTATTTTGCATAAGAAAATTTTACATATCTGTCCGGGACAGATGGAGTCAAGCCGTTATAGAGGGTTAAAATTGTAGCCCTTGACGAGGGCTTTGAAATACATGCTTTTACATGTTTAATAAAACTTTTCAATGATAAATACAAATTTTATTAAAATCGGTTAAGAATTGATCAAATTATTGTCATTCAAAAAAATCTTATCGAGCAGTTTATTTTCCAATGACAGGGTTCTGAAAATTTGTAAAGTCTATGATTAAATTTTAACTTTTAAAATTTTGATCTTGAGCCGTTTTTCTTAATATGTATTTAAAGCATTTCCGCGATTTTATAAAATTTTCTTATTTGAGAAACGATATAAAACAAGTAAGAAGTTAAAGTCGGTCAATGCCAACTATTCAATACCCAGACCACATTGTTGGTTGTAAATGGTAACCATGAAAAATTAATGGACTACCCTCGTATACAATTATTTTCTAAATTATGCATAAGAATTCAGAAGTTGTGCTTTTGAAAAGGATTTTTTCCAGGGGGATTATACGGGAACAAGTGGAAATTCGTAAAATTCCACTCGTAAAATTTTCCACATCGATTATTGTTTTTTTTTAATCCAATTTGACCAATTTTTATTGCATTACCGGCTTAAAATTGTAATTTAAGACTTTCAAAATTATATTTATGAGAAGGGTTCTATGGGACCTAATGGTAGGATATAGAAAGGTTGTGGTCAATATCTTTACCCAGTTCAAAAAAATAATCAATTTTAAATTTTAACATTCCAAAAATTCCGAATTTTTACCGAATAAGCGAATGTAATCGTTGAACAGAATGTCTTAATTTCAATTTTGTGTTGGAAAACCCTAAAGTGATAAGTACAGACCTTAGAGGATTTGACCATCCCTTATTAAACATTTTGAATTAAACCCATTTGTTAAAAATGTCAGAATCTTAATATTTAAACAGAAAGGATTATATTTTTTAATCTTATGGTAAAGACTTTTTCCCGACCTCCAAATGATGGAACTTTTAATAAAACCAAAATAAAAACATGTAAAAATGTATAGTCGGTCAAGCTCGACTATCAAATACCCTACACTAAATCGTCGATTAAAAATGGTGGTTATGAAAAACTAATAAACGACCTTCGTATAATTTAATTGTTTGATTTATTCTTAAGTGTGTTGCTCATTATTGTGACACTAAGATTTATGTTGAATTTATGCGTTTTGAAATGAATTTTTCAATGGGGTTATATGTAGGCTACAAGAAATTATGAACCGATCCTCGTATAATTTTACTTTTTATTTATTTTTAATTTGACTTATTTTGTCACATCGTTTTAGAATATTATAAGAATTACTTGTGCCAATTTTTTTAATTTTAAATCGCTTTGTATTTAGAACTTTTATGACCTTAAAACCCATTATGGGAATAACATTTGTATGGGTGGTACCTGAAATATTTGACCAAACATGGCCAATTTCAGTAGCCTTCGTCCTTAGGTCAAAGTAATGTTATATACCAAATTCAATTTTTCGCGTTATTTCAAAAATTGCGACCTGTAGACTGCTCACAACGTTTACATGGACAGTCAGCTGGACAGACAGACGGACGGACATTGTAAAATCGACTCAGAAAGTGATTTTGAATCGTACAGTATACTTAGAGGTGAGTATAATACCATTTTTCTGCGTGTAACAAACATCAGCACAAACGAATAATACCTCACCTACCACCTTCGATGGTGTAGAGTATAAAAACATTTTGAACAAACAAATTAACATTTCTCTTCCATGGCTCAATTGTAAATATCAAGACCCAAATTAAAAAAAATAGAATGATATTTATTTTATTAAAAGACACTTTACTGCAAAATTCATAAAAATTACCAAAATTCCGTTTATTTATAAACAGAGCAACCAAATTGAAATTTTATTCAGTAACAAATCAAGATCCTTAAGATATGGATTTTTTTAAAGAGAATTAACTTGAAACTAGGATTGCACGCTACATCTAGGAAACTATAGAAAAAGGAAGAAAATTTGTTATCTGTTTGATTTTTAGTGCGAAGAATTTTCATAATATTAAAGCAAAATGTTTGAATTCAATAGTGTAGGGATTTTCGTAATAGTATATTTCTGGACTAATTACAAACGAATTCAAGTAACACACTTCCAAAAATCGGTGCTGCCCCACTTAACAGAGGCAAAAATAATATTTTAAATTTCTTAGTCAATCTTGTGAATTCATCCCAGATGGGGAATATCTTCCTCATTATCGTTTGATAAGCGCTATAACAAATGAAACCTATGAACAAATTTGATTGATCCCACTCTTTATATACCTTTTACGAACTTCTCTAAGATATTAAAAGGAATTATGATCCATATGATCTTATTCAAAATTTAGTCAAGAGTTCATTAAATCAAATTCTTTTAAAAACTGATCTGCTCTCATTGGCATACAGATCATGATGAACAACATTAAGCATGAGCAAGTTGGTAGCAATTCACATGTAAAAAAAAACGATGTACATTTTTTTGTTTTCTCAATACTGAAATGATCCCCAGACAGATCTATCTCCCATTCATGTTGATGCATTTACTACACTACAACGTGTGTAAAATAAATGGCAACTAAAGAGTAAAATACAATAAAAACAAAAACAGAAATTGTGCGAATGATGTTTGATTTGTGATTTCACAGAAACCGAAAAATAAAACAGAGAAACAGAAGTAAACTCAAGCCAAACTGGATGGGAAGACAGAAGCCAAGACCTACCAAATAATTGATGAACGGATGATCGGACGGACGAACGTAGAGGCAGATATTAAATGGAACCCCTTCCCTTTTCGTTTTGTTTATGGTTTTACGAATATTTGTATGTTCTTTGGTGATTTTGTTTTCGTTGTTTCCGAAATGAAGAGTGTTTAAATGAATTAAGCAAGTGTTGTTGTATGCCAAAGCATCAAGCATTGCTGCTAGTGCTGCTGCAACAGCAACACGTTCAAAGTTGCCCCTTCGTTTATTATATTTTCACAAAGTTTTCAGTTTAATTTTTCATATTTCATTTTGAATTTTTTCTTCTTTTAATAAATTTCTTTTAGAATGTTATAAATGTATGTGTGTTTGTTTAAGTGCATTTAGTAGGCTTCAACATCGTCATCATCATCATCACGATGCACTAACAAACTGAAATTATTAAAATTTTAGAAAAAAATAAATAAATAAACCTGTTGCATACAACTACTCGATGCATGATGCATGCCTGCCAACGCAACTTTTTCTTCATTCTTTTTCGTATCTTATAATAAATAAAAAAACTTTAATACAAGAAGTAGATGGTAATTTTTATTGAATTTATGAACAACTTAATTACATTCGTCCAATTAAACTTGGGAAAAGCAATTAATCAAAACAAAAATCTTGTAGAGCATGATAGTTGTATGCAAAATACTAAAACTAACCGCCACGAACTGGACAACCAGTTGGATTGTTGGAATAAAAAAATAAAATAAAATATTGTTGCAACAAACAACTGATAAATTTTGTTTTATACAGAAATGTTTTATTGTATAAATTATGTTAATGAAAGACTTGTGTTAAAAAAGTGGTGATTAGATAAGAACGATATTATGGTTGAGCGATCACGTAACCATATTTCTGGCCGTAATATGGTTGTGGGACATCAAAATATGGTTGTACCACAACTATATTTTGATTGTAAAATTAATTTTTGTTGTTCTCTACCAAAAGTAAAGTTGAAGTCTTTTAATGAGAGGCAAAATTACCCAAACTAATTTGTTTAATGATCAAAGTTGCTCCAATAGAGAAAAAAGAGAACAAAATTAACAAATAAAAACTTCCTGTGACTTCCAAACGGGTTTTACGAAGAGATGAAAATCGAAAATGGAAGAAGCCGAAAACAACAGAAAATCGACTAAATTTCGCACGAAAATACATAATTTTCTCTGATGAAAAAAGAAATAATTTCGATGGCCCTGACTCATACTTATATTTTTTCACGATTTGAGATCAAACAATATTCGTAGTTCAAGACATTAATTTGGTGGTGGTAATGTTATGGTTTGGGCAGCATTTTTTTTTTGGCAAATCTAAAATTTGGTTTGTTCCAACACAATATATAGCGACTTGCTAAAAGTTGCTCTTCTCTGTTTTATGGATGAAGACTGCATATTCCATCAAGATTATGCTGTTGTACATGTTCCAGAGTAGTTTAATTTATGGATTAACGAACACAGCATACCTCCATTGGACTGGATGGAATGAAACCCAATTTGGAACTTGTGGAAATATACGATCCAAAAAGTCTATTAAAATTTTAGAGTTAGAAAAATTCTCATTCGATCTTATATGCTCCGGAAATAGTCATAGTAGGGTGCAATGAAATTGATATAAATATCTTTTCTTCATTTGAGGGATTAATTAAAAATAACGTGGTTTTACAAAAATTAAAAACTTTTATATCTCTGACTTGTAACGATATATTTCCATCAATTTGGGAAGAAATTTGTATTCCCCATACCTTTAACTTCAAATGCATGGACTATCTCAATGCCTCCATTTTATAGGCGATTTAAAAAAAATCAAACTTCCCTTAAATTTGTTAGAAACAATTTTCAACTTTTATCTATTGTTTTTTCTTAAAATTGTTAGTTTTCTTTTTTGTGCTGCGCTGGACAAGCGCAGGCTTTTTGGTTGCACCCAACAGGAAAATGCTTGTTATGAACAGCATGCAAAAAAGAAAACTAATTCGATTAATCACCAGCCTCTTTGTTTCTTTTCTCATTTTTTTCTCTAAAAAAGAGTTCGAAAAAAAACCTAAAATTTTTTCCTTCGAAAATGACAGGATATTTTTTCTAGCTTTTTTTTTTTGAATTGGAAAAAAATTCAACAAAACAACATTTATAAAGAGTAAGTGCAGTTTGCATGTATGACTCCTTCTAATCCTTGTGAACAAAATGAATAGGAAAAAAACTAAAACCTAACAACATCTATGTATGAATCTAAAACACAAGCCAGGCCAGTTGAGTCCAGCAGCAGCCAGCCTTTACTTTGTTTGGTCATTTATAATCATTTTTTGTTGTTGTTTGTTTTTTTTTCTAGTTCATGTCAAAGTTTTTATGCGTTTTTACAGTTTGTTTTCGTCAGGTTCTTTGTAACCCCCAGTGGGGTAAAAAAAATCTAAATAAATAAAGAGAAATTTTGTTTTAAATGAATGAAGGATTTTTTGTGTTTGTTTTTAGTATAAATCCGTTTTTATTTATAAGGATGTGAATGCATACCAACAAGGGTTGCTCCAATATTCTTACACTGTGCTAACTGTGTAAATTGGTTTGATGTTCATTTTTAGAGCTCATTTTTTGTTGTTGTTTATTACATTTTTAGGGTTTTTGCATCACATACGCATTTGTTGGCTTTTAGTTTTGTATTTTTGTATGCTGTTTGTCCCTGGTTGAGTCCTTGCATTACTATCGACAATTTGTTTGGCTATTTTGCTAGTCCTTTTGAAATGTCATGATAGAAAAAAAACTGAAAACAAAATTTAAAATTATCATACATTCAGTTTGACCAATGCCCAAGAGACAAGTGCAATATTTTTTTTTTAGGAATAGTGGTGGGGTTGGTGGATGGAATGCATGGTTTTTGGTGTTTATTTGAGATTTTATTTTATAATACCCCTTCTGGCTGATCTTATTCTTCCTACATTTTGTCCAGAGTAACTGTTTCTTGAGAAAAAACAGAAATGGAAGAAGATGACTCTCTGATTCTATCGGATTTTTTTTATAATATATTTTACTTTCTTTTGTAATGGCATCATTGGTTCAGTAGTTTAACTGTCTGATGTCCGCAGAAGCATGAAGCCAATAGTTTCGTTGAGATTCCTAATAAACACTGCCAAATATGCAGCGCTAACCCATTTTTTAAATAATGATAAAAGTCATTTATCTTCTTGGGAAATATTTGCTGTTTGATATATAACAAAGATAATGCGATACTGTGACTTTTTATGGCTCGTATTAGATCAAATATATGACAGCTAATTGAAATCGTTTAAAAGCTTTAATGAGTTAGGCTATATGAGGCTAAACAACATCGCATTGCAATTTTCATCCAATTTACCGATGTTCGGAAAAAACCTTTTTTGGATCTGCTGTTGAAAGAGTCCAGATCTATTTAAATATAGTAGGTAGCTTTACAATGACAATTTGATCTCCATATTGGCACGAATCGATTTATATTTGAACTAAACTAAATATATTTCACAATTATTTCATCTGCTTCAATAATATCAATTCAAGGGCCAACATATGCTTTCAAATATTCCATGTCATTAATTCATTAGCCTTAGCTTTTTATTATATATTTCAATAGTTATAGCCAAGGAATTCCACTTAGAAAACAGGAAAATTTGCACCGAAATGAAGTCAAAATATGTGATTACCCTTTTTATATTGGCAAAATTCCTAGGAAATTATTATTCTTCCAATATACATACGGCCATAGATTAGTTTTTTATTTAAATTTGACTCCTTTTCGAAATATTTGGATCAATTCCCTCAGCCGAACATTTCTCACAAATAACAATTTCATAGTGAAAACTCAGATATTTTCATTTATATTTATTAAGTTCTTATACACATTTCCATTTTCTTAATTTCTCCTTCATTTTTTCTAATCACAACAAAACCTTTTAACGTATACTTAACAAAAGGATTAACAAAGAAACTACTAAATTTCATAATACTCATACCACCTGCTGGCCGTGTTATGTTAAATAAATACTTACATTTTTTTTGGCTTCAAAAAAAAATATAAGAAAATTTGCTCAAAAAATCATAAAAACTAAGATGCTTCTTAGTCCTGCTATTTTCCATTATAGTTTTTCATTTAATGAAGATTCATGTTCTTAAAAAATAGTAAAAACCTATGAAAAACATAACCAAACGAAAAACTAAAATCTTTCATCAATTAAGAACAAATTAGAAACAATAGTACATACTTGGTAGAACCGTATCAGTAGCTCTCATCTTGGCCTCCTGTGCTCTTGCCGAATATATATATATAATGGCAAATATGAACAAAAGAAAAAAATCAAGACATCATTCTAAGCTTCATTCCATTTAACAACGTCCATTGATATTAAAATCTTTCATATTAATGGATGCTAGAAGAAGCTGACACTTTTTCGTCATTATAGTAAATGAAAGACGAAACCATAATTTTTGGAAAATAAAAAATAGAAAAAAAAACTCACACACACACACACAAGAAAAAATAGAATGAGTGAACAAAAAAAATGTTTGTTGGAAGGAAAAAATGAAATGTTAGTAACCGAAAAACGAAAGAAGTGAATGAAAAAAATGTTAAGCAAAAACATTAAAATAACAAAAACGTTGCATGAGTATGAGTTTTATCTGCAGTTGTAGAATTTTCTGTCATATGATGAAATATGGATGGGAATTATTAGTGGTTTATAAGGTTTGTTGCAGGATGTAAAAATGTTAATTGTAAGCGATCGATTATGATATTGTTTTTTATCTCATAATTAAAGAAGTGACTATTGACACAATAAATAACCTAAATTTAACTTCAGTAAGGACGTGATCATATATCTTTAGGATCTGTAGCTTTTCAGTAGTCAAGGAGATAACGATTCTGCCACACGATCATGACTTATCAATCCCTTTAGAAGTGGTCATGTTCACTTCATTATGGTTCACTTCATCAATAAAGGAAGTGATGATTGCTAACATATGATTGCTTAGAAGTATCTTTAGTATTAACTCATCAGTCATGGAATTGACACACGATTGTCACCACAATATCTTTGGAGATGGTCTTAGATCGCCACTGCAAAATCACTTTAACTGTAGCCATAATATTAACTCTTCAGCAGTGATGATTTTTACCACACAATCGCCACAGAGCAATCGATTTAGAAGTACCATTTGAATTGCCACTTTAATAGTCAGGGTGGTAATAATTCTTAAATAGTTCTTTAGTATTTTCGGGAGTGGCCTTAGAAAGTGAAGTGACGACAAGATCGCCACTGCAAAATCTCAGCAGTGAAGAACTAACATATAATCATCACCGCACAATCTTTTTTTCGTTGTAACGATCGTTAATAACAAGATCGTGCTGCACAATCTCTTTAGAATTAGTCTTAGTATTAACACTTCAGCAAAGAAGGAAGTGACTACTCGGTATTCATCGTTAAATTTTCTTAGAAGTACCCTTAACATTAGCCTCTCCGCAGTGAAGAAAATTGTTTAGCACTCAAGCGTGTAACGATTGATACCAACTTTCATTACCACAAAATTGAGAGATTACTCGGTTTTTCTTCTTTGTGATGGTAAAGACTATTTTCTCTCTAGAATATAGTAAAAGATCACAAAAATTCCATTTTTTATAGTTCTTCTTGTAGACCCCTACTGATCAATTTTTAATTTATTCGGGCGTTAAGCTCAATACAAGATTCGCCTTCAATTCACTTCAAACGCTCTACTCTCATCAGGCTCAAAATTTTGTGCTCGCCCCGTTAGATTGTATGTATGGCGAAAAAAGGAGATGATGGTGCCAGCAGCATTTCGTCTTTTTTGTTTTTTGTCAGTAATATGAACCATTTTACTTGATTCTTTTTAAATCGTGGCAACAACCGAAAGAAAAACCCCTTCATATAGTTTTTGCATGAATTTTAAACATTTTCTTTTACGATAAATAAATGAATGAATGAATGTATGTTTGTTGTTTTGTAGAACTCTTTCTCTCTCTAGTATTTTCATTAGATATGTATGTATGTATGTATGTATGTATGTATGTATGTATGTATGTATGTATGTATTATGTATATTTTTGTACACTTCCATTTCGTTTAAGTTTTTGGCAAAGATTGATGAATTTTTGTTGATGGTGATGACGATGTTGATGCTTCTCTTAGTAACCCTCCCTTCAGAAAAAAAACTATATATATAAAATAATGTTGCACTTACCAAAATAAAAGAAACACACAAAAAACTGTTTTCACACACAAACACACACACACATATATTTATGTAATATAAGAAAAGTAGCAAACATCTTTTATTTTCTTCGCCCCTTTTTGCTTTCAAGCAGAGAGTGCATAATAGTAATGGATGAGTGTGTGTGTGTGTGTGTATGTAGTATCCTTAGTATGCATCCTTGAAATAACCTTAATCCGTGCTGCGGCGTAAAATGAATGATGTTTATAAGAATTCACAACGCGCTGGCAGTTGTAGAGCAAATAGCAAAAACAACAACAACAACACCAGCAGCAGCAGGAATAAAAACATTATGGAAGAGAATAATAACCAACAACCAAACTTCATACAAAAACATCAAGTTTTTAAAGTAAAACACGAAATGCTGGTTAACTTGAACCGTTCAAAAAAGACCTTAATTTGATAAAAAAAGATAAATTTAAGAATGATGATCTTCTACCTTAAAGTAATATGAATTAGAAAAAACGGTTAACCATTTCCGTGTATAAATCAAATATGAAATATATATTTTAATTTATCCAAAGAAATTCCTTTAACAAAATTTGGTCGTAGGGTATCAATAGACATATAACCATATCTGTTAACATTTATACATTCCTTCAATCTATTTTCCTTTAGTTTAGTTATCCCTCTGTTTATATCCCTCAATTTCGTTTTCTTTGAGTAAACTGGGGTTCCTTTCAAAATATCTACTTGGGTGTTTTAAGTTTTCTTTATTTTTTCCCTCCCTCCTAAGTATGCGTATAAATGTTTATGTATTAGTAAGTGTTTGTGTGTGTGTGTGAGAGAGAGAGAGTTTATGTTCTAGTTTTATTTTCCTTTCTTTTCCCTCATTTTATGTTTTATGCATAGTAATGCGTTTCTTTCTTTATTTAACAAGACTATTTCATCTCTTATTTGAGGGTCCCCATTTTTTAATGTTATAAATGCTTTAAAATTTCATACATTTTTATCAACGTTCGTTTAGTACTACAGAGGGGACATTTACTTAACCCATTAGGAATGTAGGTTAGGTAATATTTAAGAGAGAAATGTTACATATATAACTATAGATCGTCCAATGCAGAACTCCTGTGATTGTCACTTTCATGTCAGATTTATCTAAGGTCTTTTTTATTTTCATAAATCTAAAATATTTCAAAATTTCCTATTCAGAATACTGTATCATTTAGTTCTCTTCCATTATATCGCACTATATATCCCACAGACATCATTATTCACTTTGCTATGCTTACGATCCCTCATTTTAACATGGAATTGTCTTGGGAGTTAACCTATTGTCATTTTTATAGTATATTCATCATGTACAATAGCGACACTTGATTGGACGCATTGTGTCTTAGTTACGAAGGATTATTTGACAACTTGAGAAATTCTACTGATCATATTAACAATCTAGCTGTCCCGCACTACTCATCCCACCGTTTAAAAGAAGACACCAGACAGCACATTTTTTGGAATAGTTGTCCAACAGCGTCATTACTTCTATTTACTCATTAATACCGACATAACGCCGAATCCGAGATCGGACAAATTTAAGATAACCTGTAAAGATTTATTCATGATCGGTGGAAGCGAAAGAGCATAATATCTCAAACAAGAGTTTCAGTTTTAGTCATTGGTAATCGTTTGCGAAAGCCCGATATACATATGGCCGCCTAAACCCCACATAGAAATCCCCATCGCTATCAATGCGTATTAAAGTCTGCATTTCATTGCACATTATAATTTATCATTTTAACATGGACTCATCAAACAGACAACAATTTTCACTTTGCTACGCTCCCCAGCATTTAGGAGGTAACCTAATGCCTGTTTTATAGTCTAATGATACTGTGACAAAAGAAGCCAATAATTTAAAAAGAAGAATTCATAAGACTTCATAATGTGTCCACTTATTTTTGGCCCAACTTGGCATCCTGTCACTATGCTAAAAATTTGCTCTTGAGTGGTATTTCTACCAGGAGAGGCAAATCCTCGAAACTCCCATTAGCTAAGGCCAGTGGAGAGATATTGTGCTCTTATTAAAAGAGAATAGAACTGATTGTCACAATTTCATCATGCTCCCCTCTCAGAAGTTAATTGATTTCGGGATGAAATTTTAGTTTGAAGCAGCCAATTCCATATCCAGCTCCATAACTGAAATCTTCATTTTTTCCAACACGGGTTAATAATGTAGATCCATTTATATGAGTTTTTATGTAAGTTTGTATATATTCAGTTAGTGTTTCTGTGAAGGTTTTTCATTCCGTATTGAAACATTAAGGATAATGTGTTGTTATTTATGCAAATTATTTTGTCCTACAAGGACACATATTAATTGGATTAGTTATACAATGAATATAAAGTTTTATTTTACCTTTTTAGTAGGTGGGTTTGGCTATAAAAAAAACTATCGAATCAGATTTAATAATAAATTAAACATTTAATACTTAAAAGCTTTTTTTCACATATACGAAAATAAGCTTATTAAAAGGACTTTATTAAAGGATTATAAGAATTCCTGTGACTTAAAGAAATCTAGATTAATATTGATTGTATTATAATTCATTGTATACATTTGAATTTGATTCGATTTTAATTGAAGAAAATATGTTGAATAACAGTTTCCTTTCAAGAAATGTTTTTCCCATTTTCAAATAGCGGCTTTCAACACAAATGAAAATCTTTTAAATTTTAACATTTCGTATTAAAATTCCAAACCAATTGAGGATAAATTGTATGGTATCATTATTACCTTTCAAGAGTTTAAAATATTTTTGTTGATAAAATAATTAAAATTCTTTATACACCTTAAACAAAGACTAATTTACTTAGTTAAACATTTTTCGAATGGGACCACAGTCATGTTGGAAAGCTACCAAACTTCTTCTTTCATGGTCAATAAAAACAACAGTCAGTAGTCATAAAATACCCATAAGAAAAAGTATTAAAATTAAACCAAAGAAGAAAAGAAAGAACATGAACAGGAACGCATTTTACTGCCAACTTTAAAATGTTTTCTTCTTCTTTTTTTTTTTTTGGTTAAAATTTTCAAGTTAAAACTAATCGTTCAATTGAAATCAACGAACAATTCATTTACACAACAACTTCAAGAGTTGGAATTAATCTTTTGCTGCTTCTTCCTTGTGTTCTTTTACTTTTCTTTACTGTTAAGTGATGCTGCTGGGGTGGACGAATGACTGCTTACTAGTCCAAGCTGGTCCAAGTAAGCGATGAAATCGTATAACCTTAGACAAAACTAAACAGGCGCTACTCACCTTTATTTAAGTATTTGTGTGAGATTATTAAGTATTTGTGTGTATGTGTGTGAGCGAGTACTTGGAATATATTGTGTAGAACAAGGTAACAAGATTATCTTAATACACGTTGTGGGAGACTAATGAGTGCAAACGTTTTTTATTTCTTTTCCAAAAAAAAAAAAAAGAGTTCACTTAAAAATTCACAACAACAGTCCAAGAGACATAAGAAACAAATTAAGAACGTAAGACAAAATAAAATAAATATTATATATGAGAAATTGGAGCGAAGGTTCAGAGCGACTTGGTATTAGAAACTATGAACTTTGTTATTTAAAGACATAAATTTGAAAGAATTATGAAAATTGAAATAAATCGAAACTAGAATGAGAAGGGATTTAGGACATCAATCGCAAATCTTTAACCTCCTTAAGACATTATTAATATGTCCGAATACTTCAGGATTAGCACCGTTACATAGTCATAACCTTCTGTTTGATCAACTACGGACTCCTGAATATTTTTAGTCACTCGTTGACTTCATATTAAATACACATTCTATGCTGTTACTCTTTCAAAATACCTTCCGACTGGTTCAATCCAGTTCAATAGAGTTTGCATAGAATTCTTAGAAGTTGCTTTGTGGGGTAAACCATAGTAAATTGTAGAGCAAAACATTTAAAGTTAAAATAGGAGTCCAAAAATATTCAGTTTTGGATATAATTCCTAGAAGAGCTTTGAATAATTGCAAATGTTTTGTGGAGACTGAAAAGCTTGCCATAGGGAATTCATTAACACATACAAGATACGTTCGGCATAATTGCGTTCTGGCTTTTAACTTACGAAACACGACGGTGAATAGGTTATCTGCCAAATTTAAGATAGACGTTACGGAAACTTTCCATATCATTGTAATATCTCAAGATTTATTTACGATCGGTGCAAGAGAAAAAGCATAATATCTCAAAACAGAGCCTCAGTTAAGGTTTTTGGCAATCGTTTGCGAAAGCACGGTAAACATTTAGCTACATAAACTCTATTTTTAACTTACCATCACTATCAATGCGTACTAAAGTCCCCTTTTTCGATGAATATTAAAAATCGATCCTGCTTACTGATACCGAACTTGGAATGCTGGCTTTCGTTACATTCAAAAATTATAGTTTTGCGTAATCCTATTCTGGCCTAGAAATATATCGAATCAATAGATTAAAGTAAAGAAATGAAAATATAGCTGGCGCAGCCACTCACTTAGTAGGCAGGCCAATAACGTCACTAGAAATCTCACAGAATGAAACTCGCAAAGAAGCTTAAGAGAGCATTTTTGGGCAGATATATAGGCGTTAGCGATTAATAAAGATACAAATTTCAATCCTATTAAGTGAAGGTGAAGAGTTCCTATGCTCTTTGTTGGGAAAGTGGGTAGCATTCTTATTGTTTCCGTACTATATAAAGCTTGTTTGTATAGTTAAGATCGTTGCACCTTTGGAATGTGGGAGCAGAGTTAAATTTAAAAGATTTTACTGTTGCATAAAATATTAGTTCATTTGAAACTCGCACTGGTGAAAAAGTGTTGAATTTTCTTCAAACCTTCAAGTTGGATCGACTGGAATTGAATAGCTGATTCGTTTCTTCACAATTCCAATGATGAAGATGATATGCCTTATAACAGCCTGGTTTTTCCAGTATTATTTGCATTTTCTTACCTCTGTCAATAAATGCTATTGAATATTTCTAATCACTTTATATAATTTCACCATAGCGAAGGCAAGCGCTTCACAAAAACATTTTTGTTAGCAGAACGAAATTGAATCTCCTGAGCCCAATTAGGGTGCAAAATAACAATGTTAATATCTAATATATATAGAAAGGTGGGCGCAAGTGTTGAAATTTATAAAGTTCTTGCTGCTTTCTCCCTTTTTCTCCTCTCCGGTATGACGAAATCATAATGATCCATTCATTTATGGCACCCATTGGAATAATATCAATTCACATTCTCACAAGCCTTTCTTTAGCTCTGTTTTTGAATTCAAAGAAGAACTTTGGTATCTTTTTTCTTACAATTTTCATTTTTTGGCAGTAAAATAAAGTATGCGTGCGTGTGCTTCATGTGTTCTTGTCAGATTACTCACTTTAACGAGCAGCATGTACAATTTTATGCATATCAGGGATACTTGTTGTTGGTGGGGTTTTTTTTCACTATAAATTCTGCTCAATTTTTTAATTGAATTAGTTAAGACTTTGTTTTTCGTTTTAACACACAACTTGTTTATTTTCTTTTGCGTTTCTCTTTTTTTTGCCTGTCTATCTGGCCATTTGTCCATTTACTTATTTTATACATAAACTAATGCTAAACTTATCATAGAGTGCGTTTAAAGCCATCATTAATTGTGGCTGCAACTTGCACCGAAAAAAAAAGCAAAAAATTAAAAAATAAGAAAGAAAAAATATATTTTAGTCATATAATTTTGTAGGAACCCATAAAGTGGTTGTATATATGTGTGTTATAATGTTCGTTGGTTATCAGTTTTACGCTTCTTTGGTGCGTTCTTTTTCACATTTTCTTATGTTTTGTGTCGTTTTTAATTAAGCATAAATTTCATCAACTAAGATTATAATATATGATTCAAAGACATACAACAACACTCCCTCGTAACCACTTTGCCAGGCTGTCAGACAACACTAGAAATAGTTTTTAAAACTTACTACTCTCGAAGTTAGGTTATATAAAATTATTATTCTGTGTGTTACCCCCAAAAAGAAAATATGTAGAATTTTTTTTGGAAGTACCTTATGATCGCTTGAATCAGACCGGTCAACATATATTCATTTTTCGATTCAGTTTTCTTTTCTATCATATTACTCTCTACCAGGATTACGATTTTCTTTACATTCTTTTTATATATTTTTCATTCTCCTATCTAAACTAAGGATATGGATAACCAAAGGTTGTTAACGATGCTTTATATCCTTCAATATGTAATCTGAAGAAGAAATCATCTAAGACTAAGAGAATTCTCGTATCAAATCAAAATCTGAGCCGATTAAGTTATTTCCATCTGCCTGTCTGTGATTAGCATACTCATATCGAAACAAGCTGAAAATTGCAAAATCAGTTCCGCAGAAACGATATTTGAGACAATCTACTGAAACTTATAATTTAAAACGATAATACGTAAACGGCTTATTCCATTATAAGGATTTTTTAGCAAATAACGTCGAACACTATGAAACCTAAGGGGAGCGGTCCACAGGGACCCAAAGGTGGATACCTTGTGTGAAAATCTTACAGATTTTTCATATCTGAACCGATTTTAAAGATTTTCATATCAGTGAATTCTGCCAGTGTACCTTACAAAAAATCTCGTCATACCTCTTGGACCCAATTTCTGATATTAATTTGAAATATTATTTTATAGGCTTATGTGCCTATAAAATAATATTTCACCCCTGGTTCTTCAGGAAACCCTGAAGAACCAGGGTTTCTCAAATTCGACCAATTGTTTTCATAACGGTCCCATTTTAGGTTTAATTTCTCAAATTGCAAAGCTGGAAATTAAAAGAAAATGATATCGGTTGAAAAGATATTGCAAAAAACGCGAAAAACTTAATTGTATTTTTCTATAGATTTTTAAGATTTGGACTAGCAATTCGGAAGTTTGGACAGATTTATTTTCACTTCATTTTTTATTTGAAATTCTGTGTCATCGCTACAGTTAAGGTCAGAATTACTTTCTGATATAGAGATGTCCGCCCATCCGACTGGCTGTTTTCATATATAGTTTTCGAACAAGCAGAGGTCTTAGTTGTAAGGATATCTATATAAAATTTGGTGCGTGTAGTTAGTTTGACCCATATATATTGAAATTAGTTATGATGGAACCGTCCCATAACAATGCTCTACCGCAACAAGGTTTTTAGCTCAACAAGTTCTAAATATTGCAGTTTAGAAGATATTTTGAAGAAATTTGAAGAGTTCAATTCGGAACTATTAAAATTGGTTATGATTGGAACATTATTCCAATTGCCGTCTCGGAATGATGTTTTTAGTTCTTAGCAGTCCTTAATAAAACATGATTTTAAGGAAATTATTCACACGATTATGAAAATGATGTGCAAAACTTTACAAGGATCGAGTTTAAAATAAAATAAATATAAACCGGTATCGAAGTTGGAAAAGTAACGAAGATCGATCCAAAATTTCCAATAAAAATCGTTCTAAATCGCATTATTCCCACATAAATATTTGTAACATATTAATGTAGTGAACTCTTATTCATTGTTACCTTTGATAATCAACAATATGCTGTAGGACGTTTCGTTGACCGACTATTACATTCTTTCTTGTTCTTCTTCTTCTAAATGAGAAATAAGGTACTTTTGAACCTTAATGAACTTTTTCATTGGATTTCTTTTATTCGCATGTGAAATTAAACAACAAATTTGTTAAATAAAACCATCATTAATTAGATTTTGTTTTGACATTTAATTTAAATTAAGATGTTTCATGTAATGGAATTAATAACAATTTTATATTAATATTTTTGTGGAGCTTTGACAAGATCCCTGTTTCTTCATAATTCAGTTTATGGCAAATTTTCTATAAAATTAGTAGAATTTAATCATTTCAATTTCTACAAAATTTTATAATTTATTACAAGAAAAATGAAACGAACAAAGTTCCCCTTAAAAACTCTCATTGACAAGGACTTTGGTGTTCAAAAGAAAAAAAGTTGCTAACAAAATCCTCAATTTATTGAAAACTCTTTTTAGTTTTTTTTTCTTGATTTTAGCGTTATGAGGCAAACATGTCAAACTTATATAACGACTTATTTGTCACAAAACAATGACTCAATACATTATAAACAACAATAATAAAAATAATAACAACAACACAAAAATCTTTAGCTGCAAGACAAAAAGGCGTCTTTCAATAAGGAAAAAACACAAAACTCACATTTTCCTTAAAAAATTGTCATATCATGTATATTTGACAAAATCAAAAAAAAAAAGAGTTCTATAAAGAATGATAACCCTTTTTTACGAAATAATACAACAAAAAGAAACAACTTATTGCATAATATTACATATAAATACAACAAGTAAGTATGCAATATTCGGTTATGCTGATCTTTAATACACTCTACCGCAAATGCGTGTGAAGTAGATACGGCATGTCTCACTGACAAATGTAGAAAATAAATAAAAGTTGTTCTTTAATATTATTAAGGAACCCTTAATGAGTCTTTGAATCAGTTATATCTATGGCTGAACCGATATAACTTTAATGGCAAAAATTCAATCTGATTTGTGGATTTGTAATTGCAATTTTATGAAATTTTATGTATATTAAAAGATAAAGGTCTCAGATATCGGATTTCGCTGAGTGAGGAAACTTCTGAGGACTATAACAAATACTCAGCCCAAATTTCATTGTGCTCTGTTAATTATTGTGAATGTGAGAGCGTCATTAATTAATTCAGAATTTGTATTGATGGAAAAATATATATACATTAGGGGATCTTAAATGACTCCACCTTAGCACTACAAACGGAATAACAAAGTTAATATACCCTCTTCATCACATGTGATGGTGAAGGGAATAAAAAACTAATAAAGTCTAAAAATTATGGGCTCCATAAATTAATAGTAAAATTTTGAAAATGTAAAACTTTTTTTGAAATTACAAATTTATTTAGATTTCTATTAAAACTCTGTATTCTTTAAATTAAAATTGTATTTAACAAAGTTTCAAGTGGAGATTCTTTAAACATTATTAAAGTTGGGGTATCAAAATTCGGTTGTTTAAAAACCAGACAAAAATTGTATGATTTGCGTGGTCACGGCGACAAAAGGCAAACAAAATTGTCTCATTTTTATTTTTGTTTTAGTAAATTTTTGACAATTTTACACCATTTCCCAAAGGAATGTCCATCATACATTAAACATAAAGAGTGAGACCAAAAAGTTTTTAAAACACGTTTTTTAATAAAACTTTTTTTCAAATCAAAAATTACCTTTGTCAAACAATGTCGAAAGAAAGACACATGATTTTTCTGAAGCCAAAAACAATTGAAAGCATTTTAAAAGTGCTCCCAACACACCCTGTAAGAAATTAGCCCGGTTAGATAAGTAATTGGACTTTTTTTACGCAAAATTAAAGCAAATGCAGATTTAAAACAAGTTTCTGAGAGCAACGTTGCCAAAAATTTTGAGGCCAAAATCAGAGCACTCTAACTGAAGTCCAATCAAGATTCCCAAAAAGTTCGGGTGACATTAATACCGAAATTTGCATTCAGAAATGTCTACCAAAAAGGCTGCTTTCATTACATAAGACTTAATAATGAATTTACTTATTTTGACATCCTGTCTTCATGATAAACAAGCCCTTGAGTGGTATTTGCATCAAAAGAGACAAATCCACCAAATTTCCCGGAACTAAGACCAGTGTAGAGATATTGGACTCTTGTTAAGAGATTGGAGAGCACAAAAACGATGTCCAAAAGAGTGGTAAATTTTTTTAATTGAGATGGACTACCTGTTAGAGCAAAGTGACAAAAAGCACTATAAAAACATTCCGATAAAGGCCAGAATGATAAACTGTCAGAATGAATCTTCAAAAAGTAGAGGGATTTTGTGGCTGTGGTTATGAGGCAGAAACAGTTTACGACCCTACATCTGTCCAACTATTTTGAAATCTTAGATATTGTCTATTTACAGTAGTCCAGCCTTAGATTCAGTGAATGAGGTAGAAAAATATGGGAAGACCAATCCAAATTACTCCCCTAACCTTCTTCTCTCAAAAGGACTACTACAACCGAAGTTCCAAGTTTACCAGGTTAAAAAGTCATTGTAGATAAAAGCTTTCATGATTAAAGTCGATATTAATTAATATTTATTAATTGATTTTCTTGTGGTTGGGTTCACAGCAAAAATTGTAAAATGGACACCAATATGTGATGGAAAACTTGGGCTTTAGAACTTTTTAAACTTTAAAAATTTTTAAAAGTTTCTTTATACTTTAGGAATGTTTAACCTACCAATTTCTATTGATAGTGTAATGTGGTTGTCGCACAACCATATTATGATCAATAGCATGAAAGTATCAAGTGCATAACCATATAATTGTTGTTGCGCAATCATAATTTTGTGTGCTAAAAAACATCTTTTCAAAAGTTATTCAAAAATTTGTTTGGCTTCAAACGGAAAATGGTGTATTTACAATTATCACCGATAATGGTTTGTACGAGTTGGAGGTAGTTTTCCTGAACACTGAATAAAGTATCCAAAAAAATTGTCATGTTGAAGTTTTCCTTTCCAAAAACAACAACAACTAAAAAATGATTGTTTGTGTTGGTAACCTTTATTAGCTGATTTTTCATATGCCAAAGCAATAAACGTTAAATTTATAACCAAAATAATGTCAAAATAAACAAACACGAACTAGATTTTCTTCCTTTTACTTGCTGCTTCATTCTGTTTATAAACCACCTTTATGGGTCCTTTTTTTTTGCTAAATTTTATTGAAGAACTTTTCCAAAAAGCTGAAAAAATAGCGTAATGATTTTTATACATATTTTGGTAATGGTCGTTAGACAGGACTTTTGTTGTTTTTGTTCATTTTTGTATTCGTTAACTCCTTAAAAACTCTTACTCCTTTTCGGTTTTATCCCTAGAGTGTCTGAATGGGAAATACTTGAAAATTTTTGATTGTTGGGTTTGAGTTTAATATTATTTTTTTATATAAAGTTTTTTTCTGTTTTTTATTTTTATTATAATTTTTTTTTTTTGCATTTCGCAAATGTCGTGTCTTTTTCAAGAGTTTCGTTATAATCCTTTTGCTTTAAAATAGCGATTTTTTATGGATATTGTTGTTAATACAGCGATATTCGTAATATGCTATGTGATGATGTTGGTGTTTAGCATTTTTGGTGCTGGCGTTGGCAATTGTAAATGTTCTTTTGAACTTTTGTAAATTTGCTTGTATCCGGATTAATTTTCGGCAAACAATATTTAGTAAGTTGCCTTATTTATTCCTTTTAATTTAACAGGAAAAATACTTTTTGCCTTTCACAACAACTATAACAACAAAATGTAAAATATTTCAACTGATGTGTTGTTGTAAAAGAGCCCACGGAAAAACTTCTTGTCTTTAGTTTGGGGATAATCCAGTCTTTTCAAAAAAGAAACGAGGAAATTAACAAAAACAAAAAAATCACTAAATATTAATAAAAAATAAAGTCTAAAAAATATTCTTTTATTTTGTTTTCAAGTTTTTCATTGTTGTTTATTTCTTCTTTGTTTAAAAAAAAGAAAAATCAACGTTGCTTTTCCTTTTACAAAACTCAATTGATAGAAGGATTAATGTTGAGGTATTAATAAGGCAATTTAGTGGTTAATAATATGGAGGCCTTCAATTATGGCCACCTTCTATCTGGTCCTTCGAACCAGATTTTGAAGTATGAATTATGAATTAAGAAAGTTAATAGACAAAGTTAATATTTTGCTTAAAAGGCCCCATTAAATATATATTACACATATTTGCATCAATCAAAATCTGAGTCCGATTTCGCTATATTTATCTGTGTGTTGGCAACATTCTCTAAGCCCAAATTAATTGTCCGAATTTAATAAAATCTGGTCAGTTGGTTTGTTGTTATCCAAAGAAATTTCCTGTTTACAATCAGTTTATCGGTTCAATACCCAAATATTAATAGTTTGACATTTGGGACAATCCAAAATTTCGACGAAAATTTTCCAAAATTTTTCTACAAAAATCAAGGAGGGGGGTCGAAAAATTCTAACCATACATATAACAGGTAGTCCATCTACGTTTAAAATCTACAACACTTTTGGACTCCTTTCTTGGCTCTTCAATTCTCTTTTAACAAGAGCCCAATATTTCTCACTGGCCTTAGTTTCGAGTCTCTCTTGGTGCAAATACCATATTATAGTTCTTGTGTCACACAGAGGCTGGTTTACCATAGTGACAGGATGCCAAGTATTGCCAAAAATGTGTGACACACTATAAAGTCTTATGAATGAAGGAGTCTTTTTTGTGAACATTCCTAGATGCAGATTTCGGTATTAATTTTGCCGCAACTGCATATTACGTTTAGGGAAATTGACTCGAGCATCAGCAACATCAAAATTTTGACCAGGAAGTTGCGTTTCATCATTAACTTGACTTAAATTTCCGTGCTCTGTTTTCACCATCTTAGTTCTTAGCAGTATTCCTGGAACTTTTTGAGCCCTGTTTTTTTTAACTGCATTTGCTTTAACTTTTTGTACGAACTAGTCCGAGCACTGAGCTAATCGAGCTGCTTTCTTATCGGATATGCTGGGAGCTCTATTTTTTGGCTTTAGAAACATCAATTATACCTAAACCAGGTTTTCTGTCAACGGACAAGTTCTGCCAGAGCTAATTTATAAGATTTTAGCGTAAACTTTAGTTAACTAAACTTCAGTACGCACTTTTTTCTGGTCTGATTTTAATCAGATTAACAATATATTCTTTGTTTCACATTAAACACAAAGCTGTCAGGTTTTACAAATGTAACTTGATAAGAAATCAAATCATTACTTTGGTTAAAAGTTTTAATGAAAAACGTGTCTTAAGAACTTTTTGATCTCACTACATAGGTATATAGTTGATTATAGCGCTTTTATATCGCTCCTTCCCGAAATAAGGTTTTAAGCCTTTAATGCTATTAAACCGATTTTGTTAAAATTCAGCATAAATATTTTTTTTATTTCTCACTTCAGTTGTTGATTCAATATAAAATCCCATGTCGGATTTGGATTTAAGCTTATAAGACTCTTTTTCACATTATTTATGTGTGGTCTTTCTAACCGGATATCTAAAAATTTGTTAAGTTTTTATTTCCCATTTCATTTCCAGCAATTTTATGGTCCTTCCAACCAATGTTTTGTATGCAGCAAAAGGCCCTTGTTTAAGTCCTGCCCTCTATCTAGAACATTTATTTGATTTCTTTGTAGTTGTTCACTTTTCTCTTCGTCTTAATTTTTTGCTTTTTTGACTAAATGTCTGGGAATTTTTATTTTCATTTATTTTTATTTATTTTTATTTTTCGTTGAACCACATAACGGAAATTTTAATTCTTTTTATTTGTTTAATATTTACAACTGAACATCAAACTAATTTACGCTAATGTCAACAATTTCTTTTCCTTTCATTTCTTGTCGTTTTGTTTGCACCCAAAAAAAATATTAGAGGAAATCTAAGACACCCCCCAAAATTATAAGAATGTTTAGATGCAACAAAAGGAAATCTAAACAAGAAAAAAAACGCCAAGAAATTATGACATATCATTTTTCTTTGGCGCCATCTTGAAATTGTTTCAAAATTTTTGTTTGTTTCTCGGTTTCGTTTGTGGATTTTTTTTGTTTATTTTTTGGTTAAAAAGAAAAACGTCACCACAACAAAATTTTCTATCAGAAACGACAAAACTTTAAGACAATAAGAGAAATGAATGATGTTTTATTTGCGAAATGACTTTTTATTTGATCATATTTTCTTTATGAACGTTTTTAAACACAATTAAATGCATTTGTTATTCAAAAATGTTTAAAAGTCTTTTTCTAAAAAAGAGGAATTTTAAACAAATGAATGAGATCAAATAAATTATTATGAAATTTTAACGAGTGAGAGTGTAAAAATCGGTTGAGAGATAGTGATTTATGTCATTTCGGATGTTTTCCGGTTTTTGGAAGGACTGTATGAAAAGAAATTGCCAAAAATTTTTACGGTATATTCTAGACGTTTACATTTTAAATGCACATAATAAGGAGTAAGATTGAAAAATTCTTAGCACACATCTTTATTAAAACAAAGTTACCTTTGTAAAACATGACTAAAATGAGTGACCAGAAAAAAGTCCCCACTTAAATTATTAAATATTTTCAACAAAACCCAACTTGGTCCTATAAAATGGCCAAGCATTGAAAGGTCTGCTGTCAAATTGTTTCTAATATCCGGTAAGAGAAAATCTGGTTCAGGTAGAATGAACGGTCCACATTAGAGTTAAGCGATTCCGTGATTTTTTAAGAAAGTCGTTCCCAGTGAAAGTGATTTTTAAATCACTGTCCGTGAAAACAGTGCCAGTTTTACAAAAAAAAAAAAAAAAAAAAAAAAAAACATAAGAATGTTTTTATTTGTTTTATTAAAAAGATGAAAAATTGCCGAAAAAAGGGTTCAATAAAAGACAACAGAATACTGGAGTCTCTATTAGAGTTCACATTATGTACTGATAATTTTAATTCTAGTTGAATCGCGAATATATGCGCAGCACCACTTTTAAGTAATTTTGCTAACTAAAAATAAAAGCAAATACATTTGAGTGAGAAGAACGACATTACCATTATCATCTCTAGCCCACATGATATTTTTAGAGCCAAAAACTAGAAAACATTTTTAAAAGTGCTGCCAGCACATACGGTACGAAAGCAGCCCGGTTAAATCTAACGTTCAAAGGTTTAAAAACATACAAGGTTAAAAAAGTTCCTGACAGAAAGTCTGCTAAAAATTTAGAGACCAAACACAGATCAGAGTCAAGTATTCTAAAAAATATTCTTGCAGCAAAATGGATGACGAAACGTATGTTCCTGCAGACTTTTCGCTAATTCCTGGTGAACAATTTTATGTTGCTCATGCTCAAGGGAATGTTGAAGAAACTTTTGGGTTCCAAAAGCAGTTAAAGTTTTCCAAAAAGTTTTTTGTATGGCAAACAATATGAAGTTGCAGCAAAAAAGCCAATCTTATTTAAGGGTTCTATAAATAGCGAAATTCACATCAAGGAATGTATACAAAAGACTCTGCTTCCATTCATAAGACTTGATAATGTTACTTATTGGCTTGATGTGATATCTTGTCACTATGGAAAACAAACCTGTGAGTGATACAAGAACAATAATGTGGTATTTCTACCAAAAGAGGCAAAAAAGAGCTGCCCACAGCTAATTCCAGTAGAGAAATATTTGGGCTGTTGTTAAAAGATTATTGAAGAGCACAAAATTGTGTCTAAAAGTGTTGAAGATTTTAAACGGTGATGGACTACCTATTCCAGCAAAGTGACTGAAAGCACTATAAAAACGTTAATGGAAAGATTTCCGAAAATGGTTCCTTATTATTGCACTCTAAAGTGATTAAGGTAACTCAATTATATCTGTGAGTTTTATAACCTTAAACCACATTATGGCAGCTTCATAAAAAATTGGACCAAACATGACTTATCCCATTAAGAACATCTCTCAAATTGCGGCATGTAAGGCGTTCTCAGCATGGAAACTAAGCCTGACGTACACATCTTTAAATCGAGTCTGAAAATTATACTGAGTCGATGGATTCGTTGTTACCACTTCAGAGCAAACGCTTAGAACCCAATAATAATTTTAAATAAAGAAATTTTGACTTTAATTCTTAAAATACTTTGTTAACTATTACACTCTAAACTTTTATTGTTTTCAAGACAAATAAACTCACTTAAATCGAAAATAGTTCCCCCTCGTCCAAAATGAATTTATTGCCCACAAATTATTTCTTCTCTTTTTTTTCTTTTATCTCCTACAATAGTCATATTTTTGTCATTTCGCTTATTTATGCGATAAAAATTTCGAAATATGTTTCGCATAATTTTCGCACTCCATTTGCCCAGTTTGTTGTTGGCTCCGCTTCATATCGCCGCCTTATTACCAGACAGACGCATTTATTACAAGACTCTTCTTCGTCATTCGTCTTTTCTTTGTTGCTGTTGTTGTTGTTGTTGGTGTATTACTCTTTTGAAGAACAAGGTGCATGTTTGTTAATAAACAACCAATAAATTCATTCATATCTGACATTTAATTTGTAATAATAAACATGAAATGACTCTTAAAGTGTTTTACGAGAATTTACTAAAACTAAAATAATAAAAAAAATCCACTAATTTTAAAACATGAAATATAATTAATTAATATTATGAGGCAACAAATGTTAGAGAGATAACTAACGCTATAAAAGCTAAAATATTTATTAGTTTTTTTGTTATGAGAACAACAAAAACGTTCAGTATGAAGTAGGAAAATAAAAATTCTCAGAATTATTATTTGTCTTTGTTAAAAAGGTTTATAGAAGTTTAGCATACACACATGGACAAAAGTCACCGGCTTCTATCGAGTAGGCGCCAAATGTATCGAAAACAATAATTTCTTGCAAACGTTTCTGCATAGAAACATTTGCAAGAAATTATATCAACTCTATTGGGTTGATATCGGGAGACTTTGGATGATAGTGTGAGGTAAAAGGATCCAGAATCGAACAATTTCCGCCGTGTATTATTCAATGCTAAGTTTTTTTTTAAGGATGTTCAAATATATATCTTTATCCGTTACTTCATGAGCTCAAAGACCCTTTAAACTTATGTAAAGACAAATGACGATGACTTTCGTTCATCTGTGTATGTGTTGAATATCAGGGTTTGAAAGGATATTCATACAAATATCTTTATCTGTAACTTCATCAATAATACCAGTTCTCCAACCCCATACCGTGATACGGGCACCACAATGTTTAGCAGTCGACTGAATGTATTTTCCCTGCAAAACCTACTCCTTCTTTCTCCATGTTAAAACATGTGCTTTTGATGAATATAAAAATAAAACATTTTATATTCAGAGTTTAACTATTTTTTTAAATCATTTGTTTTTTGGGCTCAGCCACCCTTTAAACTTATATAAAGGCAAATGACGATGATTTTTGTTCATCTGTGTATGTGTTAAATATCGAATTTTATGAATCGAAGGTCCCTACATGGCAGCCAAGTCAAATAATGATCCCACTACAATCTAATGTTTTTCATTTATTTTATTAGAGTTAATGTTTGTGACAAATTTCAGAAAATCATCTTTATCGTTGTCAACTATGTGACACACCGATTTTGGGGAAAATATAGCCCCAAAATATAAACGATATATTTATTACCAAATATCTAATGAACTATTACAACGAGAGTCTTCAAATTAGTGAGAGTTTAAAGATTTCATTCCAATTACATCAAGAATGGGACGGATAGAATCAGGAGGCAGGTATCTACTATCTTCGTCATTAATTACTGTAGTGAAAGAAATCTAGGGAAGTTAGAATTCTGCTATAATGTTAGTCCCGATAATTTCACCTTAAAACAGTGAGAATGGGTGATAGAAAAAAGGAGATGTGGACCCATATTTAACAAATTTTAATATTGGAATATCTAAAGGACTATTTCATCTAGAGTGTTCTATGAAACGGTTTTGTTAGGAAAATATTGAAAGGGCAGGTTTACGGAAGTTCAAAACAAATAGAAGTAATCGAAAATCGAAATTACAGCGAAAGTCAACCAATTTGTCATGATTTATGAAATTTCTTTTGCCATCTGGGACTGATGAGAATTTTTGTGCAGCAGTTTTTACTTATAATTTCTTGGGAATCAAACTTTTTGCAGTTAAAAATTAAAAAAAAATCCTTTTTTATTAATCACGCTCTACAAAAACACAAAAACATGCCACAAAAATGCATGGCATAACCCAAATGTATGTAATTCCTATGCAAACGTGTTTGCGCCGGCGCATCTTTATTTAATTTAAATTTTATTACCCGTATTGTTGTGTAGTTATAGCTGTTTTTACTCAACCGCTACTGCTGTAATTTCTTAAACGTTCTCATCATCGTATCAATGCAACTCATGTCCATCATTATGTCAACGCATTGAATAAGCGTGTCAATCAAGATGCAAGTGCCACAGATATGCAACGATTGTTGTACATTGTTTTCGAAATGTGGCACTTAAGTAGTTCTGTATTGTGTGACCGGCCCCCCTCTTATTTAAAATGTAGCCACAAGACCTGGTGGCAGAGAAAGACAAGTTGGAGTTAAAAAAAGAAATGATGAAATGATTTATAGTTTTTAAATTCAATTTTAATGAGATGCGACAAGTATGTTTGTTGAAGTGTTTGTTTTTATTGCATTTTCCCGCAACATTCGAAACGAGATTTTTATTATTTCTTTACCAAGAATTTTTGGTGAAAATCTGTGTTTGAATTGCGATCATAATATGATTTATTGCAAACGAGGGGAAAATGGTTAGTTTTTTGTAAAGAAATATGTGCTAACAAAGTGTGTGCAAAGAGGGGAAAGTAGTTTTCCAAATATGTTCACCGCAACATTATTATATTCCCGGTAAATTTTTATTGTTATCACCAACATGATAATTGTTGAATTAATTTTATTTTGACAACAATTTTGTTGCTATAACAAAATTATTTTTATTAAATCAAAAATATTGTGGTCGCAATATGTTTGGAAGCATTTTTTTACTCATCACAATTTTATTATTAAAAATTCCATTATAAATTAAAAACAACAAACAAACTTTTCATTAGAATAACAATATTTTTAGTGACGATAACAACAACTATTGCTAATAAAGCAAAATCACACAAAAACAAAATAATTTAAAAGTTCCGTAAAATTAGTTTCTTTTTTTTAACTTTATTTTCTTGTAGCTAAGGCGCTTAACATACACTTGACCACGTGCAATACAAGTCTTCTGTAGCCGTGATCGTCTAGTGGTTAGGACCCTACGTTGTGGCCGTAGTAACCCAGGTTCGAATCCTGGTCACGGCAATGTTGAGAAATACATTGTCACGGAGAAGGCTTACTTTTTTCTAATACTATTTGATAAGTATTTTGGGAAGGAAAACCTTTATTTTCCAAAAATTTGAATTGTGTTTCAAAATATCTATAATGTATAACAAAATCTAACATATATTATTTTTGAAATTTTCAACCGTTAAATCATTTATGATTATAACTATTCCAATTTCCGAAATTTCATATTGGCCAGAATTGTACCGAGCTTCCAATAGCCGTGATCGTCTAGTGGTTAGGACCCTACGTTGTGGCCGTAGTAACCCAGGTTCGAATCCTGGTCACGGCAATGTTGTAAAACATTGTCACGGGGGAAGCTTTTCCTTTTTTTCGTAAAAAAACTCAATTAAAATCACTTCTCAAATTAGAGTTAGAAAAAAATCAGTATATAAAAAAGATTTAAAGTCGGGTCAGCATGAGCCCTCAAGAACTACTCTTGAAATAAATTTCGAAATATATTTTTTTCAAACCAAATTATATTAAGATGCAAAAAATTATAAACACAACATGTAAATCATTTTTGCTTCTTAATCGGTCTATATATATGAAAATATTATTGAAAATTTATTTCACATATTATATGCGTAAATTATAGTTTTCCACATTTCTTTTCCTGATCAATTTTCCCTAATATATAAGAATGCCCTCTTGAAAATTCGTCAGTTTATTTTTTAAGATCTTAAGTTGAGAATATTTTAATATTTTTTTAATATTTTTTTTTTTAAACTATTTTACACTGTGCAGTTTAAGTCAAGGCACCAATGCTGAAATAAATTTTTCAACCATTATATTCTTTTTTATTATTTAAATAAACTTCTTATTGAAATCTATGGAAAACAATTCATGTATATTATTAAACAACGATAATATAAGTTTAATATTTTGGTAACTTTGTACATCAAAAGTATTGGTACTCATGAATAAATTTTTAAATGAATTAAAAATAAGCAAAGAACAGATCGCACGGAAGATAACTAATGAAGAAGAAAGAAAACGGCTTTAATTAAGAATAATCAATTCAAAAGTGCACCAAAAATACTACCGATTTAAAAGAATCGTTAAATACCAGCGGGGATCGATCAAAAGAGCAGACCTACATGCTTTGATGATGGGCATTCCTTAGTCTGGAGAAGACTTAATGAAAAACTTTATCTCAACAACACGAGCAAAACAGTTAAGTATGGAGGTGATAAAATTATTATATGGTGCTGTATGTCAACTTCAGGGGTAAGCCACTTATAGTTTTTCGAGGGAGTCATGAATAAAATTAAATATCTAATTATTTTTATGAATAATTTGAACCAAAACGCTGAGAAATTGGAAATTCGCAACGACTTCGATCCAAAACATATTGCAGCTGAGGCTTGCGTACAACATCTACACTCCTTTTCAACCGTTTGCTTATTACGCCAATCCAAAGCTCAGATTAAAAAAAATCATTTAGTAAGAAGTTTATGTAGTGGTCGAATAAGTGGTAAAAATGGTGTTCGATGTCGAACCGATCGAATGAAGTCTTCTACGACATAATAGTTAAACAATTTTCAAGTTATGTAAACTTATTTGTAATAACACTCTTGTATTTTTGAGGGTACCAAGACTTTTGTAACCAAATGCTTTAAAGTGTTGTTTATTTTGTTTAGGATAAATCAGTTGTCTTTTTTGGTTTTTTTATATATTAATAGAAATTTAATTAAAATTTATTATTTTAATAAAATGGGGTATCTCTATTTATGTGAAATAACTTAGGATAATATTTAACACTGCAAACCGAAATATGATTTCAGAAATTCTGATTCTGAGAATATGTAATTAAATCTGAATTAAGATGGCAAAAAATAGTGTTTTGGCTGACTAACGCCGCTCATTTTTTATGCTCACGCTGCCTTAAAGTAAAGTAATGTAAATATATTTACTACGTTCAACGTTGTCTTTACTTCAAGTGCATTTATTCTGTGTGCAGGAAATCGCTTTATAGGTGAATATTTTGTATTCCCACAAGATAATGTAACAATTCATACTGCCATAATAATTGTCCAATAACTCACTTAAAAAAGTATTAAAATTTTAAAGTGCCTGCCTCCCTCCAATCGAAAAAGCTTGGATTATGCTGAAAATTCGTATTTCTGGGAAAGCACAACAAAACTTTAGCCAACTTAACAAGTTTTGAAGTGGAGAAAAATAGTTCTGAATAATGTCAATAATTAATATGCCAGATCGACTTACGAAAATGTTATTCTATGTCGGTGGTCACCGCGGTTACTAAGTGAAATGGAAACTTATTTTTTCAAAATTTATATCTTTATTCTTTAAACAAATTCATAGGAAAATATTGCAATATTTTTGTTCTTAATATTTTTATTTTAAGAGAAATAAATATATATAAATCAACGTTTCAATATACTTTTTCGAAAGGAAAATCATTTTTTCCACATACTGTATATTAAGCCCGCTTACCATAGTTGCCAGATGATTTTTGGAAAAAAAATAGTCAAATTTACTTTTCGAAATCGTCAAAAAATCTTCGACATTAAATATGACTCATGAACATAGTTGTTTTCCGAAAATGGATTAAATCTTAAATGTTGTTAAAAAAACATAAGAGTTTTAAAAAGCTTCGTTCCTATTTCCTTTATCTCTCTTTTGAATGGATTACATAGACAGCATTATTAACACATTGAAGATACTTTTCAGAACTTTTTGAAGGAACGAAATGGCACAGTACTGTCCAAGCGGTCTTGTTATACTTCAGACTTTAAGATTCATTAACATTGAAACCGTATTAAAGTTATTTTCCCAAATATATAATTTTAATGTGTTTAACCTTTTTTGAAAAGTATTCTGCTACATTTTCTTTGCATCTTGAAGTTCTTGAAGATGCCGATGTGTACGTTGATTGTTACTGAAACGATTTTATTGATTTTGTACCAAAGTCATTATGAGTTTATTAAAGTCAGATAGAAAAATCAAATTTAATTCCAGTTCTGGTGATGGATTACATAAAAACCTTGGATAACAAATATCAAATTCAAAATTTTATTGCTTGAGAGAAATCGTTAAATCTGGGTCATAAATTGTCAAATCTGGCAACAGTAGCGCTAGCTTAAATATTCTCAAAATAAGAGTAGAATAAGTTAAACATTTATTATGAATTTAATATCCCAGAATCTACATCAGATAACCTACATGTGGAACATCTTTACTCAAACCATGAATAATTTCGTTATCTCTTACGATAAAACCCTCCACCACCACAAGCTGTGAATCACCTAAGGCCCCTTAATGTATATATATATTCCTTATATATTCTTACATCACATAAAAATCTGAGCCGATTTAGCTATGTCCGTCTGTCTATTGTTGACAAGCTCACGTCCGCAGATACTGACAAAGATCAATGAAATTTGGCCTGAGTATTCATTATATCCCTGAGAAGTTTTCAATTTAAAACCATCAAAATCAGTTCAGCATGTTAAGTGTTATAGATCTATATCCGAGACAACTTCTAAAATAAAGCACTCATATCCGCAGTAACTGACAGAGCTCAATGAAATTTTGTCCTGAGTATTTATTACAGTCCCGAGAAGTTTCCCATTCAAAATCAGCGATATCTGAGACAACATCTAAATTAAAGCGAAGAATTTTCGTAAAATGTGTACCTCATTACTATTCCAAAAATCATCAAAATCGGTTCATTAGAAAAGACGTTATAGCCAAAAATATAACGAATTTCATAACTTAAGGTTTTTTGAAATATAACAAAAATAAATTTGTATGCGTTTGTGTTATGTGAGTTAGTATGTGCGTAAAATGAAACATAATATTTTTATTTCTTAGGCAGATCCGGCATAGTCAAATATAGCGTTCTTACTTGTTTTTAAGAAAAAATTATTTATAATGAAACTTGTTCACTGTATTTAATATTCAAACATGACATTAACTTTTAATACTATAAAATAGAGAAGTTACATAAGATTTCATGTATCATTTATATGTATATAAATATATAAATATTTATTTTTAAATATTTATTAAATTCACATTAATATAAAATCGAAGAATTCTATTTCTCTTATCAAATTTATTTATTAGTGTTAAAGCTTTTTTGTTGTATTTAGTTGGAGCTTGTTAGTATTGTGCTTTCAGTACTGATAAAGCTTTTTCACTAAGTTTGTTAATAGTGTGTTCAGTCAATGTATGTGTGTCATTTTATTTTAGTGGAAACATGCCTTCGTTAGCCGTGATCGTCTAGTGGTTAGGACCCTACGTTGTGGCCGTAGTAACCCAGGTTCGAATCCTGGTCACGGCAATGTGTAAAAACATTGTCACGGAGAAGGTTTTCTTTTATTTCAAGCATTATTTTATTGCTGCATATTTATTATATTTTGATTAAAAAAACTTCTGTAATTGACGTGGTTTCCATGTGATCATTTGAATGAAAATTTTCTTCTAAATTCTTTTTTTTGGAAATCGATTCAACTACAAATATTTCTAGTTTAAGTTAAGGGCATAACTTGTTATTTATTATGGTATTTTTTTGAATTAAGAACAATAAATCTTATCTATCTGCATTTTTTTTAAACATTGGTGTTTGCTGGACTACCACGTCAGTCAAAAAGGGTTAATAAAATATACAAATCCATGTGTATTTCTATTAGGAAACAACATGAACTTTTTTAAATAATTTCAATTATAAATTTTTTCACAAAAAATGTGGTTTTATTGAAACGTTACGTTAAATCAGTCTGTCTGTCTGTCTCACACCAAGAATAATCTTCTGAATTCAATGAAACTTGGCCACATTGTTTGTTGTTATCCTTAGTAGTTTTCTATCTAAATCCAACAATAACGGCTCGTTAGCACAACTTTAAAATTAAAAATAAATCTGTGTTTGTTTGTTTGTTTGTTTGTTTGTTCAAGACTTATAGACAGTGAAACCACTGGACTGAGTTTGCTATAAAAATTGCAATAGGAGCAGGGGGAGAGGTACCCCTCACACAAAGCAAATATTGATTATGGAATATCTAAAAACCTATGACAGCGAGAATTTTCGAATTTGGTGACCAACCTCTTTATCAAGAACTGTTTTACTAGACAAAATTAAGGGCGGATAGGATTAGGGGGAGAGGTAGCCTCCATACAAAGAAAATAATAATTATTTAATATCTAAAGAACCACTATACTGAGAATTTTCAAATTGGGTCCCAATAAATTTTTCAAGTAACTGTTTGAGTGGACAGAATGACGGGCGAATAGGTTCATGGGGAGAGATGTGCCTCATACAAAGAAAATATTGATTATCGAATATCTAAAGAACTATAACAGCAATAGTTCTGAAATTCGACCCCAATCATTTTCTTAAGAATTTGTTTTACTGATCAAAATATACGATTGGAAGGATCAAAGCAAATATAAATTATCGAATAACTAAGGAACTGTGAAAACG
The DNA here is from genome assembly GCA_004302925.2 of Cochliomyia hominivorax. Taxonomy (NCBI): domain Eukaryota; kingdom Metazoa; phylum Arthropoda; class Insecta; order Diptera; family Calliphoridae; genus Cochliomyia; species Cochliomyia hominivorax. The sequence continues at coordinate 44,213,472 of PYHX02000495.1, forward strand.
GAAGTATTTAAATCGGTTCTAATTACTTTCCCAATGATATTTTTTACTGGCCAAAATATAGGAGGGATAGAACCATTTGGAGGGGTACTAACAACTTTATAAGGACGAAAAAGCGTACCGGGTCTAAGCTTGTTAATTATAACATACAGCTGTATATACTTCATCATTGGAGTAATAGAGAAAAGTTATAGGCTAAAATGCGCATAGTTAAAATCATCTCAATTATTATTGAAATGTCTAGAATATATGTTACTTTCTATCGGTCCATATTTTGCTATTTTCTTTGTCATTAGCTCAACGGAAAATCATACATAGATGCATTTAAAAGTTTGATCTGTAGAATATTTACAAATTTTATCAGTCACATGGACTGATTTTGATTTCAAAACTTCTGAAAATTACAAAACTGTACACCCAATTTTCCAGGGGCTTTACCTTGTAAAGACAAAGATTTCTGATGGTTGCTGGTTGGATTCTGTGGAGTCCAGGTTATACGTTTTAAATTAAACACAATTTTCGTATAAATTACAATTATTATAAGTTTAATAACTTTATACAAAATGTTTCCATAATTCCAGCGGGAACAGATGTTGATCTCGTTATACATAACGTTTGTCTGTGGTTCAGGATAAATCTGTATAAGCTACCAGCTTTCCACAGTAATCCAAACTAACAGGCTCTTCTGTATATAAATATCAATTTTAAATTAAATATCATTGTGGACAAAATAAAGACTCCGAATTTTTTTGCAGCTTTTAAAATTATTCATTAAATATTAAAATATGATTTTGGTGATGGCCACGAACTAGTCATTCGTCAGTCTATCACTTTAAATGAATGTTGAACTTAGCTCCCGGCTGGTAACTACCTGATGTTGGTTGTATACACAAAGTTTTCACTGACTTCTTAGGATACACTTGGTAAAGAGAGAGATAGAGTATCGTGAAACATACACAACATTTTACTGTCCCCTTCTGATGCACTTGCTAGCGATAAAGTGAATGAATGAGTGGTAGAGTATATTTTCTCACTGGGAAATTTGTTGTCTTTTAAAGATCTATGAGCTCCTAAAACTAAAGGGTATTAAACGAATAACTTCATTTTCACTTAATATGATTTAGTCCTTTTCTAAATTTCATAATCAAAGAGAAATTATTAATAATGACACAAAGGATTTTAGTTTATTTTCCATTTTTGTTGTACTTTTTATTTAATGTAAAATTAACAAATAACTTTTTTTTTGTTGTTGCCTATGGAGAAAAGTTTTATATATATGAATGTATGGATATGTGTGAACACTTGATATGATTATATTTTGTATGTGTTGTCGTCAATATGGCTATAGATGAATATGAGATGTCCTGTTTAATTAGAATTTCCTATTTTAAAAGCCATAAAATATTTCCTTTACTTAACTTTAATGAATTTTTCTTTCCTTTTATTATGTCCTTTTTTTCCTCTATTTTTTATTACAGAATATATTCCAATTCAATTATTTTCCCGTTAAAAAAAAGAAGGAAGAAAAATTTTATTTTACGTGCATAAAAATTAAACACAGAAAACAAATCAAGCGCGATATTTGCTATAAAACCATTTCAAAACTCATACCAACTTTTCCCCATAAATGAAATTTGTTAACCATCATTGAAAATCTTGTTAAATGAACAGAGAGGGATTCGAAAACGAAAAAGTTAAGGCGCAGGATTTGATTCGGTTGTCGGTTGTTTTAAAGCTAATGATCAATAAGAGCTCACATTTCAAGTGAACGTCCTAAACGATGATGTAAAGGATTTCTTAGTTCTCTTATTAAAGGGCCCTTCAAAAATTTTGTTCCCTTTATACAGGACATATTCGCCTAAGCCTCCTCCATCTTTATCATACTACGAGCACTTAGTTTCATTTGTGGTATTTTTCTCTACATATTTATTATTACTAATGAAAAAACTGGATAAAGTAAAAGTTGGAAAAATACATACAACACAAGCAGGGTTATACATAGATCCTTTGTTAGACTTCATACACACTCATAACTAGTTTAGCTGACTATATAACCTACACCAAAATACAACAACAAACTATATACACATCATTTTTTTTTTGTACATTATCAATACTATTTAGTTAGAATAACTCCCCCCGATTTGCTTGTTCCATCATTTTAAAAATGTTGTTATATAACGAAATTCTTTGATAGAGATTTTAGCATTGATGAACATGTGAGTTTTTTTTGTTTTTGTTTTTGCAAAGGACAAAATATATTGGGAATAGATGTGAAAAAAATGTACTGCGCGCATTGGAAAAAATATGTGGATATTGAAATGAAACAAAACATTGATATACATTTTTTTTTGGTACTTGAATTATATACCCTTCGCCATTGGGGTACATAACATCGAGGGTATTTACAAAATTTACAAAAACATGGATCAATATTGGTCAAATTAATCATATATATTCAGGGCATATACAAAAGTAACTGTGCCGAATTTTAATAGTGTTTTATATTCCTGGAAGGTGTCTTATACGAAAGACACGTTAAATAATGTCCTCAGTACAATCTCGTTTTTTTTTGGGTTTGTTTTTATAACAAAATAAAATTCAAATTGCGACCCATATGACATATTTTTGGGGAGTATCAAAATGCTAAATATTATATAAATCCATTTTGTTGAAAAATTACGAAAGATCTTCCTTGAACTTTTCGGTTGTCTCAGACCTATTTTGCTCTGGTTTAAATAGGATACTGTTTAGGACAATAACATACAACTTCATTAAATTTCGTTAAATTCGGACAATTATTTTAGGCGTGAGAATGTCTCCAACAGATAAACAGACGTAAATAGCTAAATCGGGTTCCGTCCGTATTTACACATTGTTTTATGTTATAAGCAGTTGAAATTGGGTCAGATATATATTGGGAAAACAAATGATCCCTTTGAAGAGGGCAATGACCGAAACTAACAGGCAAGATGGTCTATTATGACAAACCTATACAGGGGGCAGAATCTTTTTAATAACTTTTGATTTTTGTAACTCCTCGAAATAATCGTTTTTAATATATATACGAAGGAAGCAGTTGAAGATCTTGTTAGAATTTAGTTGCAAGACAAGCCCATTCTAGCTACTGTTTCTTACTTTTTACAGAAATACATCTCAATTAAGATTAGTGTATCAGAAAAACCCGAGAAATTCGTTTGATGTGGATTTTATATGCCTGACAATGTAGTACTCTTTCATATTGTGGGCTTTTAGGAATTATGTATCGTTTCCCGTTTTTTATATTGGTTTTGTTTATAGTTTTTCGCTGGTCTTGTATTTCAATTTTCAAAGCACAACCATATTATGGTTAACAACATGTGGCTCAACAATAATGTATTGGTTTAATTGAAAATAATATTTTTGTGCGGTAACCATAGTATTTTACCACTTGTTTACGATTGCAGCAAACATATATTTTTTCTCAGCATGTGCTGAGTGATAGTTTCAACAACACTTATACGTGCATTACTTTTGGTGTGTAAAAAGTTTACCTACGGAATGAGTCACTATTACCACTGAAGTATATTTTAGATTCGGAATATATCATTCTTTTTTTTTGTAATCATTTCTACAAAGTTTTGCATTCAATAGAAAGTGGTTTTAGAAAAAATAACGGTAACAAAACTTCAATACAGAGAAGAATTGTGTACCCCTTTCTCTAAGGTTCTAGATGGGTATGATTCTATCTATGTATGTAGTTGTGGGTTATTGCAGTAATTAATGATTGTGCCACCACATACGTATCCTTATGATACATTCAAATTCTGATACATTAATGTATGGTATGTATATATGTTTTGTTGTTGTTGTTGCTTTCGTTACTCTTAACTCTAAGTAACTATGGGCGTTAGCTCACTAAAAAAAATATTATGTTCCTCGCCTTAATTTTATGCTGCATCGATGCTTGTTTTGCCGATGCCAATTTTTATTCACTTGCACATTCACCAAAACCGTTTGTTTTCGTAATTTTTTCTACAGTTTTTCATGGCACATCTGTATAATTGTCTGTCCCTGGTCACAGTCAGCAGTTATCCTTTGCTATTGGTTAGTGCGGCATTTTATCGATGTTCAATGTTTTTTTTTATTTTCGATTCCTTTCGCTTACTACTGCCTCTTGTTCCTGCAGCACATGTGTGTGTTCGTAACGCGTTGCTTTGGTTGGATGTTGGTGCGAGTATTGTTTTATATTTTGCATATTCATCATGGATAAAGAAAGCGCAATGGGTGCACATACTCTTATATATCCTTAAGAGATTTCACTGTATGTATATGTGTGTGTGTATTGTCATTTGCATATGTGCTTGTTTAATCGTAATTTTTGGTATGTGTGTGAGTGTGTGTTATAGTTTGGTCAGTTGTTGTTACCCCTTTTTCTTCCATTGCTGATGAATAAAAAATGAATTTGTGTGTGCACTGCTGCCAGTATATCGATGCGCTTTAAATATTGTGAATATGTAGAGAATTTTATTTTTATCCTTTTTTCTGATTTCGTATTTTTTTCCATTTATGTTTTATATTTTTGTGTGAACTTTGTTGTTATTTTGTATTTTAGCCTGTAACAATTAGTGCAACCAACAACATGCTCGCATGTCGTGCACAATTTGTTGTTTATTTATTTGTGGGAGGTTTTGTGGAGGCTGGCATATATTGGTGTTGCAGATAATTTTTAACGATTATTGTCCCGAATCGGTTAAAAAGTGATGCACAAATTTTCTTTTTCTTGAGTCATTTCTTAAAAAAAATTAAATTTACAACTCGTTTAATTTTCATTGTACGAGATTTAAGGCCACAATGTAGCCATAGATTTACAATTCTTACAAAGCTTCTTTTTGGGTACCATGGTTCAACTATATTTAAAAAATTTTTGATAACGCTATAATATAAACAAGCAAAACTTTTAGTTACTCGATATTTTTGGTCCGTCCAACTGGATGATTTTAAGTAATATGCCGATATTTTATCGAAAAGCCTTTATGTCGGTTTCTTTATGTCTGATTTGTTGCATTTCTATTGTTACATTTCGTAACAGTCGTTAGCAATAAATCCTTAATGATTCCTACCCGATGTTCAGTTTTAAATTTTTTATTTGACGGCTCCATTTGTTCTTTAAAATATAAATAATTGACTTCACTTACTTATGGTCCTTATGACCAGAAGGCATTCGATATGCTGCAACTCTATTTGATAATGATTTCTTGACGCATAGCAGAACAAGAGAATTCCACATGTTTTTGGTTCTTTCAATGGGATGCCTTTGAAAAATGTTTTAAAAAATGCCAGTTTGGCTTTTTATATCTCAAATTATTCGTAGCCTAAATTCCAAATTATAATTCTTTAATTAAATATACATTATACAACGACCTAAGAGCTTCTGTAGTTAAAACTGAAAGATATCTTAAGAAACGAATACCTTGAGAGCACTTTTTTGTGCTCTTCTACTCGTTTTAACAAGAGCACAATATCCCGGAGCTATGGCTCCTCCATACTGCCCAGAGCTATTGTTCCTCTATTTGTTACAAATACCATTTTATTGTTCTTGTACCACTCCAGGCCTTGTTAACCATAATGGCAGCATGCCACACCGGGTTACTTTTCTATCGTTGTGTTGGGAGATCTTTTGAAAATGCTTTCCATTTTTTGTCGTAAGGAACATTATGAGGACCATTCCTTCTACCTGAAGTTGTATTTTTTCCAACGGACAAGTCCTTTCGGCACTGTTCAATAATATTGGGAAGGGAAGGGTTTGGTTGAAAATTGTAAACAATTTTAGTACGCACTTTTTTCTGGTCACTCAGTTTAGTCAGTTTAACAAAATATTTGTATGTTATGAATATTTCGATCTCACTACTTTTATTAGATAATAAATTTAGCAATTTGAGTTTTTTCTTTACGAATGGATGTTTTATTTTAAAAGAGAGTACAGATTCCGATTATTCGCTTTTCAGAAATCACTAACATTGCATGTGTGTATTGCAAACCAAAAAATGAAGAAAAAAATTAACCAACCACACATATGCACCCTCTTGTTGACTTACGAAACTATGGCTCAATATGCAAGGTGCGGTTTAACTGAATGAAATGAAAAAAAAAACAGTTACAAAACATGATGATAACGGCATATAAAACAACAACAGGAAAACAAAAGGAGCAAATCGAATATAGACACCCACTAAATGAAAAACTCTCGTCAAAGAACAACAAAAATAAATGCAAAAGAAGAAGCGGAGTTAGAAAAAAAAAACAACTTAAATTGCAGGCGGCTCACATTGGTAAACCAACAACATAAAAAGGCATTAAGACAGGAAACTAAAACAAACACACACACACACACACAAAATAAGTTAACAAAATTCGAATAAAATTGCCCAATGAATGCAAGTGAAAAATGGATAAAAATTTAGATAAATGAAAATGAATCAAATAAATAAAGAAATTAGAAAATTGCGATATTCGGCAAATAAATTTTTAAATATTAAAACTTTTCTTAATAAATTCTTAAATGAAAAAAAACGTTCCTGCCATTTGAATTGTTAATTTAAAATATTGATTTCCTTGCAGGTTTTAAAATGTAACCTTTTTCAATTTGATATATATTTTTTTGGGGATGTCTACCTTTTATTTCATTTGGATTTATTTCCCTTTTTCATTTTAATGGACTAAAATTCATATTTGTTTATTTAGAAGAAAACAACAACAATATTGTGCGATTTACCACAATCCAGACAGAAAATATACATTACTAGTAGACAACTTATTTGGGATGTGTGTTTGCGTTCATGGTCTTTGTAGACATTCATCCAGTTCACCGGCCTGCCATTGATGATCTCACACTCGGAAAATTATATTGGAAAAATAGTAACAGACATACATATAGCAATTGACATGTATTCACATTTAAATCTTTTTAACGATGATGGGAAATACTTGTTAAAAAATTCAAACATTTACTTCCGTTATACATATTTTGTATTTTAAAAATCGCTGCTTTATATATATTCCTTTCCTTTTTTTTGCAAAAATATTGGTTAAGGGATAAAGTTTATGGTCCTTTGAACTACCCATTTTGATTAATAGAGTAGAATCTGAAAAATTCGAACATAACTGTTTCAATACAAACTATTTCAATACATTAAACGGACTAAAATTAGAACGTGTGATTCAAATATTATAATGTCGATATCTTGACTGATTGAGCAATTGCAATAAAGCTTTACTCCTAATTCCAAAGTTCTTCGAAACGTCAATAAAAACAAGTAAGAATGTCATATTCGGCTGTGTCTCATCCAAATCTGAAATTTCCTCCATCTATTACATTATGCAAGAATTTGCATGAGTTAAATCAGCTTAAACACCGATTCCGGAAAAAGGTCTCTATAAAAACTATAGTCCTATATGATAGTATATTTTTGAAAGTACCTGTAAATATTGATACTGACACATACATTTCTTTTCGATCGATTATTGATAAATTGGATTTAAATTACAATAAATGTGGATCAAATTTAAGAGTTTAATAAAACCCCTTTCTGGGAAGGAGTCTTTTTAGGAAGATAAAGAAATTAGTAACATTTATTAAAAATAGTAAGGGAACTAATTGTATTTTTAAAAGTTTAAAAGTCATATAAGTAAAAAGTTTTTCAACAAAAAAGAGCTATAGCAAAATATGAACCGATAATCGCTAATTTTGATGAGTGACGAAGATGATAAAGTCCAACAAAATTATTTAATAAATAAATTTCGTTTAAATCCAACAACTTTTATTGAAAAAATCGGTCTATAACTTTTTTGTCTATATATCGATATTGCTGCTTTTAAATAGAGAACCGCTTAGAAAGCCCACGGACATAATTAAATCGATTCAGATTTTGATTTAAGAATATTGCGTCTAAGTTGAGACTTTTTCGTCGTTACACAAGGAATAATAAATTTAATGATTTATTATCAATTGTAATGGTGGAGGAAATAAAAATATAACTATACCTAGAACGAGGTTCTAATTTAGCCTATTGATAGGACCACACACCTGCCACATAATAATAACAGATTTTTCGTAAAAAGCATTTTAAGGCTGTTTTAATAGCTGATCATCTGAGAGCTAAAGTTAAGGCAAAAGTAATAAGCTGCTGGCAAAATCTCTAGAACCAATCAAAGGAAGTCGATATTTAATAAAGCGAGACGGTCAAATATTTACTTCACAACAAATAAAAAAGAATTGACCTTTTCTCCAACCTAATATTATTGATATTTAAAATATCTACTCTCTATTACCTTCCCTCTATTAGAACCATTAATTTTCCATATTCAAAAAATATTAAAATTCTATCTCGTATACAAAAGAAAGGCCCAGACATCGAAAAAAAAAATTAAATTGAAATATTGTACCTTCAATACACGTTCATCCAAGTTTATCAAGAGTAGCGGAATTTAATTTTGATAAAGGTAAAATAATCATTTTTTTTGTTTTTGGGCCAATATTGATGAGACATGAGGGACTCTAAACATGAAACGACCGAAAAACAATACAAGAATGACAGCATCTACAAAAGAAAATTATGTGGTTATGGCTTAAAGTAAATAAAGTTCTATGGAAAATATTTTCCTATAGAAAAGAAAATACAAAAAGAAAATATTTTCTATATTTATGCATGACTAGGAAAATATTTATTCATAAATGGACAAAGACTTTGGAAGACAATATAAGAGAATATCGATTTTAAGCTTAAAATTTAAAATCAATTGTAAAATATACTTATAACTTAAGGTTTTTGTTTAGTATTAGAACACTTTAGTTAGTTACTTGTATTTCCGCCTGGTGCTTATTTATAGACTTTAAGAAGTTTAGTAAATTAATGTCATAAAGTCTTTAAAATAAAGTGGAAAATGTAATTTTGAAATATTTAAAGTAATTTAATATTTTATTTTTCGGAAAAGAGCTCATTTGCAGCAAGATAGTCATAACTTCAAAAGTGAATTTTCCAAGAGTCTCTAAATTTTTTTTACAGAAATCTTATTTTTGTTATTCTTAATAAAATCTCTTGAATAACGTCATTTCGCCAGTAGTAATAATTAATTATATAACGGACATAGTATATTTATGCGTCATCTTCTCAAATATATTAATTTATTAGAGAAGATACTGATGGTAAGTTAAAACATTAATTTTTGAGTTATGACGACTTTGCAACTAATGGTCGATATATAAAAAATAAAGTATCAAAAGAAAACAAGTAAGAGGGTAATAGTCAGTTAACACCGACTATATAAAAACAAACACCCGAAAAGTTTTAATATATGATTTGTGTAATTTTTATAGTACTCACTTAAGGAGTGAGATCTAAAAAACTTTTAACCAAGTATTTTTGATTTTTTTAACAAGTTACCTTTGTAAAACATGGTCAAACAAATGAATGTAATGTTAATGTGATTAAAAGGACCAACTTTGTCCTACAAAAAGTTTTCTAAGTGTTCAAAGGTCTGTGATGAAACTAATAGAAAACCTGGTTCAGGTAGAGGTCCACATGATGTTTCTAAAGCCAAAAAATAGAAAGCATTTTCAAAAGAGCTCTCAACACATCCGGTATAAAAGCAGTCGGGTAGCTCAGTCCACGGACGAGAGGTTGAAGTTAATGTAGCCTGCTAAAAAATTTAGAGGCCAAAAACAGAACACTGAAATTTAAGTTAAGTTTTCTAAAAAATATTCCTGTTTAATAATGGATGACGAAAAGTAAGTTCTGACAGATTTTTTACAACTTCCTGATAAAAATTTTTTGTTCAAGAAAATATTAAAGAAATGTTTAGGACCCAAAATCTGTGAAAATTTCTCAAATGTTTCAAGCAATATGTAGTTGCAACAAAAATGCCCTTGAGTGGTACAAAAAACACTGCCCGGAGTAAAGAACAGTGCAGAGATATTGGGCTCTTGTCAAAGAAATTAGAGAGCACAAAAAAGAAGTCTAAAAATGTGAAAGGTTTTAAACGGAGATTGACTACCTGGTCAGGAAAAGTTTTTTGGTTCAAAATTTAAGCAGTGATTCAAACTTATAATTTATAATCATTTTAATCAAATAAAAAATTTTAAACTGAAAGTTTAGTGGTTCAGTTTCAATGAACTTACATGAATGCTAAGAATATTACCATGACCCTAATATTAATCTAGTGATTTTTAAAAATGTGAATTAGGACTTATTCGAGAGTTATTTGTGTCAAATTAAACGAATGAAATTTAAAACCCATATTCTTATTCCGGGAGGGCATTTGTATTGGAATTACTTGAAATATTTGAACGAATGGGATTTGCACTTGGAATAAAAAATATTTTGATCAAGATATCATAGAGGATAAAATGTTCACAACGTTTACATGAACAAACACAGCCAGGCGGACACATATTTTTGAAAATAACTTGAAAGTGCAAAAATTTCCATGAAGTGATATTATCATAACGTTTACTTTAATTTGGATTTATGTAAAAACTCATTTAAAAATCAATAAATCTATTTGAATTTAGTAGCAAACTTGGATTAGTGCAAGTGAGATGGAAGAAGACAAACGATTTTACTATCTTAGCAGTGTGTAAGCGAAATATCGGTTCAGAATATCGTAAAATGCTTGTGGAAGTCACGTCAATCATTTGCTCACCTACGATCAATTTGGAAATCACCAAATGTAAATGTGAAATCAATGAGTGCGAAACTTTAATTCGATATCTCCGCAATATTTTTCGTATTTCAGACGGATTATGTTGGAAATATGAAGATGTAATGTATCTGAAAGTGACACATATTCAGAAGGCCAACTAAGAACATTATTAGAAATGCCATCGGGAGAAGGACAACATTGACATGGCAGAAGTAAACAGCAGTCGCAATTTTTTTTTCACGAAAAATTAACAACTTATCACAACAGTAACATAATGTATGATGAACGAATTCGTTCTCTTTTTTATGTCTGAAACTCTTTTCTTTATGTCGTAAACTGCTACCACAGTTGGTCCGAGCAGTGTTTTGTAAGCACGGCTACATAAACCATAATCGAGTTTATTCTAATTTGGAAGCATGATATTTCTAAATCAGCCATATGTCTTGTTTAGGATATACGAGTGAGTCAGGCTTTTTCTATCGTGAAAGTTTATTGAAGAGACAGATTAATGCCAATAGTGACAGGATTAATATACCCTACATCAATTTTGCAATTCATTTTGTACTGCCAAGAATGAATCAAATTATTAGAATCGATTAGTTATTTTTGTCTGTTTTTGCAATTAATTGCTTCAGCTCAACGAAATTTGCCCCTGATTATGTAATAAGTTTCCTGTTAAAAATCGGAAAATTTTCATTCGTAGTTATAGACCTGAGAAAATTAATTTATATCTAGACGCGTTTAAAGTCAATAAAATTTTCCCAATTTACATATCTTAAAGTCACTTAAATTTTAAACTATTTGAAGCGCACTAAAACTCTTCTACTAAAAATGAATAAAATAAAAAAATAAACAATATTTTAAAAGTTAATTGAACCTTAGACATGTCCAAAAAACAAAAACAAAAAAATGAAACGTATACGATACCAAAACTTTTAAACCAGTTGGATTAACAATTCAATACACAACAACAAATGGAAATATTAGACAGACATTCGACCGATACTTACTCACAGATACTTAGAAATTATAAACATAAAAAAATAAAAATAACCAAAATACATGGAACTCCCTTTGCTTTTAAGGCCCAAAATGTAATAACAACACACAAACTCATATAAACAAAAGTTAAGGCCAACAAACAGTAAGTTGAGCGTTAGAGTAACACCTGTCTGGCCGAACAAAGAAGAAGACTGACGTGAATATTATAACGGCTTAGAGGTATTGTTGCCAAAATACTATATACAACAAACAACAATAATAACAATATAAATGTATATATATATAACTGAGATATATATGTATTTAAAAAGCAATACACAAATACTTTTAGAAATTTGTTTGGTCATACAATAAAGAGAGTTGACGAAGAAATTTACAAAAATTTTAAATTCAACATGTTGCATTAATAAAGGGTGCAACAAACAAATTTCCTATATTTCAAAACGTTTTTTTTTCACTAAAAACTTAAATTATAGAAAAAAAATCGTTTTAATTCATTATTGGTTTTGGTTAAAATTTTTGGTATCCCTTCTTTACTCCCTTGCGGTATGAGGTTGCAGTAACCGGCATGAACAGTTTAGTTCAGTTTTTTTTTGTTTTATTCGTTAAAATATTCCTTTTTTTATTGTTTAGTTAAACGATATTGTTTCAAAATAATTCAAACGCAATATTCAACAACACACAAACAAAAAACTGAACTACTTTTTTTCTTGGTTCCTTATTAAAGGACTTTAAACAAATACTAAGATAAAAATAAAAGTTATATCCGAAATATATAAAAAAATTCAGAGCCTAACGGTTGATTTTTTTTGGTTATAAAGAAACACAAAAAAGTGAATAGAAATTTATTCCACATGTGATGGATGAATTAAAGTCAAAGAACAAAAGAGTTGAGTTTTTTTCGAAGAGGTAAGAGAGCAGACAGACATCTACTGAAGCGTGATGTCGCTTGACAAAAAAAAAAAAAAGAAAAAGAGAAACAATTTAACATAAAAACTTCCTTTAAAAAAGGCCAATAAACTTTTTTATTTAAATTCCGCTAAATGAATTGGCAATTTTGTTTGACAGAGAATGAGTCATAGGAAATTATGGTTAAGGAAAAGTGCGTGAAAGACAGAAAAGTACAGGAAGCAGATCTTTGAAACTCCATTCTCGAGAAGAGTTCTAGATGAAGCTAAGTAGATACTGTTTCGCAACAAAATTGGGACAGAATTGTTTGTTCAAATTAGTTATTTGTTGCTTGTTTAACAACAACATCAATATAATTCTCATTCAGTTTATTTACAAATTAATATTTAAAGGTTTGAGACCACAAATCGTCACTCAAATCTCCGAGTTAGCTTTACAATTAAACATCACTCGACTTTACGAATGACACTTAACTGCGGTCATGTGCAACGTTGCCATTTCGGAAGGTTTCGCGTATTTTTAACGAGTTTTTCCTTAAGGAAAAAAGTTGAATTTTAATTTAAATAATTACGTGAGTACCTTTGCTGTGACTCACGTGTAGCTTTGGCTGTATTGAACAATTGTGCAGAACCAACAACTAGACAGACAACAAAACCTACTATACGTCGATGAGTGTCTGCTATATCCGAGTACCCATAATAAGTCTTGGATGAGAAAGATAATCCTAAAGCCGACCCGATATAATATTAGAAGTTAATCTATCGTATTGAATATGTAATTACTTTAACTCCCAAAAAGTATAATCACATTACATAAGGTTTGTGGACTCTTGCGGCAAAAGAGGTTTGTAGACTCTTGTGGCAAATGAGTTACCACTGCATATAATTAAACCACATTACACTCTCTTGCAGCAAATGTGCTTAATGTTGTAATATTTTAAATAAAATGTATACACTGTACAACAAAAGTCAAGGTACCCCAGTTAAAATAGTACTTATGAAATGCAGTCGATGGAATAGACAAAAAATCGGCAGAGTGATTAAAAATGCTGCCAAAGTTAACCATAAGACATTTAAAAAAATAGAAAATCATACTCCAAAATATTACCTGTCAAGCAAATCATATATATAATAAATCGATTCAAAAATGAAAATCGAATTGAAAATAAGCCAAGAATAGGACGCCCACGAAAGCTAACTGTAATATGATCTATTCAAAAGTGCATCAAAGATTGCTACCGAGTTAAAAGAATCGTTAAACATTTGCAACTGCACATAAAGCGATGGCGATTGAATTTTCGGGTCAAAGTAATTTTCTCTCATGAGTCATTTTTGGTTTTGATGGGTTTGTCCTATTATATAGCAAAATTAATAAAGACTTTAATTCCAAAAACTTGCACAAAGCAGTTAATTATGGAGGTGGTAGTATAATGGTATTGGGTTGTATGTCAACTGTAGGTGTAGGTAACTTGGAGTTCTTTATGAATAAAAATATATAAAATTGGAAATTTTACTACAGAAGGATTACGATGTCAAACAAACTCCAATAGATGTTAAGATGTTGCTTTAGTACAATTCCCACCATATCCCTAATAAGCCACCTCAAAGCCCAGATTTAAACTCAATTGAGCACTTGTAAGATTATTTAGAAAAAGATTGCGTAGTTATCAAATTTCTAGTTAAAATCAACTTAAAACTCGAGGTTTTTAGTGAAGAGAACGGCAACAATTATCACATGAGATTTAATTTAAAAAATTAGGCGCATATTTCTTTTAAATGAACCTTGCTGTTCAGTGTATTAAATATGAAATAAATTTATGACTAAACAATTTATCTCATGAATCTGGATTATATTAAACAGAACGTTTCGAATTTTTTTTGGAAATTAAAATCGTAAAAATTTTAAATTTTTATGAGAACCAATTACGGAAGTACATATTTGTGTCCTTTTAGCTACAGACTGTTAAATTTGTGAAGAACATTCCTTAACAAAAAAACCGTTAACTTATAACAGTGAAAACTTACCACTAATTATAAAAGGACATTTAAGAAGCGAAACTCACCTGAAAAGAGAAGAAAATAAAATAAAAAATTAATTAAAATTAAAATTAAAATTTGTTATTATAAAAAGTAAATAAATGTAAACACAGTCTTGTGTCTTTTTAATAAATTTATTTCTAAATTATAATTTTATTAAAAAAAATCTCTGGAAATAAACACAACTTTTAACCCATTTTTAAGAAGAAAATACAAGAAAACACAAACAATCCGAACAATATATTTCAAGTGAAAGACATGACAGGTTGAATTCACAAACCTGACACTTTGTGCGACATATTGTTATTAATCAATCCATCAATTCTTATCATTAAATACAAATCAACAACAAACATTTGTTACCAATTTTGTTGTTGTTTTTTTTTTTTGGTAAAACTAACAAACAAGAATTCCTACAATGAAACCAAAAAAGTAAATCCAATGAACCAGAAAAGTTTTCGTACTTCCATATGAGCGAAAAATAAACACTAAGACATATTTCGGCTGAAAACTTCAAGTGCATTATATTTTTTTTGTGTGCATGTGTTGGTGTATGGGGAGGTGTGTTAAGTTTTAAAAAGAGTTTGTTAGTGAGGTAAGAAAATAATGACCTCTTAAAGGGCTAAGAAAAACAAATTTAAGACCATTTTGGTAGTGCACTTTTAATTCGTTTTCTTTTGTTCTAAAATTTGTATTATTTACTTCAAACCACCAAACATTTCCTTCTAAGAAAAAAAGCAACAAATTTAAATAGCTTTGCCACAAATTTGTTACAAAACAATAAATCTTCTTAAATTTATTCTAACCAAAAAAAATCGTTGGCAATGCAATTTGTATATGATACATAATGAAAAGAAATAAGTAAGAATGTTATATTTAGCTGTAACGAATTATTAATACCCTACACCACATCCATATGTGAAGGGGCAACTACAGTTACAACTACACTTCTTTGCCAGAAATTGATTTATAATAAAAATGTGGCAACGATAAATACGGAATTAGCTATAAACGAAAAATTCGATCATGATAATTTTTATCCATAATGAGGCGAAATTTGATTGGGTTCAGATCATCAGTTTGATAAGTCTGTAAACAACTGCGAACGAATTGGTTTAAGATTTCGTAAAATAATTCTGTGATGCGATAACTTACACAAATGGGCAAAAGTCACCGTCATTTGCCTTTGTGTAAGTATGAAGAGCCTCTGCGTCCATGAAACATTTTATATATATAAAAGAAGTTTAATTCTGGAAAAAGTGTGGTTTGTTTTTAATTTAAAATAGATTGCTGCAATATTAAAGGAAAACACTGGTACATATTTTATTCCCATACTGCACATCTAGTTCCGTGCCAGGTATAATGCCTCAGTTTGTCGGAAAAATGCATACTAGCAAGATGAAACAAAATGACTTTATTACGGAAAAAAGCATTTAAATGAGGGAATAGGATTATGGGATAAGAGATAAAAGCAATATTTTCTACTTATAAATTAGAGAGACATCTTTGGACATGGAGGAAAGGGGCGGAGGCTTTGCAGGAAAAGCACACTTAGTCGCATGTTAAACAAGGTGATGCTGGTATCATGCTACATGGTTGTATGTCGGTAGCTGGGCTTGAGAAATTTAGCATTTACTAAAACACTGGTACATATTTTATTCCCATACTGTACATCTAGTTCCGGGCCGGGTATAATGCCTAAGTTTGTAGGAAAAATGCAGACAAGCAAGGTGAAACAAAATGACTTTATTCCGGAAAAAAGCATTTAAATGAGGGAATAGGATTATGGGATAAGAGATGAAAGCAATATTTTCTACTTATAAATTAGAGAGACATCTTTGGACATGGAGGAAAGGGGCGGAGGCTTTGCAGGAAAAGCACACTTAGTCGCATGTTAAACAAGGTGATGCTGGTATCATGCTATATGGTTGTATGTCGGTAGCTGGGCTTGAGAAATTTAGCATTTACTAATGAAGTAACGGATAAAAATATTTTTTTTCATATCCATAAGGATAACTTGCATTAAGTGCTCAAAAACTTGGCATTGAATTAATCACATGGAGAAATTTGTTCGATTAATGATAACTTACTTCACACTATTAAAAATCTTTCTCAACATAAACCCAATAAGGCATTTGGATAGACGGATTCGAGAACGCATTACTTCAAAAGATACATTATTTCCAGAAATATACTTAAAGAGGAATTAATGAAGGAATTGAAGAAAATTGATCGGGAAGTGACAAAAAAGTTAGTTGTTCAAAATTTTGGCAAACATACGTCATATTAAAATAATAAAATTATGAACTGAGTTATATGCTTTTAATAATAAAAGTGGAATATTTTTACCGAAATAATATTTAAATAAAATATACTTTTTATTCCACTGAACCATTTTTGTTTTTAAAATTGTTTTCGGAGCATGGAGAGCCTTTAAATGTTGTAAATGGTAGATGACGGTGACTTTTGTCCATTAGTGTATATAGAAAAAGATGTAAGTGAAAGAGTGATCCAAGCGTAATGTATGATGTTAATTGTAAGCCAAGCTTTAACATAAATGTGTCCAAATAATTTATCATTTCTTTTTTGCAGTTTGTCAATTTCTATCATGGAAATTATACCCATTTACGTAACGCTTTAAGACTAAATTTGTCCACAATTTGTAGAATTAAACATTTCAAGAATCAATTCAAAGTTCTCATCAATGATATAATTCAAGAGTTCAAACATACTGACCATTTGAGCGTTTTGTAGGCCAGGTGCTTTTAAGTTAGACCAAAAATAAATTGTAGTATTTGCTTTATATTAACGACATAAGACATATAAGAATGATGATTATTTTTTAAAGTGTTTTATTTATATTGTGATAGTTTTGATCATGTGATTATTTATTGAGTATAAAAATTAATCTTACTTGATCTTGATTGGATGACAAAATTCGATAACTAATTTTGCTATATATTGCACATACATAATAAGTTTTTAAAGTTTTAAATGCTTTGACAAACCTATTATGCCCATACTTACAATTTTGGTGTAGAGAATAAATAAAATAAACCTCTGAATACTTATTCAAAACTCTTATGTACATACAACAAGTACAACTTAAACATTTAACTAAATACAAAGTCCTTGTCCCAAAATGTATGTCTCTGTGTCTGTCCATTATGTTCGTCCGTCTGAGTGTAAACATTTAACAGTTTAACTCATTTACTCACCATGGTGTCTTTTTAAACATAAAGTTAAAGAAGAGGAGGAAATAAAACAAACGAATAGCTGCTATTCCTTATGGCCAAAATACAATTTAAATAAGTCAAGTTATGCGTTTCAAACGCCACTTTAAATAAAAATTATTGCAAAACTATTAAAAAGCTTGATTTGAAATTGTTGGCAACTAGAGAGAAATAGGCAGGCTGGCAGACGGACGGACATTTGCAGAATCGGACAGCCAGTCAGTTGAAGTATTTAGTCAGTCTTAAAAAGTCTTGCTGAGATTCTAATGTTTCTTTATTTTTTTTTTGGTTTCAAAAGATACATATCTTATTTGCAACATGAGTGCGGTCAGCGAATTAAGCTGTTGACACATAACATCATGTCTTTTAATGGAGTAAAACAAAATGATGCAAAAAAAATAAAACCGTAGGCCAAAACTAAATGTATCGAAAACACTTGGTTAACAGAAATTTTATTTTTATTTATATATAAAAGAACAGTTTTGTTAAAAATAATGTTGCCTTTAAAAAAAGTGAACAAAACATAATACATCCTTAAACGTTTTTAATGTTGTTGAGAACAACAACGAAATCGTGTTGCCGAATGTTTGACCAATTTGTACAAATGATATAATAGTGTTTACACTAGCAGTGGAAAGTTTGAAGGAAGTTACATGAGGGTTAGAAGGACCAAAAATGTTGACTTGTATTGATTAATATTTCCATACCTTTTATACATTAGGCCATCTATAATGGAATAATTTAGAACATAATAGATATTTCTCGTATAGCAACAAATTCAATGGGAATTTCCTTTACAAAACTCAAACTGAGTTTCCTCCTCTAGTGTCAACATCACTTGCCACACCATCATCTTTACTTAAACTCAACTTGTTACCGTCACCAAACTTATAGTTTTGTTTAGAAATTGTTTAGTTTTTTGTTTTCCTATACGATTTCATTTAGTTTCTCTTGTAATTCTACTCGTTTTGTAAGTATTTTAAAATTGCAGCTTTTTTGTGGATTCTTTAGATCCGTTAAAAAGTCATTAAAAAGCATTTTTATCTTTAAATGATCATCATTTTTCATGACTTTTTTCGTGTACTAATTGCTATTGAAGAAAACACATTGAGTTAAAGAAAACAATTAATCTATTAAAGTTCTAATGCTATGAAATATTTTTTTTGGTTTGCTTGCTTCCTATAGATCAATTATGATCAGTATCAATCGACAAAGCGCAATGGTGCTGCTTAAATAAATTCGAACTCACGAATTTAGAGGTTGACGTAAAAGTTGAACAAAAAAATGGGTAAAATGAGAAAGTTGTCAGATGAGTAGACTTTGTATAAAAAGTGTCAATTAGTAAATTCATGTTGAGGGATTGGCTAGGAACGACTGGGAAGCTTGGATTGTTTTAAAAATACAAAGAAGATCTTGAAGTTTTAATTTTATTAAATATGTGGTCTTCTAATTTGATTAGATTTCTATTTAGATAATATGTTCGCATTTTTTTTTTGACACTTCAATGGTTAATACGTTTTGGAACGTCATTAGGAAGTTATGGATCAGTTCTAACGAATGAGATCAAAAATACATAAGTGTTCAATAAACGAACCACTAAATTTAGATTTTTTTTATTCGTCAAATTATTATTACAAACAAAAAAAAAAATTATAAATCAGAAAGTTGATCAATGAAAGTAGACTTTGTATAAAAAGTGTCAATTAGTAAATTCATGTTGAGGGATTGGCTAGGAACGACTGGGAAGCTTGGATTGCTTTAAAAATACAAAGAAGATCTTGAAGTTTTAATTTTATGTTAAATATGTGGTCTTCTAATTTGATTAGATTTCTTCATTTAGAAATAAGATGTTCGCATTTAATTTTTTGACACTTCAATGGTTAATACGTTTTGGAACGTCATTAGGAAGTTATGGCAAAAAAAAAATCAGTTCTAACGAATGAGATCAAAAAATTCTAAACATACATAAGTGTTCATATAAACGAACCACTAAACTTAAAATATTATTTTTTATTCGATTCAAATTATTATTACAATTTACAAAATTTATAGTTTTAATCAGAAGTGATGAAAATTTTGAACCCTTGAGCATCAGCAGCATAAAACTTTTAATCAAGCAGAAGTGAAAAATCTGTCAGAACAAGAATATTTTTGTCATAAAACATGACTTTCAATTTCCGTGCAATATTTTTGGTCTATAAGCGTATCTGACAGAAACCTATTGAGTCTGATATGTTTTTAAACCAGCATAGACTTTAACTTTTCATACCAATAATCCATGCTGTGAGCTAAACGGGCTATATTGGGATCTCTTTTCAGCTGTGGACCATTCCTTCTATCTGTTCCAGATGTTCTATCAATGGTCAATATCTATCTTAACAACATTGATCGAGTTGGATTTGATCTTTTAAAATTGATTTCTTCGTTTTTCCCCTTCATTGGGAAATTTTAATATTCCTCATGATTAATTTTCTGAAGGATTGAAGCATCAATTACCACTTATGCGGAAAGCATTGCTACTGCCTGTATATCTAGTGGTTTGTTTTATTGACAATTTATTTTAGGAAAAGGAAATATAAGAATTTTGTATTGCTCTAACAAAACAAATTTGGTCTATCGCACCGGATATTATTTTAAAAGTTTATAATCTGGGTGTGTTCCCTCAATCAAGATCTATACACTCAGCATTATCTTTGCTACTTTCTATATCTTTTTCTTGTAATTTAATAAGTATGAAGTAGCAAATGTGTCGCATTGGCTAATGATTTATGGTCCTACAGACTTGATAGTTATTCTATGATGGTTAGAAGATAATACAGGCTGCTTACCAATTTATTCTTTTGATTTGATACATCAGGAAGTTTTATATTTTCATCATAAAATGAGTGATTTTTTTATTGAGTACAAAAATTAATATGAATCTTATTATCTTCTCCTCTATGGACTTAATGACAATTATTACTTTTCATTGGCACAGATATGTTGCTGTAATTTACATCTAAGGCTAAGCCTTTCTTAATTCCTAAACTTAATTACATTTATTCCAGTATTCCAATCTTCTTAATTTCCTTTAACTTAATTCCTGGAAAATTAATCATTAAATTCTATTTATTATTTTGTTCTCTAAGACAGTTCTTTTCCTTTATTCTTTATTTTGTAAAAATTTTCTTTAGGAATCTTTTTTAATTGTTCCTCCCCTCTAGAGCCCTTTTAAGAAAGTCAAAAAATTAAACGAACTCACTCACTTAAATGAACTTGAACTCCATTAATCTTATCAATCACAACATTTTCCCACAACCCATAACAGAAAATGTCTTTTTACTGGAAAAACTTTAAAAGACACTTGTGCAGCAAATACACAAAAATACAAAGACAAGGCACGATTTGTTGAAAACATAGCAAAAAAAGAAAACTACAAAGAAATAAGGAGCAAATAAAGCAAACAACATTTTTAGAAAAAAATCAAAGCTTTAGAATAAGAAAAATGGAACCTAAAATTAAAAGAAAAAGAAAAAACATAAGGAAAAAAGTGACGCAAGTAAATACATAAAACGCATAAGTTGGTCCACAATAAAACTCATAAATCAAAGAAGACAAAACACTCGCAACTTTTGGCCAACAAAGTAACATGACTATTTGCAACAAACGAAAATCAAACAAACTTTAAGTAAAAAGGGACTGAATAACGAACTTACAGGCAAAGGGACACTAAGGCATTAAATGGCATTGGGAGTAGTTGAAAATATAGCAGCAATTCTTCCGCATAAAACACATGAATTGCTTGCTATAAGTAGGCATCGGGAATGTTTATTAAGCTACATAGCTAGCTACACTGCCACAAGAATAACCACAAAAATATGTTGAGAAGCAGAAAAAAAAAACGTAAAACTGTCCACAATCAGAGCAAATAGTTTGAAATAAGGAAAAACATGAGTTACATCAAATGTTATTGCTGCAGCAGCAGCAGCAATTGTAACAACAGCAGCTGTTTGCTGAGTTTAGATTTAACTAAAGACATTCTGAAATATTTATTTGTATTATTGTTACTCTCTGCGAACGAGAAATCCAAAACAATGTAAAACTTCTTACACAATAAAGAGATTTTCAAGGTAAGACAAAAAGACCTGAAAGAAAAGACAAACAATATTTGTACACTATGTATGCAATCGTGTGCTCAGTGTAATGACACCGTGGTTTCTGGTGGTATAAATTTGGAGGATTTCACGGGAACAACGCAGTGTTTATTGTATGGATGTATAAACTCCTTTTACAGTGAACAGCGATATCTCTTACATATTATTCTTAAAGAAGTTCACTGAAACTAGGTGGCGCTGTTGACAATAAAATAATTTCAGTAGGTTTTAGTATGTTTCCGAAACTTGTGGTGCTAATACAAATGGACGTAACTATAGATTCGTGAAGAGTGATGTTTCCTCCTAGAACAAGCCACAGTTAAAATTGCTCCATTACACAATCACAAATATAAATATTCTCTTGTAGCCTGTACCTGAAAGGAAATACAACAGTGATCGTAAGTTCAAATAAAAAAGATCACTGTGCGAAAGTATGCTGACTCCAGGAGTAGTACCTTGAAGCAATTACAGTGTTGGATAACCACATAGGAAGTATGGTTCACATCTTCTGTAGAAGTTATCCAAAAACACAGAGTCGGGTCAATAACTTACAGTCTGGCCAGAATTTCACAGAGCTCTGTCCATTTGTTGAAATATGAGGGTGGCAACAAATCACAGTACGTAAGTTATTAATCTCACAGCCATAAATACTTCGATTTTTTAATTAATTGTACCCTTCAAGGGCTCTTTTACTTAAAATATGTGCACTTTGGAAAGGATTATATAACCCCACGTGGGAGATGGTTTATGTTGTTTTTAACAAAAAACCTTCCATCCCATTCCAGTGTGCAGCATTAGAGATACTTGCCCTGCCAATAGCCAATTTTGTAGCTGGCTGTTGTTATTGTTATTGTAACTGATGTTGATGCTGATGATGATGACGACGACGTGCTATGACGCCCGCCGACGCCAACAAATAATAAGAATAATGATGACGATGATGAAGATGATGTTGTATTGTAATGGTAAAGTAAAGATGTCTGAGATGTTGTTTAAATTGTTGTTGTTGGATCATAAGAAGAGAACTATTCAAGAAGAACCCCGTGTAGCTGATGAGTTGTTGGGTTGAGCCCGGCATTTAGTTTAAGAGTTCTATTCATGTTGTTGTTCTTATTATTTTCTTATTATTGTTGTTGTTATGATTTTTTAACTATTGTTGTAGTTGTTAAGCGACATACGAGTCGTAATAATAACAATTGCTTTAGTTTGGCCATGATTTTGTTATTGTTGTCATAGTGTGTTGTTGTTGTTGTTAATATTGGACATGCTTGCAACTTGAGACCATATTACCAAATGCAACAAAAAAAACAGAATCTTGTAGTTTTTGTTGTTGTAGTAATTTCAAAGATTTCTTTTCGTAGTTTATTGCGAAAATCACGAACTAAATCGTGCACGACTATTTTGCGTGAGCTCATGATCAATCCTGCTGCTGCAGCTGGTGTTGTTGTTGTTCTTCTTCTTCTTACTGTTACAGTTGTTGCTATAGCAGTTGCTGTCGCAAAACAGTTCAGTACAATTGTTGCACTGATATTTCTGTTATTTTCGTTTTTCTGTCTAAGTCTTAATGTTGAATGCGCGCAAGCGTTCGCGCGTTCAAGTGCAAACTTAAAAAGTATTATTTTAAGCGCTTATTCCGGCACTTGTATATGGCACCATCATCATCATATTGAAACGAATTCTTTAATGTTTTTCTCTCGTCTACTATTCATTTCTAAACAATTTGGCATTTTATGGACGTTGTCCTAAAACATTTATAAAAACGTTATATCGTATGTAAGAATTCAGAAATTGTAGTGATTTTTCGTTTTTACTTAATGATGGAAATGATGATGAACATGTTGAGTCTATTTAACTGATGTGACTTTAATCACACGATGATTTTTTTTGGCATTTCGTAAAACTGGAACTTATATTTTTTTTAGATTTTTTTGGAGGGTTTCCAGTGATATGAATTGTTATTGTTTTTTGTAGGCAAAAGAAATTTAGGATTATTAGCTTATTATAATTTTATTTAAATTTGTTAATCATTACAATATTACAATTAAGATCTATTTAATTTTTAACTTTGGAACCAACTGCCCGGGGCTAAAATCAGTTGTTGAAATTTCAGTCTTGTCTACTTAAAATGTCTAAGATCGTATATTTGAATGTAGGAAAATGAAAAACTCTTAATACATATTTAATCCAAGTACTATTTCAGCTATTAATTTGAATTGATTCACCAGTTCAACAAAGCCCAATTTGGTCCACAAAAAGTCGTCCAAGTATTCAAAGTTTTGCCTTCAAACTGTTTCCAACACTATTAAACAGTACTGGGAGAACTCGTTAGTTGGTAGAAATCCTGGTTCAGGTAGAAGGAATATGATATTTCTAAATCCAAAAAAATACACCATTTCATTAGCAAATACAGCCGGTAGGAAAGCAGCCCTACCGGCTGAGTTGAATCTAATGCAGGTTTAGAAATGTACAAGCCTCAAAAAGTTCCTTACAGGAACGCTGATAACATTTTAGAGGCCAAAAATAAATGAAGGAAATTGAAGTCAAATTTTCTAAAAAAATATTGTTGCTGCATAATGAATATTTTTGCAGATTTCTCGTAAATTCCTGTTGCTGAAGCTCGAGTTAATGTTGAAAGAAAAGTTTTGGACCCAAATGCAGTCAGTCAGTCCTGACTGGTATGTCAAGCAATATGCAGTTGCGGCAATTGAAGAAGGAATTTAAAAAAAGCTGTTTCCATTCATAAGACTTCAAAATATGTCAGCTTATTAATTGGCCTGGCTTTGCATTCTGTCTGGGGCTAAGACCAGTAGAAGCATTTGGCTCTTGTTTAAAGAGAATTGAAGAAGTTGTCCAAAAGTGTGGTAGATTTTAAACGGAGATGGACTTGTTCGAGCGAAGTTACAAAAGTGATCAAAACTTTAAAAAATACAACTTTCTTCTACCTAGAATTCCAACTTCCTTTGCCCTCAATTGAATTCCTCTTGAGATTCTTTATTAATTTTCAATATTTAATTACTTTTATGAAACACTTCATTACACTTTACTCTTGTGCTCATAGTCATTTTAATCACCATATGAACATGAAGTATGTTCAATTAATTATTTTCCAAATGAAATCTGAATAAAAGAATAGACAAACGAATATTCTAAGAGAAAAGAAATTGCATAAATTTGATATAACTTTGAAGAGGAAAATGATAAAATAAAAAAAACTAAATAAGAAAAATTATTCAGTAAAATAAGGATATTTTTAAAATATATGATGTTAGACAACACTCATACATTGTGACTATCAACACAAGAAATATCCTTTCGTTGGACAAGTGTGTAATATTGGTTGGGGGAAAAAGTTGCTGGAATCCTATGATTAAAAATATATAAAAATATATGCTTTTCCATACCCTTCTTGTGACCTTCAACTTTTTTTACAGGAGTCCAATATCTCTCCACTGAACTTAGCTCCAGGCAGTTTGGAAGGATTTGCCTCACTTGGTACTGTTCTTGTATCAATCAAGGGCTTGTTTATCGTAGTGACAGGATGCCTATACGGCCCAAAAATAAGTGGTCATGTTAGAAAATCCTATGAATGGAAGCAGCTTTTTTTTAAACATTCCTTGATATAAATTTCGGTATTTAAAGAACCCGTTTTAACAAATGACTGCTTCCTTTTGCCGCTACTGCATATTGCTTGACATATTTAGAACATTTTGACTGCTTTTTGATCCTAAACTTTTCTTCAACATTCTCTCAAGCATCAGCAACATACAATTTTTGACCAGGAAGTTGTAAAAATTCTACCAGAAAATACATTTCGTCATCCATTATGCAACAAGTATATTTTTTAGGCAACTTGACTTTTTTAGCAGCATTTTTCTCTGCATAAGCTTTAACGTTTCGTATCAAATAGTCCGAGCACTGAGAGGATGTGTTAGGAGCTCTTTTGAAAATGCATTCTATTTTTTGGCGTTAGAAACATCATGTGGTGTATTATCTTCTACCTGAACCAAGTTTTCTTTCAACGAGAGATTCTGCCGGTATTGATTAATTTTATTGAAATCATTTTTTCGGCAGATTGTTGCATGCTTGTTGAACTTTTTGTAGGATCAAGTTGTGGTTTGTTAAAAATATTTTAGTTTTAGTACACACTTCTTTCCGGTCACTCATTTTAATCAGATTAACAATATATTTATTTGTTTGATATTAATAATGATTTTACAAAGGTACCAACAACCAAAACAAGCCATTCAAGTAATTCGATTTGATTTTCAAATTCAAAAATAAGTATTGAAATAATTTTTTCATTACCTAATATTATATGAATGACTATAAATTACATGAAATATTTGAAATTGTATACAAGAACTTAGTATGAGGTACTCGTGGTTTAAAGGCCCCCCTTGCTAAGGCCTTTTAAAAGGATTTCTACCATATTTTACAAGATAAAATTGCTCATGACTTTAATGGAATCCTGGAAATTCCAAGAAAAATTTGAAATAGTAATGTGTATGTGCGTTGGAGCTGAAAATGAAATGAAATAAAGTTGTTTTGTGAGCTGATCAAAGCTACCGGAATTTGACTAAATTCCAAATCTTTTAAAGGAAGCGTCTGCTAAAAGTTATCGTTTGAAGTATAAAGAGAAGAAGCTTCAAACAAAGTCAAGTGCAAATACGTAAAGTAATGATCTGAAATCAAACTGAGAGAAAAGGTATTTTGTAATATGAACAGTTAAAATTGGTCCGAAGGATACAACGAACTTGTATCGATTCATTTAATAAAGTAATTAATCAAAAATGATCATAATATTTGACAAGCCATGGGACAATAATATACTATAATGGCAATGTTTTTTGCAAGACCAGTGAAAAAGTATTTGGGAAATGGTTCGTGAGAAGTTTTTGATCGCCCGCCTAATACCTTATAAATTGGTCTTTCATATGACTATTTCTTTTAATCGATATAAAAAGAGCTTACTGAATAGGGTATCAAAAATTTGACTCCTTCTTTGACTCAAAACTATATCAGTTTCGTTATTGTGGTAAACATACACTACCAAAAGATGGAATAAGATGGAACATAATTTCATTAATCGTTGGCTAACTAAGACTTTGTAAATAGTTCTTCTCTGAAAGGTTCTTGTATCGAAATATGGAATAGTAACAAAGGAAGAAGGGACTCCATAAAGAAGTTCTTCGATTATACCCTCGGTTTTCCTTCTAATGTCTCATGAGCAGTTCTTTAGACAGACTTTTGATAAATGATTTAATAAGAGGGGATGGAATACTGGCTAATCAAAAATTACGTGGATACGAAAGTGTCGAAACGTGCTTCTAAACGGCCCCTTCTTCTTCTTCCATTTAACCTTTGGTTATTATCTTTATACCTACAAATTCAAAGCATACTTCACACACATGAATGTTTTCCAGCCTTTTCACATGATTCCTTTGTAAAATACTCGACTGAACGTACGGATGAATATAGTTACTAGTGGCAATAATTCGATTATTTTGCTTACTTTCTTTTGTGAAATTGTTGTTATTTTTTTTTCGATGTACTTATTCATTGCATAGTAAGACCGTTGGTGAAAGAATGGAATAAAAATTAATGCTATGTAGGATGTGCCTCCTGTAAATAGTTTTTGTTGATGGATTTTCTTTTTCCAACGATTTATTTGGTATGAGAGCATTATAAATTTTTTTCATGCAGCATCTTTAAAGGTACCAGCAGGATATGTTGTATGGTTCAGCCTTTGCAAAGGATATTTTTTTTTAGAGTTAAAGGAAAAAACTGTAAATCATAAAAAATAAAAGCCTGTTATGTGCAATAAATTTTTTTTGTTTTGTTTCTTATTTGGCGAATGGTAAATATTACGTTTTATACACCAATATACACACACACATACATACAAAGACAAATATAGCAATTTTGTTTCCCTAAAGAACGGATGTTATGGTCATTGGTGTTTTAACCATTGATGATATTAAATAATGGTGGAGAGGGTGTTTGATGATAATTTGAATAGAGATGAATAAAAGGTTGTTGTATTTGGGGGAGTAGATGTTTGGTGTTGTTTGTGGTATAAATGACGGCTATGACGCTGCAGTGGTCTTCAAAAGATGTTGGAATGGTCAGTCATCATTCATCAAAGAATGAAATAAAGAAAAAAGTCTGGTTGATTTACAGTTGGTTTTGGTAACCAACTCATGGATATAAAGATTGAAAAAGTGTTTTGTTCAAAAACCTGAGCAACTCGGAAGAAATTTTACAATTCTAAGAGATGAGAGCGTTCTTAATATTATTAGCAATATTTTATGGTGAGAATCAGTGCTGGAAAAGATGAATATTCTTCATTGAGGCGTTATATTCTTGAATATCTTCTAGTTGGCATCATAAATGCTGTTTAAAAATTTTAGGCCTCAAATAATTTTCTTTCTTACCTCGTATATTTAAATGTTTTGTTTTCTTAGTTATTGATGTTGTTGTTATTATTATACTGTTATTGTAAGTGCAAATGGTGCAAATGATGCAAATTTTCATTTGTTTTTATGATCCACTTTTTTATGCTCTACAACTCGTATTTAGCTTTTTATTTTTTTCCTATTTGTTGTTGTTATTTTAACTGTTGTTACATTTGAAATTTGGTTGGTCCCTTATGTACATGAATTGTTGCACAATTCTTGCCTGCCACGCTACATACAACATATACATATTCAAATGTGCGCACTAGAGCTTTATTGCATCCTTTTTTAATAATTTCCATATGAAATTTTTTGTATGTTTTTGCATTGTTTGAAATACTCATTGGACACCTTGTCCATATTGAAATGGCCACCCTGCATCAGTTTTTCTTTATTGTTGTTGTATTAATGTTGCACCGTTGTTAAGACTACGAGCAAAGTGAAGAGATGGAAAAAAATTTAAAAGAACTTGAATGCTTTTTTTGATGAATCGAATGAGGGCTGTTTTGCAATAATAATTCTTTTAGTTTGTGTTATATTCATTTCAGTTTTGGTTGTTTTTGAAAGGGGTGTTGCAATTTTTCCTAAAGTTGGTAGTATTGGCTTTTTAACTGACGATATATTTTGTAGTTTGATTTTTCATTTTCTTTTGTTTCGCTTTAAATTTACGAGTGCTTTAGAAGTGTTATCAACAATTCATCTTTGAAATGCGCTACCAATTTGTGTTTGTTATTTTGGTGTAAGAGAGAAATTCGTGATTTTCAAAATTGTCGAAAATCCCTTTTAGGAGTAGTTTTATTGAAAGTGCTGAAGATAATTTTCAGTAATCTTGTTTTCCCTTAGGGCTTAGTTCTTTCCTTTGTAATGTTGTTATATAAATTATCCACTTAAAAAATTGTTAACTTTAGATTCCGCTCGAAACATATGTTTTTCCAGAAAACTAAGTGGACTTGGTCCAGAAAATCAAGTGGACAGTCTGATACTAACATACTAGGCGGACTCTTTGAAGAGCTGGTAGTGGAGGAGAATTATGAAGATGCTCTTCTGGTCTCAGACCCAGAGGAGGCCAACTTCACAGTTATTTACGACTTGGATGGTGCACGTGGTACAAATAAACCTTCACTATTCCAAAGCAGCTTCGGCTGCAATTTTACTCCGTCTCGCTGAACGAGACGTGGAGATCGCGCTGATTCAGGAGCCAACAACGGGAAAATTCTTGGACTCAGTGCAAATTGTTGTACGCCAAAGGATCAGCGATGTAGATTTGGTTACAGTCACAATGGAGGTCACCGCCAACAGGATTTGGTTTTCCTCCTGTTATTTGACGAATGACCATGAAGACGCCCGCCACATATCACAGTCCATAATATGGTGAAAGTAGCAGCAGGTTAATCTGATAGTGGGTGCCGTTGCAAATGCCCACCACTCGGCGTGTGGAAGTTCTAACATTAATGTAATACAAAGGGACCTTCAGGACCCAAGTCAGCCATTATCTGTGCTACAATTTTCATGGCAGTCTGGTAACCTAGCCTAACCTAATCTTAAGGTCAGGACAGATATTTGGCTCTTGTTAAAAAAGGTGTACAATGGTGTGGTCGATTTTGAACGGAGACTACTAGTTCGGACAAAGTAACAAAAAGCACTATGAAAGCGTTAATGAAAGGTTTTCTAAGAAATTTTTAAAATTTCATCACTTGTGATTAAAACTTTAAAAATTTTTTGTAAATTATTATAATTAATTCAATCAAATAAAAATGAAAACTGTAAGTTTGTGTTTTCGATTTTGTTACTTTTATATGTATGTTAAGAATTTTTTGATCTCACTCCTTATTAGAAAAGTATACGTTTCTGGGGCACTTGTTCATCAATTCTTGCATCTTTGTGTAATGGTGTGAATCTTAAAAGCTTTTAATTGCATGCAATAGATATGTAGTTGTGTAGTACTTCTTTACATTAAGTATCAATAAATGTGCTGGATGATAAAATGAGTCATCAACCAGCACAATTTTGAATACTCGTGATGATAGGGAATATCCTTTTACATCGATATTTATTAAATGATTCCGTGAAATTTTCGTTGTGAGCAACTAAAAATCTCCATCGTAGTACTTTGCTCTAACGATTTGTATCACCTTCTTTATCCCTTTTTCTTTTAAGGCATTTGATTAATGTTTTTATGCCGATATTCTCTTCGATCTTGATCGGCTCTGAGTATTTTTTTCAAAGCCAAAAGCTTTTAATACTTAACCCTTATTTCAACATTGCTAATGTATCTATTGACAAATACTTAATTATATGAACTGATATACATGAGGTCCTTCGAACTGGATAACATATTACTGTTCCACTTTAATTCAATGGTTTAGCTTCGATTTACCGACTATAGTGTTCTTCAATTAAAAGAATTGTTGTTCCTATTCATATTCTTGATTAGTAAGCATTCTAGTCAATTCTTCTTTTGCATATGTATGCAATTTTTTATTAATGTATTTTTTTTTCATTTCACATACTTTTTTTCGTTATTGCTATGTTTTACATTATTTATCGCTTTTTTTTTGTTCTAATGTTTATGGTGTTCTTCTCCCTTTTGACTTGATTCAATATTTTTCTGCGACCAATGAACACTCAGTTTTTTATTCATCTTTATATTTTTGGTTCAATTTAGTTCCTTCAAATCTTTTCCCACATAGTGGGTGTGGTCATTGTTTCTAGTCTTCATTTTTATATAGATTCTCGAATAGATTTATATATATATATGATTTTGTCATCTATATATATACATGTGTGTGATTTTGTTGTTTTATATCTTGTAACCATGGAGTAATTATAACTGTATTTAACTATGAAAAAATATATTTTGTTTGCTTTCATCATATTTGATCATGATTGATTGTAAAATATTCACAAACAGAAAAAAAAAACATTGACTACGAGTTTTGTTACCCGGGACCAAATGAGGGAATAGAAAAAAAATTAAGCTAGAAATATGATGAACATTTTTGATTGACTTTGTTTTGTATGAATTTTTTCTATAGTTGTTTTTTTTTATTAATTTTAGTTCTTATTTTGTTTGCATTATGGTGATTTATTCAGCAATACATGGTGTTCATGGCGTTCATGTTGTTGTTTTTTTTTGTTATGTAGTTTTTAACCGAAATTGCTTTGCCAAATGTAATCACAGATTTATTTGTTCCAACACAAGTCAACAAAAATTAATACAACAAAAAAAATGCAATCACTCTTTCTACGAAATTGCTTACATTATTTAAAAAAAATTCGAAAGAAGGACCAGAAAAAAAGACTTAATTAATATTCTGTTGCTAATGGTAATGGAGTATGAAATTCTTTTTTTTGTTTTTTTTCCTTGAGAAAAACAAAAGAGCTATTTTGTAATCTCTTTGACTGGGATTTAGTTGAAGCTTTTTAAATTAACTTGGAAATATTTTTGATTAGAATTTTCTTTACACAAGAATGACACTTAATCTAGAATACATAAAGTATTTTTTTAGAATAATTAATAGAAATCGGTTATTAGATCTTAATATTTTAAGGTTTAAAAAATATTATTGGTATATAATTTTTGCGATATTGACTTTTTATACCCTACACTACCGTAGTTGCTTGCTTGAGATTATGGTTAAATCATCTTTTTGAGATGATTTAACATGTCCGCCCGGTTGGTTGTCCATGTTTCTTGTTCGCAAAGTACTGGTCGCATTTTTGAAGATAACTTAATGAAATTTTGCTCGTACTATTGCATATTGAAATTGGTTATGATCGGTCCATATAGGCCCCATACAAAAGTGTCCCCGGAATGGGTTTTTTGTCAATAAAATTTCTAAACATAAAGCAATTTTAACCAAATATAAATAAAATAAGACCAACAATGAAACCTATGATATTCTAAAACGATTTGTCAAATTTTAAGAGGAACGGTCTATTATTTCTCATAGGTCCCATACAGTCCCCTTTCAAATTTCACTTTCACTTGAAACTAATAAATCTTATATATACGTGTGCATTTTAGCAATCGTTGTTCACATTAATATATTTATAAACAAAAATCGGTGTGTGAAATTAAATCAGGGTCAGCCCATAATTTTTTTAGGTCTATATAACCCTCAGAAAAAATTCTTTTAAAACGCATATATTTCACATAAATTTTAGTATGATGCAGATTTTAGCATAAATTAAAAAGCAAATTATACGAGGGTCGTTCATAATTTTTCGTAGTATTTACAAGCAACAATGTGTAAGGTATTTCATAGACGGGCTTGACCGACGATGCACTAAAACCGTTTCATAGGAAAGTGACAAAATTTTTCTTTATCAGTAGTAATTTGATTTTGTCATCCGGTTAGGTATTTTTGTTGCATGTAGGGCCAATTATTTTGGGTAGCAAATATGTGCAAAGCTTCCATTATTTGATTTGATTCATATGATGAATTAATGAATTTTCTTTCATGAATAAATAAAGTGTGGCAGGAATGTAGGGATTCAGTCGGGTACTTCGGCTTCCAATACCGACTTGAGAACGCTGAGGTATCGACTTTTAATACTGGGTGGTCTGTCAATAAAATTCAATATTCTATTGACATCAAAGTGGAAACTTGCCAAAATAATGTTCAAATTCCAAAAACTAAAATTATAGATAATACAAAGCCTTTAAATAACCAACCAAAGAAGCTGTTTAAAAATAGTCAGCCACAGCCACTGCATCCGGAACAATCAACCAAAGCGGCTGCACAATGTACTTCTCCGAAAGTTGATAACTTACCGAATTTTAATGGTCTCCCAAATTCAACTCATATGAAACCCGATTTTCTTCCTTTTTGATGTATCCATATGTTTTTAAGCGTAGAGCAGAGGTGCCCATAGTGCTTTTGTAAAGATTCTGCATACCTTACATAGGCACTATGAAGGACTGCTGCTCTCTCATCAATTTGAATAGAGCTGCTTTACCCACACAAAGCCAAATGTATAGTATTATGGTGAGACACGCCTGGTGTAAAGAAATGTAAGTTCTCTTTCCATTCGGTAAGAATCTTTATCAAGAATGATCCGAGTCTTGCGTTGGAATATATTAATTGTTATATTTTTAAATACTTGATGACATTTATCAGTCATTGTTTTAAATAAAAGAAGGTTATCAGACTTCACACCAAAGCTTTGGGAGCTAGATAAAGGAACATTTTTTATATTCTCTTATCCGGAATGAAATGAGCATACGCCTGATATATTTTCAACCTTTTTCTTGCATTTAATTAATTTTTTTATGTAATTCAACTTCTTTTGGGACTAAAACTCTTTATGAACAAAATGTTAAGGGAAGCATAATTAATCTCATTAAAAACGTTTAACCAACAACAATTTCACAGTAATAACATATTTAATCACTGGATTAGATGTTCATATAAGTAGTTACTGAGACAATTATTAAGCCAGTCATAAAGTGTCTCAAGTACACATAAACCTATAGGATGTAATATATATATATATATTAATCCAATTAAAACCACAAAAAAAAAACATTTTTAGAGTCCATAATATGAAAGTTCTTTGTCTTTATGCCTCTGTTAAATTCATTCCAGTTCAACAGCCCACATTTATGTAGCAAGTGTTTATTAATTACAACATAATCCAACACTTACGTGTATATTAATTCAACAACAATTTCATTCACCTTTTCGAATATCTCACACACATATAATTTGTTATCCTCTTTATTGTGTTTGATGTAAAAATTGTGTTAATTTTCGTTTTTGTCTGGTGCTTAGGCATTCATGATCACCATAATGTTGCATATAATGTTGTTTTGTTACATTGTTGCATATTCAATGTAGAATACGAAAAATCTTATGAACTTGATTAAAGACACTAATTTATAATGTTTAAGTTTTACACATATACATAACAATACACACACACACATATATATATATTTAGAAATTATTTTTAACACTTATCTCTTGAATAAATAATCAATGAACTGTAATTTAATGAAAATTTTTAATATGAATCGTAGAGGTGTGATCAAAGTATTTATTATACGCATGAATAGTTCAAATTTCAATAATTAACCATCAATGGGAAAATAGGAAAGGATTTCTTATTGTTGTAGAATTTTGTTTTAATTTATGAAAAATGATAAAGAAAAAATATTTCAAGACCTGTATTTTGGTGGATAAACATCGATCATTATAATTCAATATTCTATAGACGTCGCGACGTGTCAAAGCGATTTCAATTGGTACATTATTATCAAAATTTGTGACTACAAAAATATTTTCCATTAAAGTATTATTGACTTCATTCATTTGGGCCAAATTTCTGTTGAAAGTTATCGATTCATGGTAAAAGTTTGACGTTCGGATGTACCAACCAAATAAATTTATTTGCACAATTCACAAGTGTAGAATTTGGCAGTGGAGGGACAGGAAGGAGAGAATTGGAAACATTACATGGCAGAGATTCATGTAGAATACAAATGGACTTGCATTGACATTAGATGTCACATAATAAGTAATTTTCTTATGTCGAATTCATGGTAAAAGTTTTGAATCCGATAATAATTAAGGTCGATAGATTTTCATGTTTTATTCTGTTTTTGATAGAAAACAATGGACAACAGTTTTGGTAATCATTCTCATTCAATTTGTACTATTTCCCAAATAAGAATAATAAGTTTTGTGAATTTCGGATAATACCGAATGAGCTTAGGTTACTATATGAGTTTTGTACCTTCCAACACAACTTAGTGTTGCCAACTTATCTTTAATGTTATCATCAAAAAACGCTAAAATCTCCAACTACCACAGATTCGATTGCAAATAACTGTGTAACTTATGATCGACATGATGTAAGAAGGACTTTAATGACTTATAAAATCTGGACACTACAAAGGATCTTTTACCTAAGTTACATATATCCAAATTTATTTAACCAATTTTCTTTACATTATTTTATATAGTTAAGAAACAAAAATATTTATCATATAAAAAGCGTCAGTATTGATATTTTTCAGATAACATTTAATAATTTGTAAGACCCCATTACATCGTATATGTACTCTTAATTGTGCTCCTCTTTCGAAATTACAAAGCTGCACTCCTCTGCTGTAGGTTTATAAAAATTCGTATGAATCCAACCAGCCAAACAAAAGTTACAGTTTTATAAAAAAACGATTCTGTCCCGATGTGCAACTTGTTGCAGGCAAGTATGTGGTAATTTTTGATATTCACTTATTATTATGCTACATTTTATGCACTACAACATATTGGAAGGAAAATCTTGTCATTTAATGAGCATCAGCAATCGATAGAATTTCCGAATCCGAAATGAGCACATCAAAATCATTAGATTTAGTGGAAGTTTGGCAACACTGATTGAATTTCTACAAAATTCAGAGGAACACGTCGCACAGCAACTTCGGTTGAATGTTTTGGCACAGCTAATTTGAATTAACTGTTTATTATAGCGGTTTCGGTTTTTGTCCCTAGACTTTAATTTGGTTTGACTGTTACAAAGGCAAATTTTACTTTACCTACTTACAGGGCTTCGTTTAATTTACCGCAGTGGATTTGGCTAACTTTACCACAACGGCCACAGGCTGACTATTACCACAGCGGTTTCGGCAGATTATTTACCACAGCGGTTTCGGTAGATTGTTTACAGTTGACTGCTAAACACAATGGACTCGGCAGACCTTTTACCGCTTCTGAATAAACTGAACTACCTAATGTTAAGTAATATTTTGTAATATTATAGACCTCATTTGGAACCGAGCATTTACTTTGCTTGGTTCTATAGCGTCATTGATGGATATTATGATAATTACTGTTAATGTCTAGGAATTATTTCCTTTATGATTTAATAACACCATTAAAATATCGTATAACATGCTACATGTGTTATATGCTCAGCTCCATACTAATAATTTCACAAAAATATTGCTTTTTGAGTATTTTTGTTTTCCCCACCAACATTTTAGTAATTTGCATCTCATCATCTCATAAACTTAAAAACCTACAAAAAAATATTTTAAACTATAATTTAAATCCAAAACAACTTATAATTAATAAATGATTTAAAGTTTTGTTGAAATTTATGCATTTTAATGTTAAGCTGATTTTATTGCCGCTCTAGCAGCCTTTTAAGTGTCCATACAACATCTATCTAAGATTAGTAATTATCTCACTTGTCTGTTTCTTTGCCGATTAAATAGACAAGAAATTAATTTTAACGTTATGCAGTTTAAGACGGAGAATAAAAAAACCAGGTAATCTTAATATGAAAAACATGATGTTGTTTCGTGTGGTCTTTAATAATTTAACATTTGCAAACTGATATTTTGGTGGCAAAAAATCGTGTCTTACAATCAAACCAATAAAATTATTAAGTTCCATTATTGATATTTTGCATACTGTGCAACTTAAAGATAATATAATTTTTACATGATCTTGTTAGCAGGTGTCATAATTATTGGTAAATTGAAATGTGAAAGTGTTTAAAAACAAAATTTAAAACTAAAAATTATGGGGAACTAGTAGAGCCCTACATTTGTCATGTTTAAGATTTGAGGTAAAAGCATATGCGAAAATTTTGTAATCATATAACAATAACGAATATAACTTTCAATGCCTGATTTTCGTTAGTATTGCTCCATATTATAAGACCACTATTCCGGGAAATAGGATTATAAAGGAGTGATAACCAAAAATGGTTATTAAAGACAATTTAAAAAATAAGTGAACCAAATTTTAATAAGATTCGATCAGATTTAAGTGTCTTATAAGTTTAAACCATTTTTCTGGGAAGAGACCCTAAGTAGGAGCTAAAATATCGCCCGATATACGTCAAATTATTAAAATACACAAGTTTAAAAATCTTCGTATTAAAAGTTTTTTTCCGGGAAGAAAACATAAATTTGAGCTATAGTAAAATATGGACCGATAAAATTAGTCGTGATAACTGAACTATATTTTTGTCATATTCATATAGTAATTTTGTATGCTCAAACCTGTTTTCTGGAAATGGATCGAGGTTAGTTAATTTAATAAGATATTTTCAATATAGTTAAATTAACAATTGTGCCGAAATTTCAGTGGAATCGGACCATATTTTACAGTTTTAAAGGCTTAAAACTATATTTCGGAAAGGACCCAGGTTAAGTAATGGCCACAGCACAATCTAGTGCTTATTGTATCAAAATAAATATGGTAAATTTCAAAAAAATATTTTCAAAATTGCAAACTATATGACACACAGATTTGGAGAGTATCAAAATTTAGCATGATTGGACTTTAACTTTTTGCTCTTGATGCGATTTCAATGATTTTTGAATGATGATGTTGTACACACAACTGTAATTTATAATTAATTTTTTAATCAGTTATTTCTTGTTGAAAAAATTAGAAAAGTTCTTTTACGGCATTTTGAGGTTGTTCGAGATATCGGTCTATATATTTTTTCCTAATGAATCATTAAAGCTGGTTTAAAATAGGACACTGCTTAGGACAATAGCAAACAATGAGCACAAATTTTAATAAATTGGAAAATTATTCTGATGGAAATTGCTCAATCGATTAAGATTTTGATTTGATGCAAGTATATTATAATGCTTTATAATCAATCAAATAATGTTTGACTATATTTTTAATCAAATTGTAAATCTTCATATTCTAATGTTTTTACAGATCCCAAATATTTCTGTAAAAGTTTATACCTCTGCTTTAAATCCAACCATAAACTAACATTTCTCTGGTCAATTTTATTTTTTCCATACAGAGATATTTTGTAAGGACTGATGGATTTCTTGAAGGAACATGATTCCCTCTTAAGCATTGTTAACTGAAGGCATTTTGTCTTGTTCCTCTTTGGAAAGTTTTTGAATAAATTAAAATACCGAACTATTTCCATCCCTCCTAATATTATTTCTAGTCCTCCATATACAACTTTCAACATACTACAATTAACCACATTCCAATTATTATATATGGATACTTAGTATTCCATACATTTCTTGGAAAAGTTTTTTTAATAATTTTCGAAAGCGTAAGTGTATGTGTGTATTCAACTGTTGCCACACGTTATAATTCAAAATGTATCGCCTACAATACATAACTTCTTCGTTGTGTTAATGATTTAACATTCCACAGTGAGCAGGCAACCAAATTGAAATATTAATCTTAAATCTTAAACTATTTTAAAATTCATAACTTTAATTAAATTGGCCATTTGCTACAATTTAACACTTGAAAAAAAAACTAACCAAACAACTTGCCACCAAAACCTAAAAGAAGAAAATAAAACAACGTAAAACAAATTTATTTATATGGGCGCTGCACTTGGCATGCGTTTTACAAATTTTAAACTAAACACACACACACATACACACATGCATACAGGAATAACAAAATATAAATATTAAATGTTGCATAAATTTAGAAAAATTACATTTTGCACCTGATCAGCAGCGGCAGCAGTAGAAACAGCAAAAAGCAGTTTCATTGAATTGGTCAACCTGTTCACTGATTTTTTTCTTCGCGTAGAGATATTTACAAGAAAAAAAAACATTTACACGTACATGGATATTGTGTGTAGGCATGTCTACATTGATAAAGTGGATATAAATGCGTTTATTTAATTGGACGCTTCAGCAGAAAGCAATAATAAAAGCAACATCTCTAACAACTAATAAAAAGAGGAGAAAAACGTTAGTATCTCAGAATAAAGGATATGCTACTAGAGGTACGACAAATTCATAGGAATTTAACTTAAAGAGAACGAACCTCGTATATCCTTGATATCATAAAATAAAAAAAATTGTGAATTAATTTGTACCTGTAATACAGTTTTACGTCAGTGTGCCCTGTGGTTGTATCATCACAAAAGTATGGTTGTAA
Source organism: Cochliomyia hominivorax (assembly GCA_004302925.2). Taxonomy (NCBI): domain Eukaryota; kingdom Metazoa; phylum Arthropoda; class Insecta; order Diptera; family Calliphoridae; genus Cochliomyia; species Cochliomyia hominivorax. Next base: position 44,252,821 of record PYHX02000495.1, read on the forward strand.
CACAATCATATTATGGTAAATTACATGAATGTCAAAGATGCGTAAACACAATATGGTGGTGACATCATATCATAATCTGATGACTTTCGATTATGATTTTAGTGAGACGGTTCAGACATAGACTTTGTATACGTAAGTTGTAGACATTTTTCTATATCATGACAGTTTTTAAAATGGAGACTATATATCTTGATTCTCATGTGAGTCTAAATCACCAGAAGAGTTTACTGAAAGAAGTTACACATGTTCTAATTATTTTATTAGACCTATTAAATTTTGCGTAGATTTTATAAAAGTGAATGTTTAGTCTTATGTTTGAATATGTTATGGATTTTTCTTTAATGTATATTGATCATACATTATGTTTAACTATGTTCACACATCGTTATTTTAAATGTATCCGGAATATTTTTAAACATACGGTGGCTGAAAAAAGTATATGCACACTTTTTGACTCTTCTTTGTATTCGGATAAGGTAAATTCCTATATTTATTGGTTGGTACTTTATTGGGTGTAGTTTGTTCCAAAATCGAAAATCGGTTAACCGGTTTTTGCATTTTTTCGAATAATTCAAAAAACAGGTTCTTGAAATTTAGTTTTTGTTTTTGTGTACACAATTAGGAAGGTTCTCAATATCAGAATTTCGTTCGTATTTCTTGTTGAATGATAACAAAACGTTTTTAGAATTCAAAACTTTTATTTAGATTTTAAATTTTATAAAATTATTTTTTTACCAATATTTAGAATTCATTATTCATGTCATTTTTATTTAGAATTCATTATTTCACTAAAAATTCACTTTTTCAATAAAAGATCATTATTTCACTAGAAGTTTATTTTTTACTTAAAGTTTAACTTTTATTAAAAATTAATTATTTTTATAAAAAAAAATATTTTTATTAAAAAACTAGCAGACCCGGTAAACTTCGTTTTGCCAATATAAATTCAGGCCATTGCAAACATTAGTGTTGCATAAATATTAAATATTTATATTATATAATATTTTTTATTTAAATGGATTTTTAGTAATTTAATTTGATTTGTACGTGGGGTACCTCTCTCCATGGTCTTATCCGTTTTTCATTTTGTCTGGTAAAACTGAACTTTAAGAAAGTGATAAGAGCCAAATATGGGAACTCTGGTCTTATCCAGTTGGATGTCCAGTAAAACAGTACCTTAAGAAAGTAGTTAGGACCAAATTAGAGAACTCTAGTTGTTATAGTTCCTTATATATTCGATAATCAATTTTAGCCTTGCTTGGGCGATACCTTACCCCTGGTTTTATTGCTCGTACGTTTTGTCAATAAAACAGTTCCTTGAGAAAGTACTTTGGACCAAATTAGAGAACTTTTGTTCTTAAAGTTTATTTTATATTCGATAATCAATTTAGCCTTGCTTGGGCGATAACCTTACCCCTGGTTTTATTGCTCGTACGTTTTGTCAATAAAACAGTTTCGTGAGAAACTTGAGAAAGTTGTTAGAACAAAATTTGAGAACTCTCGTTGTTACAAGTCTTTACATATTCGATAATCAATATTTGCTTGTATGGGGGGTACCCCTACCCCTGGTCCTATCGGATATTTTTATAGCCTATGTTACTTTCGGGTATACATTTAATTTTAATTTTCATTAAAATTAGAAAAAATGCAATTTTTTAAGGAAAAAAAGAGTAATGAAAAATCCATTCGAAGTTCCATACACTGCATTGTTTTTATACCAAAAAGTCCATGGACCATGAAAGAATATGAAATTCTTTAAAAAAATTGTTTGCTAATTGTTAACAATTTCTTTGAAACATGTCTGATCCATTCCAAGCTATTTCATTCATCAAGATCGAAGGACTAAAATAAGGTAATTTTGTTTTCAATTATCATTTTTGTTATGATGCTACACACAACATAGAATTCAAAAAAGGAGTTGATTATGATCCAGTTCGATGTATTACATGGCATAGGTTATTAACGAGTTTGAAGGACCAAGAAAAAGTAATGTTTAATTTTTTTGCATAAGGCCATCGATCCGAGTTCAATTTGAAGCATAAAAACTATTTTCTCAGAATGATCTTTGATGTAAATGATAAAACCATTGATCCATTCGAAATGCCATAAATTGCTTTATTTTAAACATCGAGCTGAATAACAACATATATTTAGTTCGAAAGACCATGAAACGATTCATTTTTCTAAATTATCTTTAACTTAATGTAAAACTTAGGTTATTATCCAGCTTGAAGGACCAGAAAGAATGAATAATTGTTTTTTATTTTTTTTTGGATAAAAGCCATTGATCCTTGTATTATTTTTAATTTAAGCACTACAAAACTGTTTTGATTTTATGACATTTTATATAAGAAAGTGAATAAATCTGTTGATCCGATTAAAGTTTCATTAGCTTCACATTTTTGAAACAAATTTAGAGTCTACATGTTAGTTTCTTTAACGGTAATAAAAGGTATGATTACTTTCTTTCCCACTATACAACTAAACGCAATCACCAATCGCAAGATTTTTATCTCACAATTGAAAACTCCTTATAATTGTAATTTCTTATATATAAAAAATCATTTCTTACTTATTGCAATTAATTTGAAGAATAATATATGACAAATAGTTCATAAATATTAAATAATTATTAAAATTACAATACAAAAAATATTCAACCAGACTGCCATCCACTATTACTGACTTTAATAAAACTCATCTTCGTTTTGGTCAATTATTCCATTTATTGGTTTTATTTAAAGCATTTTAGCGTATACAGACTTTTATTAACTGGAATTGAGTTTTTTTTCGTTAGTTTGAGATGTTCAATTAGAGTGTTGGTCATATCGTTAAGTGAAGAGTGAGTTTTGGATTTGACTATTTTCTGCGAAGGCGTTTACTTCTGTTTCAGAAGAGATTCAGTTGAAATAACGATTTTCTTTATTTTATTTTTTTAAATTAAATCGAGTATTTTTTTAGTTTGCAGTTTTTTTGATAGGATGTGTTTTCTAGTACTCAGTTCATGATGATAGATATTAAAAATTTACAAGTTGCTAATTGTATTAATTTCGCATGAAATGGTTTTTAGTTTTTGTATTTAAATCTGGATTTAATCAAGAACAGGGAGGGAGCAGCAGTTGATGTGATGGGGGAAAATTTTTCTTTTGATTAAAAACTGTTGAAGATCTTGTTAACATATATTTCCTTATTAGAGTTGTTACTATGAATTCTACTATTTTTGAAGCTTTAGCTCACATATACCTGGATTGTTCTTAAACTCCCTTAAATAACCCCTGCTAGTTTCAAAAAGGCCTTAACTATGAGTATTCATTAGTTCCCAGGAAAAACGTGTTTAATTTGTGACACAACTTGTCGTTAATACCGAAAAAAAACGCCAAAAAATTTTAAACAAAAAACTGAATTCTATAATAGTTTAAGTGGTTGGTTGTTACGAATGGAAATGTCCGTCTTTCTCCTCCAAGTTTTGAAAGACTTGTTGTCATTTATCATTAGTATTTAATCTGTAAATGAACGCATCACGTTTTTTTTGTGAAATTAAAGTCAGAAAAATAAATGAAAATACAAAATCAACAAAATTGATAGAAATTTAATTATTTTGGCAAACAAAAAATATTTTCCAGAAAAAAACTCAACTCTATTTTCTAAGAGTATTCAAAGGTTTTAATTGTATTTTAAATACTTTTATACGAAAGAATATGGAATAACTTTTTTTGGGGGATTTTTTTGATTTGAAACCAATTTTTCAAAATCATTTACAAACCACAAATTAATAAGACAACGGGAGATGTCACGACACTCATTGTCAAACATCATCATGAGCTGGGTAAGCACATAGACAACAGCCCGTCTTCTAAGCTTCTTTGTTTATACAAATAAGAAAATTCCAAATAAAATAAAAAAGAGTGAAAATAAGCGATCGAGATGAATCTTTAGTACACTTCACATGGAATAAGGTAAATATAACATTATTTATTAAAGGACGATTATGGGTTATACTTTTTAATATTGGAAACATTTTTAACCCTGTTCCAAGAAGGGTGTTTAACTCCAAATTTTTATATACAATAAACAATTTTTTTAAAGAATGAGACCAAAAACTTTCAGTTAGTTCTTTCAGAGTTTTACTGTCATTTAGTCTTCATACCATTATTAATGATGGTAGAAAATTCTTGATTGTGGATCACATCAAAAATACGGTCCGACATTGATTCCACACATTTTTAAGAAGATCGAATTAATTTCCTTCCAAACATGCTGAATTTTTAGTTTCCGTGAAATAATTATGCTTTCGTTTTAGACATGTTTTAGTAAACTTTATGGTTCATGTATCTCCCTAAGTTTTCCATTGGGTATAAATTTCAAGACGTCCAGGTATGGTGCAATGATTAACATTGCTTGGAAACATGTACCGCATCATTAGCTTGCTGGAATATGCAAGCTTCATTCATAAAAGAGAGAAAAGCTTTAAATTTTTATATTATTTTTTATTGAAACAAAACAAATTTAAGTCTAGAAATGCTGCCCACTGATAACACTACGACTGCCGAAATTATGTTTTGACACTCGAACATTATTTGATTTCGAATAGTGCGAATGACGTGATTTCAAGACGGTTTTAATTTTTTTTTCATCAGAGAAATTTACCATTTATAATCGTCTGCCCATTTAATGTATTATCGCTGTTTTGGCTTCTTCCATTTTATATTTAATTTATTTTCCTTAAACGTGAGCAATGTGTTTGGAAGTCACGGGAGGATATACTTTGCTTTTTGCATTATTCTGTCATTAATTAATTTTATATTTTTTTGTAGGTTTCAGAACACCAGAATTCTGTCCTTTCTTAAAGAGATTACACACCGCGTTTTCGGAACGTTTTACATTACGACCAAGATCCTTGATTATGAAAAAAATTACATCTTTTCATTATCAGACAAAAAAGTTTCCTTGGGCATCATTAAACGTTATGAAATTTATCGTTTCAATTGGAAAATTGTTGCGTAAATTTGAAATATTGTCATTAAAACATACTTTTATTCATAAGAAACAGAAATGTATATTTTATTTGTGGTAAATTTTTAAAGCAATTTGCACATTTGCGTTTATGGAAATATTCCACATAAAATATTACCACGAATATTTCATAGCATTAATAAAGCAAAGAGCAAACTTTAAAAAAAAATCTTGCATAAATTCTAAAAGTACCGTTAAGTGTCTCTACCTAAATTATTTCAACTTTTATTTTGGAGGTGGACATGTATTTTTAGAAATAAGCAACAGTGTATTAAGATTACTGTATGGTATTATGTTATATTCAGACGTTGTATTTAAATGTTTATCCGGATCGTAGTCCAAAGCGGTGTACAAACTGTAATACACATTTTTTCTGACGTTATATACAAAATATTCATCCGGTTCGAAGTACCATAAAGAAGAGAAACCTATGATTTTTTTTAATTGATCCAATTCGCAGTACTATAGAAACGTAAAAATGCCTTTATTTTCTTTCATGTATGAAATATATTTAATCATCTTCTTTACATCAATTTTAAAAAAATATTCCGATTTGAAGGTCCTTAAATAATACAGAGATTTTTCTGTAAAATTACAAAACCAATTCAAAGCACCAGTCATTCTTACTTGCGATATAATTCAAATGAATCGTTCTTAAATGATAATTTTTTTCTGACTGTTACAAACATTAAGATAAATTAATATTGTTCCATTCAATACCTATAATAGTGGAGTCTTTAAAATGTTAACTGCTGCGTTTCAATTTGGTTTCATTTTGAATTTTTTCCCCAATTTCAATATTAAAGGTCTGGTAGAGAACAACAAACTGTAACAACAAAACAATTGTTTTGCTTTTTTATTCTTGGGGTTTCTTCAAGTTTAGGGGAGCCGCTGTTTGCTATGAAATCAAAATACTTCTATGAAGAGATACATTGGTTTAGTGGGCTACATTAAGCATCAGCTGCAACTGTCTGTGCACATGCGCACACCACACAAACATACACATAAAATGCCAAATACTAGCCGCAACATAACGTGTTGTACACATCAACATTTTACCAAAAAAAAAAAAAGATGATGAGGACGACTTGTGTTGTTTTTTTCATTCATTTCCAAAAATTGCCCCAACCGAACAAGCAAATTTTTCATACCAGTACTCGCACAGTCATTGTAAAGAACCCAAAAACTGGCGACCATGAAAAACGTGACATTTTTATGTTTCATGCTACGCTAAATCTTTAATATCGTATACAACCGGAGTAAAAGAAGAATCCAACAATATTCAAACGAAGTCCTATTCGCTCGCATTTGTCTAGTATTTTAGCGAAAAAAAAGCAACCAAATCTTTTTTTGTCTTCTGTAAACTTTATGTGTTTGAAGGTTTGTTGTTTGTACTACTTTACTATGAGATTCTTATGAGAGAGAAACTTTTTCTTGCAGCAATTTTTCGTTGATGTTGTTGTTCGGTTTATGGTTTATTTTCTGAAATGGTTGTTGCGTCTGCGCGTGTGGACTATTTCGTGTGTTGACATTTGTTGTGCACATGTTGTTGTTAGTTTTAGTTCGTTACACATTTATGTTTTAGTTTTTTTTTCTTAAGTATCAAACAGTTGAGGAATATTTTGAAGTGGACATTGTGTTCGAATAATATGTGGTACAGAATGCCAATGTTTAATCTGAGGAATCAGGGAATTATTATAATCTTAGAACTTCTAGTTTTAGGAACATCTAATTTAATATCTAATGCCTTTTAAGTTATATCTGGCAGTCTTTATTCGGGATGCTTTGTTCTTCAAATTTAACACAATTGATTTTCAGTGCCTCAAAATTCGTACAAATATTTCAACCTATTTGGGGATGCAATTTAAATTCTTGTGCACATGGGCGTAACAAACATGCCCGCTCATTGCTTTGGTTTTAAACCAAATTTATCTTTAGAAATTTCGCTTCATGATTGTAATTTCTTAAATTCTTTAAATTCATTCCTCTAGAACTTAACTCCAAGAAAATGTTGGATTTTGTTGTACCTAAGCCGATTTAGTTGAATGTCTTCCCTCGTTACAGATGAAGAGTAGATTGTCTTGTGGAGTGTCATATATTCATATGGTGTAACGTTCTTTGCATAAAATGTTCATAAAAAATATTTCATCAAAACCACATAAAAAATATGATAAACCAGAACGCATACCGTTAAGGTCCTTCGAACATGGTCCTGCGAACGTTGGAAGGTGTAGCAAACCTGTACCTTTCAACATCTCTTATTTTTTATTGAGACGCTTAGATGCTGTTGCGGCAATCTCTTATTAAATCCGATTCCGAGAAATCGCGGAATACATTTTTTCAGAATTATTGGTTTTAAAGAATGTCTAATTTTAATATAGAATGTCTATTGAGTTGCATCTGGCATTCCAAATTAGTGGTTCTTTGATTTCCAAATTAAACAAATTGAACTTCAGTTATTCAAAAATTTTAATTGAAAATTTAAGTTCTCATGCAAGTGGGCGTAAGAACCTACTATTTGGGCATGTTACCCGCTCAGAGCTTTCATAGATTAAAAACCTTATGTGTCTATTTAAAGTCCGTTTCATGTTTGTAGATACTCAAATTCTTCCAATTCATTCCTTTAAAAATCCTGGGCAGTAATCGTCTTCTTTGATTTAAATTTGATACCCTTAACAGCTGCTGAGTGAAAAGTTTAGTAGGAACTCTTATATTTATAAATCGTATCGTTTTTTTCTTCTTCTTTTCTAATACTTAATTTGAAGACCTGTAACATATTTCCTAAAAACAACATGCGTCTAATGGTCCTTCGAATTTGGTCCAATGAAAATAAGTCTTTTGAATTTCAGCATCTCATGGTTTTTCTTTTAAGCGAGATAAATATTATTATTATTATTATTATTATTATTATTATTATTATTATTATTATTATTATTATTATTGAAATAATTATTTCTTATCTGCAATTATTGTAACATATTTCTTGAACAGATCACCCTTCTTATGGTCCTTCGAACATGATATAACGAACATTAGTCTGTAGAAGGTGTAGAAAACCTCTGCGTTTTTGCATCTCTTGGTTTTGTTGTTGAGTGAGATTAAGACTTTTGACTAAAAGAGACATATTTGGAAACCTTTTATTGAAAACATTATTTCTTATCCGTAATTGGGGAACAACTGGGTTCTATTCTATTTCGACGGTTTGGTTTTCATTATTTTAAAATATGAAGCGTAAAGAGTCTCTGATATTAGAGTAATAATCACTTTCAATCAGTGTCATTTTAATGAACTACCAAAATAATCCCAGCTCCTCGATTTCTATTATTATTTATTCAGATTTTTGATTCAGTAGAACTTGGAATATTATTGTTATTGTAGCTTCTCCTTTTAGTCGTCTATTAATATTTTATAAAACATTCAAAAACACAAATGTCCAAAATCTATTCAAATATTTTAAGGCACTCACTCACACACACACACACTTATAAACACAGAATTTAAAAAAAGAATCTTATTCTTTGCATTTGGTATTTTTACATCCTTCCCATTTAACACACACATACAGATACTTTTCTTGATTTGAGTTATGGTAAATTAAGTTAAAAAAATTTTTATGGCTCTGATGTGAAGTGGTAGAAAAGAAAGTTTAGAGGCAATTAGAACTCAACTTGAACCGCAATGAAATAAAATACTTGAACGTTTCTTTTTTTTAGTTTTTGGCTGGTTGTTTGAAGAATGAACTGAAATTCAATTAAATTCAAATGTGTAGCACACGATTTGAAAGTTATATGAATTACAGCTCAATAATTTTGAAATTTTAAACAGGGCGGCCGTAAAGAAATTGGTTTTCTTGACATAAATATTGTATTTAGTTAAACGTTACGATTTGTTCGATATCTAATACCAAGTTGTAAATAATGTTTGATAATGGCAAAGAGTGTTAACTTAGTATTTCGTGTAAAATAAATTTATTTATATGAAGTAAATATATGTATATTGATATTTATTCCGTAAAGTAATCAAGAAATTTATAATTTTTTATAAAAGATTTTGAAAAATATATATTAGATGAAAATATCAATTTTCGGGATATGCGGTTTATCATCAAGGGACAAAATTCTGCGAATTTGTAGTTATTGATGACTTGTGTGAACAGTCATCGATTCTATATATTCCACGGTAGATAGAGGAAGTATATGGCTGAAGAAGAATAAATCGTCAAGCATATAACTTGAAGTTCAACCTTTATTCCTGGGAATGATAATCCACAGACTAAATATTATTCTGAATGATCTCGCATTAAGCAAGTCCAGACAGAATCTTTGGTTTGATTTTCACTGATATTACTTACACTTATTTTACTATATTAAAATAATTACTGAAGGATGATTTTAGAGGTTATATTCCAGCAATACAAATGATTCGATACTAGTTACTTCAGATTAATTAATCACTGTCATGACGCTTACAAGCTCAAAACAACTGATCAAACTTTTATACCCTCCACCACGATCCGTTAAATTAAATTAAATTGTTATCTTCAAATATTTATACCAAATTTCATTGAGTTCTGTCAACCATTGTGAATGTGAGCGTGGCTATAAGAAGTAAAAGAATAGTGACGGTTTAGTCCCCTACATGGGCCAATCCTTGTAAAATGTTAGATATGAGCGATATAATCATTTGAGAAGATTATCGAAAGAGGTAGTTATATGAGGACTATATGAAATTATGAAAATATTCTCATTAAATTTTGTATGATGTTGTCTGCTTATATAAGGTGATCTTACGAAAAGGGTATATATGAGATTTACGGACATTTTGTGATTCAATATTTTTCAATATTATCATCTGGATTTGGGCTACTTGGATCCGGATCACTGAATTTTTTAAACTTAAAAGCTCGCACTAAAGACACCACGTTCATTTTCTTAAGGTAGTAAAAGCAATCACTAAAGAGTTTGAGTTCATGTCGAAACCTTTAAAACTTACTCAAGAGAACTTCGTTACATGCCAGTTTTCCACCCAATTGAAATGGGTCGAAAGCAGAATTTCAAAGAAATACTTAAGCAAATAAAAAATTAGATCAAAAATTTATAAAATTAAAACCATTCAAAGTTATTTCGACAATCTCATCAATTATTTTTCAAATGGCGCTTAATATATCCAATTTCAAACACTTTTATGAACACATGTTTCTTGAATTTAGAGAAAAAAGACAAATAAGAAAACAAAATATCATTATTGCCAAAATGCTCAATAGGTGGTAAATTGAAACTTTCAACTCCATTATTGGATGCCATAACATTTTCAAGACAACAGCGAAAAAGTCACAGGCCAGACCAGACCACAATAATATAATCTACATGAAAACTAACAAACAGATGGCAACAACATTTCAGTGGCCTTTAAAAGGCGGTTATTTTGACAGGATCTCTAATGGGGTTCTCGCTCTATACTGAAATTACTTATAAATGCATCGCTTAGATGCAAGAAAAAAACTTAAATAATCATTGTCTTTGTTTTTTTTTTGAACATCTAATGAAATGTGTATAAATGGCACGCAAATGCCTGTGGCGATAAAAACGGCAGGAATTCAGAAATCTATAAAGAAATTCGCAAAAAAGTTTGCATACAAAAAAAAATAATAACTTAACAACAAATGAAAAATAATAAGTGTAATTAATATTTATGAGTATTTAAACAACAAAAAAAACTAACAAAAATTAAAAAAAATTAAAAAATGTTTAAATATTAACTCAACTGTGACTTCAATTCCAACGGTAACCGAAAGAAAAATCCCTCCTTTTAATTTATTCATAAATTCAAGCTTATTGAGCAGCAACAATAACAATAACAGTAACTAACAGCAGCCGCCAAAAAAAAAAAAAAAAAACAGTAGCTGAATATAGAAAAATATATGTATTTATTTTTGTTTCCATAAAATAAACAGCAGCTACTGTCACCCAAGGTGACAATGGGTGCGTCTTTTTTTTTTTTTTTGTATGCTTAGGTGACAAATGCTAACGAGCCTGGTTAAACAAACTTAAACTTAACAATAACATACACACAGACACATATGGATCTAAACATGAACATACATACAGTTCAAAATTATAGTCGTACGTTGACATTTACTGGTATCATGAGAGTGTCATGAGATTTAAATGTTCCGTTTGCTACACATTTATGTTGCAACAACAAATGCGTTAAATATAAGTATTGTTGGTAGTTTTTTTTTTCATTTACTTTTGTTGAATTTTGTGTAAATGTTAACTGGATGACAATTAGACTTTTTATAAACGTAATACAGAGATTTATTTGGCGATATGAATTTGTAGTTTTAGCGTGTGTATTTTCCTTAAATGTTATAAATACAAATGATGGGATTAGTATGATGTTTGAGACAGAAAGTCGACTTGAATAGGAAACGTTTGAAAATGTCTTTTCAGTTTGTATGGAAATGTTAAGAGAAGAAAGGTAACTCCTTTTTATAACCTTTAATACCTCAAGTAGTGAAAGATGGTATATTAACTTTGTCATTCCGTTTGTAACGTTAAGAATTTCACATCCAAAATAATTGTCAGATCTCATTTTATTTTGATTCTTTAATTGTAATTGTTATGAATAGTTCCATAATAAAAACTAGAAAAATCGGTTCAGTGCATTAAATGATATAGACCGATATTTGAGCAAAATCCTCAGTGCAAGTGAAGTCCTTTAATATAAGAATAAAATTTTACCATAAGAATCCAAAAATCAAAATTGGTTCAATAGAATCAAGTTATAGGCAAAAATATATCTTATCAAGTGATCTTTTTTATACAGTTTAAAGCTGAATATTATACCGCACAGCACGCATTTCATTTAATTGTGTGCGAAATTTTTGTTTCTCATTTTATTTCAAAAAAATATTGTCTTATAGCACTTGATGAGACCTATAAAATCGTGATAACATTTCATATTTATCCCTCAAGATCAAGATTTTGAATCAAAATGGCCTTTTTCTGACCTTCAAAAAAATAATAATAATAAAATAAAATAAAAATTAAATAAAATAAATAAATAAATAAATAACACAATCAGTTTAAATTAAAGAAGATCATATGAGGAGGATTTTGAATTAAGGCACAGAATGTTTGTGCTCACGAGTCGCATTTCAGAGGCATGATTCTCTTTCCTATTCCTAGTATAAAGTATGCTTCAATTAATACTCTGATGTATTATACAGATATAAATAAATGGTTCCCTCTATTTGGAATAAAATTATTTTTGTTAAAGGTGAAAGTGTTCTTTTAGCGTCACTTCTTACACTCTGTACTTATAATTATACTACGTTTTATAATTAGACTACGTTTAATACTCTGATTTTAATCTTCATCAATAAGAGTGTCACGGTGTTTAACTAACACAATCAATAGTTGAGTGGATTCAATACCTGCGGTACTGATAATAACTAGTAGTTCACGGCTGCCAAACTGCCTTAAGGATGTTCTATCTTATGTTACGTTACTATTGGTTCCTTTTCAAGGTAATGACCTATTTGACATTTGAGCTCATCATATCATAATTTATAGTTCATATCTCCTGAACTTACTTTGAATATGAATCAAAAATATGTATTTCAGAATTACATGTTACGTGTCAGTTCCAGGGTGTGGATTAATAAACACATTAAAGGTCGTAATTATAAGCAGCTTATTTAAAGAGAACGAGTTTAATTTTGTTTGGTTGCGTTAAATAAGGGGGTCTCACCGTAATACACGATGCAGGTAGTGATTAATAGTTTAGCGTGAATGGCTTTCCAACCTAATGCGACATTTCCTGATTTCGAACTCAAACATGAAAAGGTTTAAAAAATTGACATATTAAGATTGCTGATTGGTGGTTAAACAGCTCTAGATGAGTAAACATCTATCGCGTTATCCCTGTTATTTCTTAAACATGGTCAGGTCATGGTTCTTGCTTTGAGAGTTTTCCATCTCACTGTTGCATAGATGAATATTAAGGTGTTGGATAGCGGTAATGGTTAGACGTTGTTAGGGGTGCATAGACTACGTTATTTTGATTTTAATTAAGTCCTTACTGGAGAAGATCATAAAAAACTTATGAATTTAGAAATTCTTTCCTTTACGAAGGAGATTTGATGTTAACGGAATTTTATTAGAATCTTTTGTTAAATAGACCAACAGATCAGAATGCAATTCTTGCAATTCGTGACATAACGATCGTTAGAATAATTACCAGTACCCGTGCTCTCCCAGTTATTTGGACTTAAAACATTGATAAATTTAGCAGTATAGTGACAAAATCAGATGATCGTGTCTCTAAAATCAGTCTGACCATGAATAGTGATATGAATTCATATTAATAAAAGTTTTGACTGTTGTAAGACTTGAAGTTGAACATTGAACATTGAACATTTCAAGAGTGATCATTACCAGTTTTGTGTTTTTGTTGGGTCACCACTTTTTAAACGATACAGTGATGTTCGCATGGGTTAGTGGTCGAACTTATTTAACCGTTAAAGTTCTGAGTTTAAATGCTAAAAACTGTTTTTCCAGGAACGGCAATAGGTACTTCCAGGAGCCATAATATCGTACTATCCTCAATTATTTTATAATTTTCACTATTTCCATTAGTTCAAGAATATAACTTTAATATAAAATATGATAATTATTAATCATTAGTACAAGAAAGGTTTCCACCATCCATTACACTCATTGCATTTGGTTTCATTAATAAAAATTACCTTCAACTGCTTTCAAAAACCCACAAAAAAACTACGTTTTTCTCCTCAAATGTTTAGCTAAATTAAATTTAAGTCATGTCTTTTTAGGAGAAATAATTCAAAAGTTGAAGAAAAATTATACTTATGTGTACGTATAAATAAAGTAAATATTCTAGGAGTATGTCGCCAATAGGTCTTAGGCTAACGAAGCTATTTTTAGCAACAAAGAAAACAAAACAAACTGCAAAAAGTTAAAAATGAAAAACAACCTCAACAAAACCATAACATGACGCCCCCAGTTTTAGTAAAAAAAACAAAAAACAAAATAATGAAACTACATTTTTTCGCAGTGCCAACATTAAAAGATATACAAAATAATTTTCGTATGCTACGCACGTAAAAAAAGCAAAATGAATCGCACAATAACTACAAAAAGTAAAACAAGACTTAACTTTATTTTTCAAACTATACGAATGCAATCTGATCTGGAACGAGTATGAATGGTGCGGCAGTTATGGACATGAACAGTGCGAATTTCTGCGTGTGTAGGCGGTGAAAATTTTTCAAGCACAGCTGTATGAAATTTTTCTTTTCCTACGATTTTGGTAGCTACTATATCTTCACCCAGAAAAAGAGCTGAAAATGAACGCGTCTTAGGCTGACACAATACAAAACACACCATTCATTATAAAACAACAGTTACGACAGCATACCGTTGCAGCAGAAGCGGCAGTTGCACTGGCAGCAGCAACAGCAACAATAAATACAATTCCATTGCAATGCAAACAGTTAAATATTGTTTTTCTTTCTTCATCTCTTTAAGGTTTTTAGATGAATGTTTGCTCAGAATTTGCAGCACAAGAAAAAAAGAAACGTAAATAGATGGAAAAATGTGGCGAAAAAATGTAATAAGAATAACAAAACTATGAAACTATGAAAAAATTCACCAATGTTCACTCACTAACTCACTACACATTCACATTCGTACACCATCATCCACCAACAACAGTTGGTGGTAATGTTATTCTCAGCACGTGCAATTGCAATTTAAACCAAATCATACAGCAGGGTATTGTAACGCTTTTTCTTCTTCCCTGAGTTTCTTATTTTGCTCCAACACAATTTTTCTAGATGCCATAGTCGCTTCAATGGATTGCATTGGTTAGGCTTCGTGGCTAGAAGAATTTTCAGTTGAATTAAAAAGAAAAATGAAAACTTAAATGTAATTTTTGTTTATTTTCATTCACTTCTTTATAACTTTATTTTGATTTCATAGTTCATTTTTTTTGTTCTGATGCTGTTGGTGCACAGTTTAAATCATCTTTCCATCACATATAAAGCATTTTTTATTTATAATGCTCCATATTTGTAAATTCATTCAATATGATTGTTGATTGCAACACGGTGCATGCACAATGGGAATAAGAGGGGAATAATTTAAAATTTAGTCGTTACTGGCTGAGTAAATGTTTGTCTAAGCTAAGCCTTTATACCGAACCTATTTGGATCTATTACTCGAATAACAATCTTATATAGACTGTCGATTATTCTTAGGACCATGATGACAGTTATATTGTAGATGATAAATTAGAATATTTTCGGAGATTTGATGTGTTTGCAAGACTTTTAGCTGAAAAGGAAGCCAGCACCGGGCTAGAGTCTATGTCGGCTATAAGAGACTAATAGAGGGTAATTAATCTAATAAAGATTTCGAGAGTTGCTCGAAACTTGTACTTGTCAGATATTTGAGAAAAATACTCTACCGAATTTTAATAGAATTTGATAATATTTAAGAGTTGTATTGGTCAAAAACCTTATATGGGAGCCTTAGCCAAGTAAGAGCCAACTTTTATCAAATACAGATATAAACGACAGTTATAATTGTGCAGAATTTCTATGAATTTGGTCCATATTAAAAGTTTTATAAGCATGGGAGCTTTGTCAAATAATGGTCCCAGTATAATTCAATTTTTTCCGGTTTATTCGAATTTGCCAAAATTTCAGAATATTATCTTTTAAATTGAGATCTTTATAACTCACTTATTTGGGGTATACCAAAATGTTGCGCGATTTAGCTTATAACTTGTGTCCTATTTGTCCGATTTTGATAATTTTTGGTTTGATGATGAAACATACACATATGTACCATTAAAAAAAGTAAAAAGATTTTTTAATGAAATTAAGAGGTATAAGATATCGGTCTTAAACTTTTTTGCTATTGAACTGATGTATATGGTTTTAAACAGAAAACTATTTTGTAACAATGTGACCAAATTTCATTGAATTTAGATAGTCAGACGGACATATGTAAGTCGACTCAGATAAGGAGTTTTAGATGATTCCTTTCTGACATTACACACGAAATGATAAAGTTTATATACCCTCACCACAACTTGTACTCTTATCATTGGGCAAAATATCTGATCACTTTTAAAATTAAGCTGAATATGATGTTAAGCATGATAATTGGAACAATATTAAATTAATATTTTAATTAATAATGGAAAAGTGAACTTAATTTGTGATGATTTGTAAATTGACTCAGAATTACTGCATCGATTAATATTTTTCGTCCGTCTGTCTCTCCTTCTACCTTTGGACCTCGTACAGGTCGACAGATATCTTAATGTAATTCTATACATATTATTATATTTGGCCAAAATTCTTGGAATAGGTTATGTTCGGTTTAATATTTTATTTTCCATACAAATGTCTTCCATACAAATGTCTTCTAGGAATGGGAGTTAAAGCTCATAAAACTTACAAATTAATTCTATATTCACATGAAAGAATTCATAAAGATCGGTGCACATATGACCTTATTTTCTATATAAAACTGCTTCCGAAAGCACATAAATCTTAAAAATTTTACAAGGATTGTTCATAAATTTCCTTTAGTCCTCATATAACGCTAAATATGTCTTCCGAATATTGTCAAATGACATAAATCCCTCATACAAGAAAGTATCATGGAAATATTTAAAATAAATATATTATATTTCGGTCCCAAATTTATAGTCAGCCTTAACCAATTGTTCAACTTGTATTTGTTTAATTTACAATAAAAATAAATCACTTTAAAACGCATCTATCCCATTGTGCAAACAACTGTTAGATTTTTATTCTCCATTTAGTAAATGTGTTTCGCCTTATTTCTGGCACAATAATTATGTTGTCATTACTTTTGAAGATCAGCTGCAATTTTCTTGAAATTCATCATTCATTTGTCTTTCACATTATAAATTCACAAATTCTACTTTTAGTAATTTTTCTTTTCACATACTGCAATATGAGATGATTTTTAAGACAAGTTCCATATAATTTGTTGTTGTATATACAGATTGTGTTGTTGTTTTAATTTAAAGCTTATTTGACAGTTTTTTTTTAATTTTCTTATTTTAGAATTAAAAGATGTAATGGGAACAAAATTGAATTTAAGTGGGATATAAAAAATAAGATTTCTAATGAAAATCAGCAATTAATTGGAAAAAATTTTATTTTGAAAATTAAATAAAAATCTATGAGAATTAATTATGTTCAGTTTAATTGTTTAAACAGAAATAGTAATTTGGTATGAATTTTGGGATCTAAGAATCTTAATTCTTATTTCAAATTAAGTTGTTTTTATACCATACACCACAATAGGTGTTGGAGGCATTATGGGTTTATGCAGATGTTTGTAATCGACAGAAAAAATAGTCCTACTAACCTATCGGTATACCGATCGAGTCAGAACCTCTTCCTGAGTGGAATTAAGCATGTCAGTCTCTCCGACTGGTTGTCCATGTAAAGCTTGCTCGCAAAATACAGGCCAGAATTTTGAAGATATCTTAACGAAATTTGTCCATTATTTCATATAGGTCCCATACAAATGTCCCTTCGGAATAGGGTTTTTGTCCATAAAATTATTAAACATAAAACAATTTAATTCAAATATTGCGAAAATAACTCCTATTATATTCTAAAACGATGAGCCAAATTATAGAAAGATCGATTCCTTATTTCTCATAGGTTCCATACAACCATCCTTCTAAATATCACTTTGAAACTTATAAATCGCACATATACATGGGTATTGTAAAAATAGTCAAATATGCCAAAACCGCTGCGCGAAATTATACGAGGCTCGGTACAAAATTTTTCGTCCATAAGTATCAGTACAAGTCAGAATAAGTGTAAGTATAAGTATAAGTATAAGTATAAGTATAAGTATAAGTATAAGTATAATTTTAAGTGTAAGTATAAATATAAGTATAAGTATAAGTATTAATTAGTATAAGTATAAGTATAAGTATAAGTATAAGAATAAGTATAAGTATAAGTATAAGATAGTATAAGTATAAGTATAAGTATAAGTATAAGTATAAGTATAAGTATAAGTATAAGTATAAGTATAAGTATAAGCATAAGTATAAGTATAAGTATAAGTATAAGTATAAGTATAAGTATAAGTATAAGTATAAGTATAAGTATAATATAAGTATAAGTATAAGTATAAGTATAAGTATAAGTATAAGTATAAGTATAAGTATAGATAAGTGTAAGTATAAGTATAAGTATAAGTATAAGTATAAGTATAAGTATAAGTATAAGTATAAGAATAAGTATAAGTATAAGTATAAGTATAAGTATAAGTATAAGTATAAGTATAAGTATAAGTATAAGTATAAGTATAAGTATAAGTATAAGTATAAGTATAGTCATTTGCACACATAAGCATAAATAAAAAAGTAAAATATATGAGGACCTTTCATATTTTTGTCATAGTAGTCATTTGAAACCAACATGTGGGGTATCACATAGTCGGACTTGACCGACTATAACATTTTTACTTGGTTTAGTTATGAAAGAGTGAAAAAAAGAATTTGTTTTGTGTCTAAATTATTTACAACAAATCGATATTTATTTATTAGAAAATATTTCTTATGCCAAACCTCAATTCTGTCGCTGCAATTGTCTAGTCGAACACAAATTGACAATAATAAAATAAATTCGATAATGTATTTTGTCAAGGTATTTTTAGGAAAAAGAGGATTATTTATTGAAACATTGCATGAGAATGTTATTTTAACAAATTCAACAATAATAACAATAACAACACCAATAACAATTTCCAAGAAATGCAAACATAACAATTCACTTAATATTTTGCAATTCAGAATAGCAAACTGAATACAGTTGAGATCAAATATTTTTCGAAAAAAATCTGAAGAATAAGAAATGTGAATTACAAACAGATTAATTTTTTTTTCGAATTTTCATTAAAAAAAATTCGACATTTATTAAAATTCTGAAATGATCATAAATTATGCTAAAGTTTTCAAATAAAGATCATCTTGTTTTTATGCCCTTCGCGACCACAAGTGAAAATAAGGGTTTGTTAACTTTTTTATTCTGTTTGTCACCCCAAAAAAAATCATTTAAGTTTCCAAACAGTATACATTTTTTACATCAAACCAAAATCTGTGTCAGTTTAGCTATGTTTGTCAGTTGTTGCATATCTTTACAACAAATACAGGAAATTTTATGAAGTTTGCACATAAATAGTGTTTTGTAGACAACGGAAAGTGCACGGAGGTGGAATCAACTTACAAACGAAATTACCTCTGAAAGAGTTAAAGCAAATTTCTTGAAATATCTGAAATTAAAAGTGAAATTTTCATAAAATGTGGGGCATAGATAAGACCTATATCCACCTTATCGCCCTTATAAACCATGTTTTTAATATCGCATATCTCTAAAACTGTTATAGGAAATTTTATGGAATTTGGCGCATGGATAAAGTGATAACGGTAAAATATTATATTATATAAAGAACGTAATTTTAGGATAGGGCCTGGGGGAGTTGTATCCCCTTACATTTTTTACAAATTCCCACAATTATTTTTAAATTGATCGTGGTGTAGGCTTTTAAGAATTCGCAATGGTCGAATATAGATTTCTTACTTGCTTCAATTGATATCAAATTAAGCTAAATTTCATACCTGAAATCTTATTTAGCAAGATATTAAGAAATTGATATATTTTGCGAAATTTTATGTAAAAAAGCTTATGAAGCGATATGTTGACGACCAAAGATTTTTTCGAATTTAAATATAAAGATTTTTGATAGACAAATTTATCACAGTTTTCCATTTATTTATTATATTTTTCTACGATTTTTTATATATTTTTCAATTTTTACTTTCTGAGTCGATTTAGTTATGTCCGCCTGTATGGCTGGCTTTCTGGTACGTTGTGAAAAATTTTAGAGACATTACGATTTTTTTTAATTCCAGATGTCTTATGGAAATGGGCGTTCAAGTTCATAAAACTGGAATACTAATGTATTTTAATTAAATTGTCATAAATAATTTTGTATTAGTCTAAATCCATATTTCAAGAAAATCAGTCCACAACTGTCCATAGCAGCCATACAGATCCATGTCCATGTGATCTTTTTGAATTCCTAGAAGACTCATATACATCCCAGTTCCAATGATACTATACGTTAGTATTATAAACATATTTAAATAAATTATTTTTACAGGCTCAAGTCTTAGGAAAATTCTAAAAGTATTGGTCCATAACCATATGGTTTAACTTGTTTTTTCATTACTTTCAAAATTATGGACTTTTATTGTTTTTTCTTAAGATTTGCTTTTTAATTTTACTTAAAATAAATTTTTATTTGTTTGCATTTGCGTTGGTCCTTCGTGCTTGTGACGAACAAAGCAACTAAGGTCGTTTAAAGGACTTTTGTAATCCTTAATTCTGTTAATGTGTGTGTATGTTTGTGAGCCTTCTCATGTAGTGGCCAAGATAGATGTTATGTCAGTTGGAATTGATGGTCTTATGCAGGTCGTTTACAAACAAACCCTGAACAAAAGTGTCCATAAGACAAAAAAGTAATGTTCATTAGTTTTACACTACACGATACCGTTATGCGGCTGTTTACATTTTCAAAATGGCGTTTATCCTCAACACACACATAACTGCAGATGTATGTATGTGTGCATGTATTTCTGGTTTCGCATGTGGGAGTTTGGGATATCTAACATTTGCGATTATTTCTGCAAAAAAACTCGAATGTCGAAATATAAAAATAAACACGATAAAATATTCTCCGCATTATATAGAGCTCCCTGTCATGTGAGGGAAGGGAGGGACGTTTGAAATTACAAAATATTTGTTTTTGACTCTAAGTTGCATTGTTGCCAAGTGTCGCATGTTTCTATACACTTGACACTGTTGTAGCTTAATATTGTTGCTTTTATTGTCTGATGGTTGCGGCGGCTGCTGCTGTTTAATGTATAAAAATAGTAGTTTTATTTCCTTCCTCTTGTCCTTTTCAGAGGAAA
Source organism: Cochliomyia hominivorax (assembly GCA_004302925.2). Classification (NCBI taxonomy): domain Eukaryota; kingdom Metazoa; phylum Arthropoda; class Insecta; order Diptera; family Calliphoridae; genus Cochliomyia; species Cochliomyia hominivorax. Next base: position 44,273,905 of record PYHX02000495.1, read on the forward strand.
CTCTCATTTTTGTTGCTTTGTACTCGTATGCAATAAATATTTATTTAATTTCGTAATTTCGTGTATTTTTAATATTTAATTCCTGCAAAATGGCACCATTATCTACATTAACTTTTACGGACCAAAATTAGTTCATGCTTCAAAACAAGTCCATAATATGATGATCAAATAAAATTGCACGAGATGGAAAGGGAATCGTTTTTTTTTTCTGAATATTTTTTATAGTTATGCTAAAATGTTGTTTTTTTTTCATTCTTTTTATTTTATTTGCAAAAATTGTGTTTATTGGCATGAAAAAGAAGGAAAATAATATTTGAGTAGGGAGTAACGTTAGTGGAACGATTGAATAATGACAACAATAATATTGCACTTGTTGTAATGCATTTAGGATGACAAACAAGTAAATAAACGACCGTTTCAACATTTGACATAAATACACAAAATTGACTACCTGACAGACTGAGTGATGTGGAAGTAGAAATGTAAGTAGTATAACTCGTAACTTGAATCAAATAACAAATATTGTATAATAAAGATGGTAAATACTGTTCGTTTTCTTTTTTCGTTTTTTCTCGTGTATTTACTTACAAATGTTATGCTTGGGACATGTCATAAGAAATACACTGAAAAAAATAGTAATTCCAAAAGGATTTATTACTCTTTAAAAATTTTCGAATTTTCTTTTGACAGAAAAGATAAAAATAATAACTGGAAATTCCACATCAAGTCTTCGTCAAAGTGGAGGAGAATAAGCAGTTGCAGCATTGCACAGTGGGAAAAAATTATATCTTATATTTCGATTTGAATTTTCCAAATTTTGCAAGATCTTCAGTCAGTTTTTTTAATATAAAAATTAAAAAAATAAGATTTTATGTCTTTTTGTAATCGAAAAGTTAAAATTTTTCTAGAAAAGTTATAATATAAAAATTATATTTTTTAGAAAGAATTCATTACACGGAATACTGTTGTTTATTTTTTTATGGAGGACACAAATTCTAGAAGTTAAAACCTTCTCGAATAATAGACACTTTTAATCAAAATTTTTAATTAAGTTTCTATGTTCTAAAATCTCAAAGCCTGAATTTTAAAGTTGAATGTTGTTTTGGGGACTTCAAAGCGTTTAAAATTGCTTATTTCAGATTTTCAATGAATGTTATTAAGGGTTAAGGGTTTGATCGTTATATTGAGGCTAAAAATTAGTGCCCTTAAATGCACTTCTTTATTGTTCAATATTCTATTTGTATGTAGTTATATCCGATTCGAAGGACCAATAACTTAAGGGAACGCAGGATCAGGATAAGCTATTATTATAAAATACATCATTACTAACACACATTTAAATACTCAAATTATAATCAAATAAAATGTTATACAGAACTTGACTTTTAAAATACTTTTAGAATAAATATTAATTATCCTTTTCGAAGGACTAGTTTTTATGAGATTTCAGTATCAAAATTGTCTATTAACATAAAATACCTTATTTGCTAACACACATTTAATCTACTCTTTAATCAAAATCTGATTCGAAAGACTTAAAGCTAATGAAATTGTCATGTATATCTAGTGTAGTTATATCCGATATCTAGTGAGGATTGAAGTTCATTAAAAATTTGTTCACTGATTTATACTAAGAATAACTATTTTTGAATTTATTGCTGATAATCCGGTTGGAGGGATCAAAAACTTTTGCAGTATTTATTTGGTTAGAAATGATACAGAATTAGGTTCTGAATTGATTTTTACAGGGATTCTCTATATACCTCCTATTAGGTTTTGAGAAAGTATATTCTCCTTCTGAATTGTAATATTAGAAATAAAAATAATGATTACACTTTTCGTATTATAACGAAAGTCGTTAAATTAAGGCTAAATATTTGTGATTTGAGTTCACTTCTGAGCTGTTAAATGTTTGATTGTTTAGTAGTTACATCCGTTTCGAAGGACCATCATTTTAAAGTATTTAGGGAAATTGATGTAGAATAATTAAAATTTTAATTAATTAACCAAAGGCAATATCAAAACGACCGACCAAGACCATGTGTCTTAACGTCGAGTAGAAGCTTCAACTTATTTGAAATTCGAAGTTTCCTCTGGATGAGTCCAGAAAAATAATTCAACAATATGATAATTCAACAAATAGATAATCCCTGTGTAATTTGAAGATGCATACGTTAAGAGCTGGTCTAAGAGATGACATGTGGACCAGAAATTTTCTTAAAAACAATTAAGAAAGTTCCCTTTGCAATACTGTTGATTACAAAAGGTGCCTATAAAAAACTAATGAAAGGTTATATGGGTGCTATAGAATATGGTGTATCCACTCCCTTTATCAAAATTAATAAACTACCATTTCATGAAAACAATGCTAAAAATTTAGAACTTCTCCTTCTTCATAAAAGACATTTCCTGGGAATTCTTTACAGTGTATTGAAGGAAAATAAAACAACAACTTTCACATCTTATGGTTAAATATCAAGTGGTACTAACTTAAATTGTAGACGGAAACGAAGTGTAAATGTTTGCATTTTTTATGCAATTGAATGCAAATAAAGTCAACACAAAAAAATTAATAAAAAAAAAACAAAAAATGCAGAAAAAATGTAAATAAAATGGATAAAAATGAAAAGAATTTACTTAAACGACAACAGCCTCAATTCTTGTTGTTCTTTGTTCTCTTCTCTTACTTACTGCAAATAAATAAAAGATTCATACATCCTGCCGGCCCAGTTGTAATACCAAAGGTGTTACAAAACGGAAACTGTTATGTCCTAGAAAAGAATTTCCCGAGCTGCTCGTTTTATATAAAATGTTTCTTTTTTGTGTGCCAGAGAAACAAACAAACAAAATTTACTAAATATACACACATACAAATGTATGGAATATATGACTGTCATTTATGACATCCTTGTTGTATCTCTCGCATCAGTAAAAGATGGAAAGAAGTGCACAATAATGCACAGTGGGTTTGCTAGAATTATGAAATTTAACATATCGTTTCCAAAGAGTTTGAATCAAATTTATGGTGGATGGAAAGATTTATAGGGTCTCATATTTAATTATATGGGACATTAAATCCTTTAAGCGTCTGCCAAAATTTTGGTTTCTTATCCAACTTTTTGATGTATTTATTTAAGGGTTCTTCATTATGGATTTAGCTAAAGTACATATGGGTTTGTCTTTAGCTATATGAAGGATCGTTTTATTTAGTTGTGAATCTAAATTTACAAAATTAATTCAGTTGGAATGTGTTATTTAAGAAGAACAATATAAAAGGGATTATATCCGAAGCCAACCAAGGGACAGGTAGCAGTGTTTTCATTCAAACCCGTTTGTCGTACAGCGTGGTAAGTTCTTACATTTTAGCTTCCAATTCCAATTCGATGGTTGTTTCAGCATGGCAATGGGCCGAAGTATTTGAAAGCTAATTGATTAGAATCGAGTCGTCGAATTTGTTTCCCATAGATTTTTTGCCATTATAGAAGATCTAAAATACGACTCATCAGGTGCTCATAAACTCTCTAAATGAGGGTGTAATCGATTGCACGAAGTTAAAGAACAGAACAGATCATACATAATGTTAAAACTTGCTTATGTTTCGAACAGCGAAATTTATTTTACATAAATCCAGAATATGAGTATTTATTGGGAAAATATTGCTTAGGTACTGTATAAATAGGGATGACAAGATTCACATTTCTTTTCTATTTGTTAAAAGTTACTGATTTATATCCAAAATTAATCGATTCTGTCCCACTGTGTACTGTATGCCATAACAAACGTAAAGGTAACAATTGAAAGGATTTATCTCTCAAAGTAAGATTGCAAAAGGAAAGGTGAGTAGATTATGAAGGAAAAACAAAAATAACAAGTGATTCGTTTAATATTGCATTACAATTGCATACACATTGCAAGTGTATATGTTAGAATGTTATCACATAAGATTATATGAGCTGCCTCGTATGTCTGTGTGAATGTGAGTATGAGCGTGTGCCTATGAATGTGTTGGTAATGGCATCAACGGATGCGAAATTTTGATGAGCTGTAGGAATATTTGTTTTGTTGTCTTAATATGATTCCCTCTCATACTCTTCTTCACTTTACTTAGAACGCCCAGTTACATTTGATTGCAACCGTGTTGAATGTTTGCCAAATGACTTTGTGTGCTTTTTTTTGGGGGGATGGAAATGAGGGCTGTTATAGAAATTTTGCTATAAATACCAAATTTTTTAAAATTAGGAGAAAGTCTATCCTCGTATTATTTGTGAAAAAGCAAAAATACAATGAAATGTAGTAAAACTTAATGTTTAGATTTAGTTGAGTTCCATATTTGTTTCCACTTCTCATTCTTAGTCTTATCAATCTTTGATATTTCATTGTAAATTCTTGCAACAAATACATTATTTAACTAACAAACAAAATAAAGAAATAAAGATGTAATAGTCCGCTGTAACGGATATTAAATACCTTCCACGTTTAGAACCATTTCGATTATTGATAAATGGAATACACATATCGTTTCTATACCCCTCCCTTAAGAAAGATGTGGCAATATATACCTAAATTTCGCTTATATGTTTTTTAAAGGTCTCATTAGGGATCATAAAATGTTAATGAAATTTATGAGATATAAATATTTGGACGAGGACCTCATTTTACAATTTTGCCCGTTAAACCCGTATCAGCCAAAAGTTTTGCTACCTATAAGTTCCAAACTGTTTCATTTTTACTCCTTATCCCCGTAGTTAACATATCGGTTTAGAATAGTTAATATGTTTGTGCAGAAGTTGCTACCACCACTCTTAAGTATAGCGTTTGAATCAGAACCACTTTCTGAGTCGATTTAGTGATGCCCACCCGTCTGGATACCCAAGTAAACTTTGTGCACAAAATTCAGGAAGTCATTTAAGACATATCCTGATGATTTGAAATTGATGATGATTCCACTATTTTATTCAGCCAATTAAAGTCTTCCTCTTGCAATGGGGTTTTAAGGTCATAAAAGTAAAGCGATTAAGTTTTCTAATATTCTCAAACGATGTGCCAAATTACACGAGGATTCACTTTTTTCTCTTAGGTACAAAACAATCCTTACAAATATCACTTTTAAGGCCTTAAATAATTGGAATAAGAATTAGTAAAATTAGAAAAAAGATAAGCAAAAATCGGTGTGCAAACTTTTAAGAAGGTCGGTTCATAATTTCGTCTAGATCCCATATAATCTCCCAAGAAAAACAGCTGAAAAGCTCTTAAAGCGCATTATAATATTTAGTTCAATTACAGTCTTTATTGGAAGATGTTGCAAATTTTACAAGAGCAAATCCATAACTTTTCCAATTTAATTGGATTATTTGCTTGAAAGTGAGAATCGATTCAGAATATTCATATACATTCTTTATAAGATCTTCTATAATTATGTTTATATGATAAGAAGAGGGATATTTAGGTGTTAGACTTTAAGCGATTCCTTTTAGATATTACATACGGAATGATCAAATTAATATACCACCTCCCCCCATTTCTCAGTTGGGACTCTAGAAGGTTTAAAAAGATAAAATTTCATATGTACTCTATACTTATGTGTAGTTGGTTTGTGTGTGTGTGCAGCAATGAAAATTGTTTACCATAAAAATAAAACTGTCTTACTATTTTATTTGATGCCGCATGTTGCATGTTGTTATTCTCATGTGTTTACTTATGCATACATACTTACGTTGCATAAATATCTTAATATTTCTACATATACACACTCACACACACACTCTCAAACATAAGTTAATGTCTTCTGTTCTTTCTCGTAATGTGTATTTGTACTCTGTCTTCTTATCCCTTCCCTTTGCCACATAATAATTCCACTTGTTCTTTCTCTTCTTATTTTTTTTTGGTATCTGTAGCTCTGCTTATACTATTTGCTCAACTTTCCGTGTGAATAATTAATCGTTCAATTGGTTTTTAACGCCACATAAACTTGACGTTTGTATTCAAACATGAGACATGAGAATTTTTCGAAAAAAAAGAATGAGGAGAAATGGAAAAACTGCCAAGTTGAAGGCATGAAAATAAATAGATGGATGTCGGTCGTTTATTCGTCTTTTTGTTGTTGTGTAGTGAAAAGATTATGAAATTTTTTAATATCAACAACGTGTTTTAATTAAATTTTCTTATTTATTTTGTTTATATTTTTTGGGGGAAATTTCTTTTAAAGTTAAAAAATATAAACAACTAAGGATGCTATATTAGGCTTTGCTGAGTCTTAAATTTCTCAATCACTTAGATTCAGAAAATTATTGCCAAATCTTTGTTACTTATTCGTTTTTAGAACACTGGAATTGAATCCCCAATTGCAATTTGTGTAGAAAGAAATACTGCTTCAGTGGAGGTTTCAGCACGGCAATGCTCCAAATCATTTCTCAATGCTGGTCAAATGTTAGTTATCAGCTAAGGGGTTCAAAGTCTTATATTGGTTACCGCAATTCACGGATTTGAGTTAAATAAAAAACCTCTTTTGCATTTTAAATGGGTGAGTTTGTACTAATAAATTCTACACATATTTAAAGGCATCTTATACAGTTTATGCCCAAAAAGTGTTTTGGGCTCATAAGAAACAAAAAATTTCATACAATATTTTAAATGCTGCTTAAGTTTCGAACAGCGAATGTTGAAGTCAATATTTTATATATTTTTTTAACTATTTAACTATTGATCCAATGTTTTCGGTAGCTCTCATACAAATGCCCTTCCGGAAAGCTTATTTAATTTCATAAGTCTCACAGATATGAAAACTTGACACAAATAAATTATATTTTAGTTAAAAGTCTTTATAAAAAATTTCAGAAAGAAATCTAAAACAATTTTGTATTAGAATAAAGTTTCATACATTTAGATTTTTGCAATTAAAAAATACTGGACCAAATTTAATGATAAACACCAATTCCGAAAATCACTTAATATGATACCTTAAATAAATTAAATTCTACTAGTAACTATTCATAAATGTTCATGCCTCCGCCATAGAGCAGGGTTTTAAGCGAAACTCTTACTCGTTTGTTATTGAGCTGATATTGCTGGTTTCTAGTTTGGAAGCTGCTTAAGGGAATCAATTTGGATTTTTTGTAATTCGAACAACTAGCAGGAGGACATCGCTTAATTGATTGATCACATTTTCATTTTACCTTTATGAGGTTCTAAACGATTTAGACGGAATGAGAAACTTATAAGACCTCATTAAACACTTATCGTGGTGATGCACATTATCTTAGTTATTATGTATGTAATGCCAAGAAGGAATCATTTAAGAACCCATAAAGTATATATTGTTTAATATCTAAATCGATTTAGCTATGTCCTTCTGTTTGTCCATCTGTCTGTCTGTTGTTTGAACTATTTAAAACTGAAAAAGTCCCCTCAGTAGAAAATATTTGATGAAATATTCTAGACCACGTAATTTTGGGATAGGGAAGAGGGGAGTGCTACCCGATGCAATATGTATATGTTCCCATAATTATTTCTAAATTGATTGCCGAGGAGAATATTAAAATTCGGCATAGACGAAAGCAAATTAAGATAAGATAACATATATAATATTTATCTGAACATGTATGTATTTTAGTAAACATATATAATATAGTTCTAAGCAATTTTAACCAAGGCCGGTCAAATCGATTCAAATTTTTTTTTTTGTATTTTATCCGTTTATAACTCTTTTAATAATATTTATTAAATTAAGTACTCAAAGCTCTCAACTCAGTTTAAAATGAACATTCATCTTAAAGTCTTTATTATTTATATTTTACATCTAAAAATATGTTGTCTTACTAATTTAATTTCCCTCGTAAACATTTATAAATTTATAGTGTTAACACGAACAATTTAATAAATCATAAAATGAAAGAATGTTTTCATTGGCATAATTAAATTTTAATTAAAAGTGAAACTAATTACTAATACACACATAATAATTTAATCGACAACGCATTTATTATGAAACAATTTATAAGGGAACAACTAATTTTGTTTGAACAAAATGAAGAAAACAACATAAATACAACAACATGTTGTTTGTATTTAGCAATATGTTAGCAACAATTTAATATATTAACTAAGCATAAATTTGTGAGTTAAGACTAAATGTTAATAGTTGGACAAGGAAATGATCGTTCGGTGTATGTTCGGTGGAGTTCTTTTGCTGGCTGAATACAGAGAAATTTATTTAAAGTAAAATGTTATGGTTTACGCTTAAACTGACTCCAGTTACGCATGCGATTCAGAAAGAGTTTTCTCGTAAGTTTACAATTTATTATACAACATCAATTATGTTATGATTGTTAAAAATTTAAAAGGAAACACTGCACAGTGGAGCAGAAACTATTTTTTTTTAATAAATCTGAAACTTTTGATCGGGTCATTGGATTCATAGGAAATTTAAGAAACCGTGCTGTGGGCTTTATAAGTTTTCAGTTTGGAGACGATAAGAGGTGCATAAGTGTTGTTAGAGATCCTTAAAGAAGGCAATCTCGGTATTAGAATTTTTCGACCATATCTCTTATAGGACCTGATAACGCCTTCAAAACACATGACGGATATCTGAGGCAAATTTTTAAAACTGAAAAATTTTAATTTTTATTATGACTAAAATAGATATTGCGTTCAGTTAAAAATCGTAAAGCAACTGCATAATTTTTGATAGGGTACGGGGGATTTGTTACCTCTTGCAAACAAAAAATTCCATGTCCCTGAACATTTTACAGTAAATTTTAGAAAAAGCATGGTAAATTCATATCATCCTTCCTGGTATCGCAACTTCAAACTATTTTTTATCCTCCATAAGAGTTGTTATATTAATTTTGTCATTCAGTGTGTTATGCCAAGAAGAAATCATTAAATCCCTATTAAGTATATAATCCTACATCAATTGAAATTCCAAGTTTGATACACTTCGATATCAGAGTGTTATATAAGTCGCATTCTATGAAATTTGCCATAATTTGGGATAATTTTGATATAATAAAAACACATTAATCTAGATTATGTCAGAACCATTAGATTTCATTTGACCCTCCTTACCGAAAAACGTTTTTGATTCCGAAAATAATCATAATAGCGACGTTTTTTTTATAGTAACAAAATTTGGAAGAATTTCATTAGATATTCCATAATTGTTATTTGTTCTAAGACTATTTTCGTGAAATTGTTTGATGAGAATAAGATTATAAATTCTAGTTCTAAAAGCTCTTTAGAAATTCACCAATATTGGCGTTGCATGAAGGACATCTGTTCCTTTGGTCATACTTGCCTTATTATTTCTAATAGTTTGAGAAAGTAAGTTGTGCTAATTCTAGCTGTAATAGTTCTACAGATAATCAATAATAGACATTCTCAGGGAGAGAGAGAGAGATTAATTGAAATGAAATTCTAATACTCCTACTTCAAAAGTTCTTTAGATATTCAAAAATTAGTATTTACTTTTTTATGGGGTCTAACTTTCCCCCCGATACTATACGTTCTATATTTTTTGTCTAGTAAAACTTCTTCTTGGGAATGTAATTTTGATAAAAGAACTCTCACTACAAAAGTTCTTTAGATAATCGATAATTAACATTTTCTTTGTATGGGGCGATTTGACCACACCCCCCTAATCCTATCCATTCTACATTTTGCCAGTAAGACTGTTACTTGGGGAAGTAATTGTGATGAAATCCTACTACTGCTGCTTTAATTGTGTTTTAATTAATATTTTCTTTGTATGGATCAGTAGCTCTCCCACTGATCCTTTTGAGTTTTTTATAGTCTATGTTACTTTGGCATAAATTGGGATCACTTTCCTTGCTACCATAACTAACAAACCCAAAGATTTGATCAAAAGTTTGTGATATTTTCTTTTAAAATTGCTTGATTTTACCCCACTGTGTTCTTCACTATTATCATCTTTCTTCCTGTAGACCTATTAAAACTTAATGTAAAGGTTTCCCCTTCCCCACCAAAATGGTTTAAACTAGTTCTCTATGTTATTAATTAAATTAACCCTATTTTTTGTGTGTAATTTTCCCTGTTGATTACACATAAACATTTATTTACTGCTATTCAACATTCATTTTTATCATATTTCAACTACACTTTAGTGTTTCATCTACAGTTCCGTTCAATACACAATTTAGAACATTTTTTTTGTTTCATCGGCTGCAGGCAAAAAATTTCTTCTCCAACAGTTTAGTGGAAGATTGAAAACATTTATGTTTAATTAATACTCAAGTAAACATCAATTTTCATGTTGCCAACAAATTATTATAAAAAAGTGCAATGTGTGTCTTAAAAGTTTTCCTATGTAAAGAATGCATTTACGCTTCGCTTTTTTTCTCGCATTTTCCAAAGATGATTACACGCACTGTGAGTAACAAAAAAAAGCCTTATTAAAAAACCAGTATAACTATATTTACTAAAAACTTGATTACAAGTAAAAATGTAATGGTCGGTCAAGTCCCAGTATGTAGTCCCCTACATCACATTGTTGGTTTCAAATGACTGTTGCGAAAACTTTATGAACCGCCTTCGTATAATTTGATTTTTATGACACAAACATTTTTGTGAAATTTACTCGTTTTAAAAGGATTTTTTTCTGAAGGATTCTGAAGGGAGTTAGAAAAAAGTATGGACCCTCGTATAATTTCCATTAGCAGTTTTGGTTTATATTTATCTTAATTTGACTGATTATTTTTACAATACCCTGTATATGTGCGATTTATAAGTTTCAAAGTGATATTTGGACGATGGCTATATGGGACCTATGAGAAATAAGGGGCCGATCATCGTATAAATCGGCATATCGTTTTAGAATATAATAAGAATTATTTTCGAAAATTTGGACAACATCGTTTAATACTCAGGAATTTAATGGGCTGAAACCTCAATTCCGAGGGGACATTTATACGGACCAATAATAATCAATTTAAATAGACCTTGAGCCGAAATAATTGTACATGCCAAATTTCATTAAGTTGTCATCAAGACAACGATGTGTACTTTGCGATCAAGCTTTGCATGGACAGCTTCCCTGATTTAATCGACTCAGGAAGCGATTCTGAGTCAAAAGAAATACTAAAAAGTGGCAATCCCCACAGATGGTAGTGTAGGGTATAATAAAACTAAAATTAAAAATAAAAAGTAAAAGAGGGGTTTGTTATTGTTTTTTTGTTATAAAAATGCATCTGCTCATACTGCGCATGCGTAGCGCCGTAAATGTTTTTTGTTAATATTTATTTTGAAAATTTTTATATTTCAATCTATGGTTTAATTTAGGTTCTTATAATACATTTTTTGGATATTTATTGTTTCAATTTTTGCTGCTTTTGTAAAATTTATCATAAACTGGTTCCATAACTAACATGGTTTTATTTATAACTTAAGGGTCCTTGTTAATGTATTTCCTTTGGTGTTTTTAATTTTTTCTCATTTCAAAAATTAATTATTTCATTAATGACAGTTTTAACACATCTTCTTATCGTGAAGACCAGTTTTATTTATGGCAAAACATGAAATAATTGCGATAAATATGAATCATCAAGTGACATTAAAGATATGTTAATTTAAGCATTACATTTAGCATGATATTGAAGGTATTAAGGAAGGGGGTTACATAAAATGTAATATGTAAAAGGATCAAAGTAATTACTTTGTAATAAAGTTAGTCCAAGATGCTTTCAAATATTCGTTTGTTAATGGGATAATAACCCCTCACGCCCTTTACGTAAATTTTATAGTCTACAATAATGTGTTGTTGTATTTATGCGACAAATTACTTGAGATTTTTCTTAGAGATACATTAAGCTTTATAAATTGTATTGGATGTGTGCGTGTTAACATCAAACAGACGGACATGGCAAAATCGATTCATATATTTGATTCAAGAATATTTATTCTTTATAAGATCTTAGATGGTTCCTTCTTGGCGTTACATATGAAGTGATAAAGTTAATATATAATGAAAAATTGAGAATAAATGTTGTCATATTTTTGGGAAAAATCCGTAAAGAATATTAAAGATAACCTACACATGTATGCGTTTGTAAATGAATTTTTGGCAAATTTTTAAAAACGAACATCTCAGATCTGACATTATGATATTTCATTAAGATAATTCTAACGATTCAAAGGCAACATAATTATTTCCAAAAAGTTCATTCTGGACTCACCTAAAATCGGTAGGAAATGGAGGAAAGGTATTCAAATGAAATTGATTTGGTGGAAAATATGTGCAATGGATAGACCAAGGGGAGAAGTATTCCCTACACAGAGCAAATATTAGATATTCGATACCTTAATATATGATCTGGTCTTACATTTTTCCCTAAATCATTTCATATGAAAATAATAATCTGGAAAAGAAGCATATAGATCATTTGGGTGCAAGGTATCCCTATAGGATATCCTACTGAAGGAAAGGGATTTTGTGGCTAAAATGTAATACTTGCTGAAAAGACATTGTGGGAAAAATTTAGAATATAAAACTCCTTTAAAACCATCCGCTGGAAAAAAATTTAAGGTGTATAAAACATCCGCTTTAATAGGGACAGCAAAACAAAAAACTTGAAATATCAAATTCTTTTAGAAATTCAAATAACATTTTACTAACCCTTTGCAAACTATTATTCTCCATATTCTAACGTGATCTTAGATATCACATATTTGTATAAAAGTGTACATTTTTACTAGAAATCTAAACCAAACTTTGGCTTCTTACGACTAAAGGAATGAGGAATTTCCAACAATAAATTAATAAATCACTTACCACTAATTGTTTAATAATCTTAAAAAAGACCCACCTGCAATTAAAAGCAAAAAGAAATATTAAATATCAAAATAAATAAATTCGCATTAAAGTTTAATAATCATTTATGCTGCAAATTAAACACGTCTTAATGCATATTTCACTTTTATCTTTATACATGGAAATATCTGATTATCATTCATTGTTTAAGAAAAACAAATACTAACATTCATAACTGATTTTTATGGTGTGATAATGGAATAATAATAAAATTATAAAACTCTTAGATTATCAGATTTAACACGCACAGTTTCATACATAAATTATATTTTCAAATGTAAACGCACTTTAAACGTTTCATGAATTTCAAAGTATTTGATTACCGTAATAATAAGTGAAATAAAATATACGACTTGATCGAATCAAATGTTACCTACCCTTTCACGTAAGGGACAAGAAAAAGGTGAATTGGAATTGTTTAACCTGAAGCTTTAAAAGATTTATTAGGTTGGTAATTTTTTAGATTCATATAATTATAATATGAAGGTTTAATTAAATTATAATGATCGAATCCATAAATTGATCACGCCTTCTTTATATGAGATATGTATCGGTAAGGAGCGGCTAATATGAAAAGTATCTTAACTTTGAATATCCATTAAAGAAGACAATGAAATACAGGAACCTTGTTCTTAATGACCTTCTATCGATTTGGCTTCAAGTACATCGGATAAGCTTTTGACGTTCCTAGAAACGATTGCATATCTCGTGGAATTATAATTTGATATACTTGAAGTCTGGAAGTGGTCTAAAATTTAGTCCATCCACAATAGAATTCTCAGATTGTGCGAAATATATGGACAAGTGTTTACAATGTTAATCCAATCAAAATTTTTTTAGGAAATATAAAGTTCCAAAATTCTGAGATAATGTGCAATATTTGGACATCATATTGCACTGTTAGTTGTCATCATAACGAAGAAAACATCTTAATTTATAACCTCAAAGTATTTTTGGAAAAGTAGAAAGTAGAAGTAGAACTAGTGTTATAAGGACTTCGTATAGTTCGAAGAAATGCGTTCTATAAAGACTTCATTCTATAACTCAATCTTTGCTCCACAGAGCTGGTTAACTGAGGACCGTAAATGTAGAAAGCTAATATATCGTCTTCGTGCAACTATTTTATTCGCGGGTCTGTCGCATTCCAATACCTCTTTCTATAAGGAACTTTGATTACTCCTAAAGAAGGAAGACTCCTAAGGAATACATTATTTCTCAGGATGAGATTACAGTCATTAGAAGATCAACTAACTGAATAAGGTATTATAAAAAGCGTTATATATAAGTGATATCGCAGCTTCGAGAACTGCGCTGTAATGGTTACAGCGGTTGGCCAAATCCATTAAAAATTACTCCTTCAAGTTTGGCAACTAGCTCTCTTTAAAGTGTGGAAGAGAAGAGGTAGGAAGTTGCAGAAGATGTGTGGAAATCTCCTCCATTTCTATACTCCCTCAGAAGTCAGAATGGTGTTCCGCAACTCTCAGAGCTATAGAATAAAAAAGATTTATTTCTCGTACATGATTTTCCTCTTCCATACTTTGTGGATGGTTCTCAGATGATATACCCCTCTTTTCAACGAATAGAGGTAAGAGTATGCCTCTTACGTTCCGCCACTGACATAGATTTTACTGTTCTGCTTTCCCCCTTCATCACCATTTAGCTCCGTTTGTCATCGTAATATTTTCCTTTCAATTAGTATTCAGTTACTCTCAATTTGCTACCCCTCTTTCCTAGATTATTCTTCCATTTATTTTTCTGCATGTAATTCACAATGTTCTCTCAAATTTCAAACGTGAGTCCAAAGTTCAAATTATTCAAATTAATTTCCACATCACTATTTAGGAAAATTTAATACAAATTTTCATAAAAATAATCACATTCTCTTGCTAGAGGGCAGCACTGTAAAGCCCTATTAAATTTTAATAGAATATTTTTATAGTAAATTAAATTGAATAAAATTTATATACAACAAACAAAAGATCATGTTAACAATTTATTATGGTTATAAAATACGCAACCCATAAGACTTTTAAGCCAAAATATTACAACATTGCGAAGTGGTAAAAGAAGGTAGTGCAAACACGCATTAAACTTTAAACAGTTTATTTTGTTGGTTCTGGACAATTAATTTTGGCTTTAAAGAAAAATTATAAGTATGTGGATAATAGTTAAACCATATTATTTATAATAAACTATAAAAATAGTTATTTGTTAGAAAATTGTTGTTGTTACATAATTAATTTGTTGTTATTCTGGTGGTGCCAAGATAAAGTTGTTGCATAGAAAATTTACTACAATTTGATTAAATTATGAAGAAAAGTATGAGAAGAAGAGCTTAATTATGGGTACCTGAAAAAAGGAGTTTTAAAAATTTAATTAGGAGTTATTTATTCAATATACATACTAAATTGAATACTAAATTTTGATCATCTTTGGAGAATTTTGTTAAAATAATGCATTTGTGTGGTCTTTTGACCTGAAGATTTTGCATGATTTTAATTTTTCAGGAAAAATCTACAAAAAATGTATTTCAAAGACCGAGAGCAGAAATTATCAAAGCACTTTTTTGAATATTAGATGGCTTGAATTATCTGGCCTTCAAAATTTAAAATAATATATCTAGAGATCCCCTTAGACAAACTCACAATCGATGAATACTGAGAACGTTAACAGTGAAACACCAGAGGATCTGCAGTTAGTTCCGCTATCGCAACTCTTAGGGAAATAGAGATAATGATAACTTAGCAAAGTTATCCACCAATACATCACACATAGAGGGCATTGTTCGTACAACTACGTAGCTGAAATTAAAATCTCAAACCTAAACAAAACTAAACAATAAAGCATCAACAGCGAACTTTGTAGAGGCATCATGCATTTTGCAGGAACAAGGAAAAAAATGTAATTAAATTTGAACACTGATAAATATTCCTTTAAAAGCATTTAATTCTTTCTTTATTTTCATTTTATCTTTGTTGTTCTCATCCAAAAGTAATGAGAGGCAACCAAACAATGTCTTGTGGAATATTTATATAAACGCAGGCGTGAAAAAAATTGATGAATACTGCATATTCCTGCAAGATAATGCTTTGTTTTTGGGAATTGAATTTGATCTTATCTAAAAATTAGTGAAGTCAATTTCAAACCGTATTTTTCAGGTAATCTACAACAATAGATCATCTATCCAAAATAAATAATGATAAAGGGACTGATAAACTTAAGTGCGTTTATAGGAAATAGAAGTGAAGTATTTAATTAACAATATTTTAAATAAAGTTTTAGTTGATTTAATAAAAATATCATTTGCACAATAAATATTTATTTGTTTAATTTTGTCTAATTCTTAAAAAGTTAAGCGCATTTATAGGAATATTCAGCAGTGTAGCTTCATATAAGTAATTTATATTTATTTTTACATCTAGAACTTCTATAGGTATTAAAAAGGCAACAATTTTCAGCAGTCATCGTTTTTCTGCCAAAATAACTGAACATGTAAAATGTACCTGCACTTCGATCACAAATGTACATCGAAAAGCAGGGATGGAAATAATTTCCGGTAGGGCTTAAGTATATCATAAATTATTTAAAATGAATGGAATGTTATGACATAAATATTATTTTTAAGGATTTATGAACTTAAAAGTGATTTTCGGAAGTGTTTCAGTATGGGATCTGTAGACATTTATGAAACGATCTGCTTGAATTATGCTGTATGTGAATATGGACTAGTACAAAATTGATGTGTGCTGAATTTATTTAAATATTTGTACAGCTATAAATATTAAAAGAATCTTTATTCAGAAGGTCATATATAAAACAACTGCTAGAAATACTGGACCAATCATCATCAAATTCAATGGGCTTCGTCCGAGATATTACACAAAAGAAATTTCATTAAGATTGTAACCTCTAGAGTGTTCAAAACGGACGGTTAGTTAGAGACTCTGAGTTTATTGGGGTACCGAAAACTGGGATTAACATTATTTTTTCTGCCAAACGCATAACATCCCAAACAATAGTGGTGTAGGATATATACAATTATTTTAGCAGGGTGTTTAGGATTCGTTACTTTCCCTCATTTTTATAATTTATTTATTTTCATTATTCTCTTCTTACAACATTTATTTTCTTTGAAGCCTCAGAACATCTAATAAAAATCTATTTCACTATAATATTAAAACTCATACAATAGAAGTTTCTTTTAATTCCAACCAAAAATGTTGATTAAAAATTCAATTTCCTTTATCAGGAAACAAACATGAATATATCTCTTCTATTAGACCAGCATCTATGAAATAAATTTAATGGAGTTGCTTTATCCCTCAAAAAAATTGTGATATCGTTTCATCTCTTTTTTCATTTCAGTGATTTGTTTTTTTTTTGTTAAAGTTGAAACTGAGATACTAAATTTTATTTATGTTTATTTAAGATTTAAAAAAAATTTTTTGGTTTTATATCATGGATTTTTCTGCCGTTATCTGTTTGCATTTGGGAACCTAGAAAAGCAAGTGAATGTGAAACTGTTTGTGAAAAGGTGTTGAAGAGAGAAATATTTATGTTTAAGAATGATGTAATATTTGCTATTTTATGATGTTTGCATATCATATTTTTGGTGAAATTAGCGCTACTTAAAGTGTATTAGTTAAATAGATAATTTGAAACCATATTAAATATTCAGAAAATTTGGATCTTGTTATTTTGAATAAAAATATAAAAAAATTATTTATTTATTAAAAAGATTTTCTTTAAATCCCAAAAATGTGAGGAAAAATCCCAAATTTGGAATTTTTTGATTTTTGTTTTAAGTCCACATATATTAGAGGTCTGAATAAATGATTAAGAAAACATTAGGGTTTTCACAAAAGGATTCTGTTCTAAGATTAAGACTTTGAGATTTTATAAAATGAAAAAATAACAATTCGAGAGGGTCTCGATGTAGACCTCTTGAGTTTTCGGAAACTAATTTTTTTCTTAATAGAACCATTTCGGTAAACTTAGAAAAATTTGATTTTGCATAAAAATGACCAATAATTATAATATTTTAAATGGGAAGACGAGGAACCTCGTCTTCTCAAAAAAAAAGAAAAAAAAATCATAAAATTATATTTCACAGAACCGAGGTTGCGATAGATATCGGTCTATATCTTTTAATTAACTAAACCGTATTATCTAATTTAAATAGCAAAATTTCTCAGGACAATAGCAAATATTTAGGAAAATTTTCACTGTGCTCGTACCATTTATACTGATGTGATCGTCAACAATAGGCAAAGACACTTAGCAGCTAAATCGATTCAGATTTCGATTTGTTACAGAATATATACTTACTTATATATTTCATTTTTTGTCATTTCACACGGAATGAAAAACTCAATACACTCTTTTTCACCAGCTAAGTGGTTGTTGGTAATGGAAATTAATTTTATTTAAACAGTCTTTTTTTAATTATATAATTGTAACAGTCATGTTCGCAAACTAAATTTGTGAAGAGATGTTATAGAAGCAAAAATGCCTGTCATTTTCATGTATGTGAAAATTGAAGTCGTTTTGTATCGATAACTAACATATTGCATCATTCGTTTTTATAACTAAACTCAACGGTTTTACGGTTGTAATATAAACTAAATAAATGAAGAATAATGTTTATTATTTGATGGTCTCAAGAAATACAAACTACCGAAATTTGTGTAGTTCCAAGAATTTTTTTAAATATTAATGAAACTCTCTTAAATATGCTTGTAATTTAAAAAAAAAAATAAAACCGTGTAGCGTTCGACTAGGAATCACTTAGTATAAAGTATTTTTAATTTATGCTTAAGTATACAGTACATTATACTTGTACCAACTTCCTTGTGGTTTTTTTCTGTGTGCGTTACGTGGGAGCTAGAAGAAATTTTTACCGATCCTTGTCTTGATTTGACTAATTCTTATTACAATACCAATGTATTTGTGAGATTAAAGTCTTTCAAAGTGATATTTGATATTTGTGCCTCATAATATGTTGCACATTATATGACAGTTTATAAACTGGTTTATAGCAAAGACTATAGACTAGTTTATAAACTGCTTTATAGTCAAGACTACAGACTAGTTTATAAACTGGTTTATAGTCAAGACTATAGACTAGTTTATAAACTGGTTTATAGTCAAGACTATAGACTAGTTTATAAACTGGTTTATAGTCAAGACTATAGACTAGTTTATAAACTGGTTTATAGTCAAGACTATAGACTAGTTTATAAACTGGTTTATAGTCAAGACTATAGACTAGTTTATAAACTGGTTTATAGTTAAGACTATAGACTAGTTTATAGTTAAGACTATAGACTAGTTTATAAACTGGTTTATAGTTAAGACTATAGACTAGTTTATAAACTGGTTTATAGTCAAGACTATAGACTAGTTTATAAACTGGTTTATAGTCAAGACTATAGACTAGTTTATAAACTGGTTTATAGTCAAGACTATAGACTAGTTTATAAACTGGTTTATAGTCAAGACTATAGACTAGTTTATAAACTGGTTTATAGTCAAGACTATAGACTAGTTTATAAACTGGTTTATAGTCAAGACTATAGACTAGTTTATAAACTGGTTTATAGTCAAGACTATAGACTAGTTTATAAACTGGTTTATAGTCAAGACTATAGACTAGTTTATAAACTGGTTTATAGTCAAGACTATAGACTAGTTTATAAACTGGTTTATAGTTAAGACTATAGACTAGTTTATAAACTGGTTTATAGTCAAGACTATAGACTAGTTTATTAACTGGTTTATAGTCAATACTATAGACTAGTTTATTAACTGGTTTATAGTCAAGACTATAGACTAGTTTATTAACTGGTTTATAGTCAAGTCTATAGACTAGTTTATAAACTGGTTTATAGTCAAGACTATAGACTAGTTTATAAACTGGTTTATAGTCAAGACTATAGACTAGTTTATAAACTGGTTTATAGTTAAGACTATAGACTAGTTTATAAACTGGTTTGTAGTCAAGACTATAGACTAGTTTATAAACTGGTTTATAGTCAAGACTATAGACTAGTTTATAAACTGGTTTATAGTCAAGACTATAGACTAGTTTATAAACTGGTTTATAGTCAAGTCTATAGACTAGTTTTTAAACTGGTTTATAGTCAAGTGTATAGACTAGTTTATAAACTGGTTTATAGTCAAGTCTATAGACTAGTTTATAAACTGGTTTATAGTCAAGACTATAGACTAGTTTATAAACTGGTTTATAGTCAAGTCTATAGACTAGTTTATAAACTGGTTTATAGTCAAGACTATAGACTAGTTTATAAACTGGTTTATAGTCAAGACTATAGACTAGTTTATAAACTGGTTTATAGTCAAGTCTATAGACTAGTTTATAAACTGGTTTATAGTCAAATGTATAGACTAGTTTATAAACTGGTTTATAGTCAAGTCTATAGACTAGTTTATAAACTGGTTTATAGTCAAGTCTATAGACTAGTTTATAAACTGGTTTATAGTCAAGTCTATAGACTAGTTTATAAACTGGTTTATAGTCAAGTCTATAGACTAGTTTATAAACTGGTTTATAGTCAAGTCTATAGACTAGTTTATAAACTGGTTTATAGTCAAGTCTATAGACTAGTTTATAAACTGGTTTATAGTCAAGTCTATAGACTAGTTTATAAACTGGTTTATAGTCAAGTCTATAGACTAGTTTATAAACTGGTTTATAGTCAAAAGCTTGTGCCAAATTACAATAAAATTGCTTTGTATTTAGGACTTTGTGACTTTAGAATTAATATTTGTATGGGAGCTAGGTGAAATAATGGACTCATCATCACTAATTTGAATTGGCATCGTCCTTGGGACAAAATAATGGCACATGCCAAATTTCAATAAGATATCTTTAAAATTGTGGCCTGTATTTTGATTGCAAGGTTTACATGGACATTCAGCCAGCCGGTCTGAAGGACGGACATCGTTAAATCGACTCAAAAAGTGATTCTGAGTCGAACGGTATACGTATTTCCTAATTTAACTATAGACAGGGTCCACGAGATTCTCAAGTAGGGGATATTGGAAGAATATGTACATCCGTTACCTAACAATTACAATGGACCTCTTCAAATCGTGGCATTATTTTACTACGATTCTCATGGAGTACAACATTAAAAAAATACTAAAATGGAAATGGTATATTTAACAAAGCGAACATCTAGGACGGGAGAGATAATATTGCGAAAAGTTTAAAAATTAGAACAAACGGTCTTGAATCATCATACCCTTCCACTTATATGCTGGAAAATTAGAAAAAGATAATTCAGGGAATTAGAGCATTTTCAATTAACAAACAAAAATCTAAAAAAATATATACTCGATGTAATTTAATCTTCAACAAAAAGTTTATATTTTGCCAACATTGGACTCTCCTGCAAAATGACAAATAACAAGGACGTGTGAGATGTATGGGACAAGTGTTTTCATGAGATTTAACTTCTAACATTACAAGATGACCTCTTTTCTTTCTTTTTTGTATCATTTTTTTTTTGGGGGAAGATGGGGAGGTAAACAAATATCTATTTCCCGAATTACAATTTAACATGCAAAGAAAGAAAGAAAGAAAAACAGGAAAATAAAAATAATCTTAAAAAAATTACAATGCCATAGGAGTTGCCTGGACTTACATACATGTAGTTACATATATTTCGTATTAGTTCGTTAGTTAGTGGAATTGAACAAATGAAAATTAGATAATGTAAATAAAAAGACGACTTTAATTCGATGTTTTCTTTTGTAAATAGAATTTTTAGTTTTCTTATTTCTGTAAACAGTTGTTGTAAATGTAGAATTATATTACATCGATGTTAAAGGAACTTTTTTCTTTATTTTTGGGGGGTTTTAGTCTGCAAAAAATACGAGAGATTTAGCAAAAGCTAGAAAAAAAGGAGAACATGTTAAATGTTTCATCATGTTGTTTGACACTTAACACTTTTTTCTTGCTTTCTTTGTAACATAAGTGTGCCCTCCAGGAAGATGAGCATATAAGGTTTGTCATGGAATATAGATTCTTGAATTGTATCAAATTCTGATTAGATTAAGTTCAACTATTCATTACATTTCTTTCAAATTGAGGTTCTGAAAAATAAAGTTACAGTCCGCTTGCAATAATCTATCAAAAAAAAGGAGATTCCATTAAAATAGGTGAATAAACTAAACAATTTATTTGCCTTGATGGGAACTGGGGAAGCGTCGCACCTTAATCTCTACTGTAATGTTTTTACTTTTTTAGTTTTAGATACAATACATTTTGATAGGTTTTGGAAGGAAAAAATCCTTCTAGTCTAGGGCAGAAATATTCCCCTTTTTAGGAGGATTACAAGTTTTCATCTGCTCAGGGTGTTAGCAAGTGGCATATCGATGTTAGTCGCCATAAATTAAAAGAAAATAATTTAATCGTTCAAGCCCGACTATGTAATACCCTACATCACATTGTTGGCTGTAAATGAAAGCTACGAAAAATTTGTGAACGATACTCGTATAATTTCTTTAGTTTCTATCACTAATATTTGTGTAAAATGTATGCGTTAAATATATATTTTTTAGAAAATTTAGAAGAAATTGTGGACCGACCCTCGTATAATTTCGCATAAAAATTTTTGCTTATTTTATCTTAATTTGACTAATTATTTTTACAATACCAACGTATTTCTGAGGTTTATGCATTTCAAAGTGGTTTGGAAGGATGATTGGACCTGAGAGAAACGATGGATCGATCTTCGAACTATTTGGCACATCGTTTTAGAATATCATAAGACTTGTTTTTCGTTTAAATTGCTTAATATTTAATATTTTTATGACCTTACTTTTTTTATCCCCTGTACTCTTGTACAGGGGATAAAAAAAAATGACCCAACTTTCCAATTTAATAATGATATCATTACAAATGCAACCTGCATTTTTTTCACAAATTTTTCTGACCATAACAAACTTCTACACAATACTTATGGTATTTTTCACATTAATGTATCTGATTTTCTTTTCCAAGCTGACTTCACTCCCATCTGGTCAGTGGTTAGCCTTCTATAGTTGACCATCTCGGTTATATTATTTGATGATAACTTTCCTAAAATTATTTATTTTATCATTTAAACTTCAAAAAAATTAAGCTATTACCCATACATATCCAAAATCAGTTGATATAGTCAAATTTGGAGGGCCCCCACTACTGTTCTGACTCACTTTCTTTTAAATAAGGTAGTAAATATTTCAGCTTAGTTTTTTACGATATTTTCAACGTTTTAAAAATAACAGAATTATTTTCAAAAAATCGTTTTGGAACCGCAGAGAATCGTAATGCCCGGAATCGTTAAAGTGCTATGGCTTTCGATATCACAAATCTATTAAACTTTTCTAGCGATTTATATAATTAAATTCTTAGGGGAACCGAAATTGAATTGGGACCATCTGGTAATATTAAGAAGGAACAGGAAGGACCATCACGATCCACCAGATAATATTAAGAAGGGTATTTAGGGGTGCTACACAACCAAACATTTCACTTGTTTTATTTTTTCTTAAACTTGACAAACATTGACAATGACGCCAGCAACTACGACAATGACAAAAGCAACCAGCAACCAACAACAACAAATTCTAGCTGACTTAAGAAGTACGGTGTAATTAGTGAAAAATATTTCCCTTAGGAAGGTCTATGTTTCCTAATACGAATTGGTACATGGACATTAACACAAAATGTCCCATGCTGCTGCCAAAAACTATTAAAGGCACGAATTTCAATCTAAGTGCAACATGAGGTGATTGTTGGTACATGAAAACTTCATTGGTAACAAACAAACAGGTGCATTTTTTTATGTCATACGATTACAGTGACAACATGTTGCCGTTAAAGTGAATGGTGACACTGAGGAACATAATACATTGGTGAAATGTTGGCGAATGATATTAATTGGAGGAGAGTTGACAATTAAAGAAATTTATGTTGTTGTAAAAAAGGAAGAAGAAGAAGAAGAAATTATTAAATTTAATGAGATTAATTAAAATCTTAATGGATTTCATTAAAGCGAACCACTTCAAAGGATTAAAATTCTAGAAAAATCTCTATATAATAATTTATGATTTGTGTGTTTTTATCTCACAAACTTCTGGGCAATTTCCCTAGAAAATTTCTAACATGTGATATTAATTCAGTTGCTTAATTCCAGTATTTTTTTCCATAAATCAAATTTATAAAAGTAAAACAAAGAAATCATTACTAATCACTAAACTCTCCGGGGCATAATTGATCCAAATGCTAAGTATTTACATAAAGATAAATTAATGTCCATCAGATTTTCCTCTTCTTTTCAAATGAGTATTAATTATTCTAATAATTTATAATTAAATAACAAAACAATTTGTTCTTTCTATAAAAGATTTTCACTAAAATCTAAGAAAAATTCTAGAAAAAAAGTATAAAATTTTTATTTAAAAGAAAACAAATGACAAAAGGCGTAACCACTTAAAGCCATAAAGAGGAAAATCTGCTAAAGCTATCAAGCATCACCAAGAACTACAACAACCAACAATTGTTGATAACGATGCATAACTAAATTTTGCTTTTGTTGTTTTATATTCAAGCTAAACTCAAGCCGAATGAAGCGTAAGAATGTTAAGCTGCGTAAGTAAAATTAAGCCATCACAAGCCCAGTAAAAGCCATAGAGTACCAGCTGTATTAATATCTTAGATTGACTTTGCCACTTGACTTCATCAACAAGAGGTTTTTGCTCGCACTTTTTCTTCCTTCAATTGCATTCTTTTGGCCTAAAAGATGCGGAGGCTGTTGTTGTTCTTTTATTCTTGTTAAGATTTACGTAAGAATTGGCTTTGTAATTGTAGTTGTTGTTGTTGTGTGTTGGATGGTTTTGTGTCGATTGCGATTAATGAGTTGCAGTTAAAATAAATCGTGCCACAGTTTAAGGAAATATAACATAATAATGTTATAAGGCTGAAAATGATTTTATTTGATTTTTTATTTTCATTTAATACCAATTTGCACCTTGCAGCCAAGAAACATACGATATGCGAATGGGTTAGGATTTCTATGAAAAGAATAATTTGGAAAGGGATTTTACAGAGAGTGCTTGTTTGAGAGGCCCTAAATGGTATTTTATGGACAGTATATACTATTTCTACATTCATATGTTTTTTTTGGTGAATATATTAATACTAAAAAATATAAACAGATGTGTGAATGAACACTTCATAATAAAGCTTACATAAGCGTTATTTCACTTCAATAAAATCATGCATTATAATTCTCATTTAGTTTATTTATGGGTAAATATAAGTGGCTAAGCTTTATCTACATTCTGAGTGATTTACAAGAAACAAGAACAAGTAGCGGGAAATTTTTCTATAAAGGGGGCCGTCTAAATTTCGCTAAAGTGAGACTATAATGGTTTTGTACAATACAAGTAAAATAAATTATTCTCACGAGTTATTTTTAAAAGTATCTTTTTACAAAAGACTTCTGTAGCTTCACTCTCACCAGTATTTTTGGTCGCTACTTTCTCACGAGTGATTTTGTGTTGTGCTGCTTTTTCCTTCACAACCTTCGAACCTTGGATATTCGAAATAAATAAATATATAGAGAATCCCTGTAAAAATCTTTAAAGCCAAAAGCAATTTAAAACCTAATTCTGTATCATTTCTAACCAAATAAATACTGCAAAAGTTATTCTTAGTATAAATCAGTGAACAAACTTTTAATGAACTTCAACCCTCACTAGATATATATGAGGATCTCATTAGCTTTAAGTCGTTTAGAATCAGATTTTGATTAAAGAGTATTTAAATGTGTGTTAGCAAATAAGGTATTTTATGTTAATAGACAATTTTGATACTGAAATCTCATAAAAACTAGTCCTTCGAAAAGGATAATTAATATTTATCCTAGAAGTATTTTTAAAGTCAAGTTCTGTATAACATTTTATTTGATTATAATTTGAGTATTTAAATGTGTGTTAGTAATGACGTATTTTATATACTTATTCTGATCCTGCGTTCCCTCAATTTATTGGTCCTTCGAATCGGATATAACTATATACAAAGAGAACATTGAACAATAAGTTAGTGCATTTAAGGGCACTTATATTTAGCCTCAATATAAGCGATCAAACCCTTAATCAACATTTATTGAAAACCTGAAGGCTTTGAGATTTAAGAACATAGAGATTTAATTAAAAATTTTGATTAAAAGTGTCCATTATTCGAGAAGGTTTTAACTTCTAGAATTTGTGTCTTCCATAAAAAATTAAACTACAGTATTCTGTGTAATGAATTCTTTCTAAAAAATATAATTTTTTTATTATATCTTTTCTAGAAAAATTTTACTTTTTCGATTAAAAAAGTCATTAAAATCTTATTTTTTAATTTTTATATTAAAAAAAACTGACTGAAGATCTTGCAAAATTTGAAAATTCAAATCGAAATATAAGAGATAATTTCACTTCAATAAAATCATGCATTATAATTCTCATTCAGTTTATTTATGGGTAAATATAAGTGCCTAAGCTTTAACTACAGTCCGTGTGATTCATAGGAAACAGGAAAAAGTAGCGGGAAATTTTTTTTAATGGTGGGGCCGTTCAAATTTTGCTAAAGTGAATTTATGTTGATTTTGTACAATACAAGTGAAAATAAATTATTCTCGCGAGTCAATCATTTCAAGTAAGTTTTTACGAAAGACTTATGTTGCTGCACTCTTACCATTATTATTGGTCGCTACTTTCTCGCGAGTGATTTTGTGTGCTGCGTTTTCCTTCACAATCTTAATGCACCAAAGGCCCTTGAATAATCACATCTATACCTTAAGTACTGCCACATCATTATTGCTCCTAAATATTCCTATATATCGGTGACATAACTTTGCTGAATGCGTTTCAATGTTGTTTTTATGTCTATTGTCAGATTTATTTTTCTCTAGTTCTATTCAATCCAAAACAAGACTTCCCATAGCAAATGTGGGGAGAAGTAGTAGGGGTTAAAGTATGTAAACTTGAATGCAAAAGAAAACATTTCACATACACAAATGAATTGTTTTTGTATTGAGTTTAGTGGTGCGTGGTTTAAATGACTGATTGCGTGTAGTAGTGCCATGCCATGAGTGGGTTCATGTTAAAGCCTTTTAGGCCATATTGTGATTCTAGTTAACAGCATGAATGTTGTTTTCTTAAGCAAAAACACATACACACATACACAAACAGCTAAATATACACAACATATTTGTATTTATATTGAATGTTGTGATTAAGCACAAGTGATTTGTTTAATGGTGCATGAATCAGTTGCGGATTATGCATGAGTACAAACATGAGTATGAGTAGTTTTTTTTTATTTAGTAGAACTAGTTAAAGCAGCAGGTAACCAAAGTCTTATTTTAAACTTTAAGTTTAAAATAAAACTTAAACTAAATGAAATAATAAAAAACCATCATCAGCGGCTTAGCGAAGAGTGATCGAGGATTAAAATCTTAAAAAAAATATTTTTTCTGCTGTTGCAAATTGCATTTTTTAAATATTTGTTTAATTAAATGTAGTTGTGACATTTTTTTACAAACGCATTTTATAAAGCTGTTAAGTTTAGCACGAGCCATACATTTACACATACACACACATACACACATACATATGGGCGTATAGCAATTATCAGGCAAATATTTGTAATTTTTAATGTGGCCAAGAGGGAATTTTTACCTGAGTTTGGACTGTG
Organism: Cochliomyia hominivorax; assembly: GCA_004302925.2. Classification (NCBI taxonomy): domain Eukaryota; kingdom Metazoa; phylum Arthropoda; class Insecta; order Diptera; family Calliphoridae; genus Cochliomyia; species Cochliomyia hominivorax. Next base: position 44,301,480 of record PYHX02000495.1, read on the forward strand.
GTTAAGAGTTAAGCTTCCGGCTGGTTGAACTTATAAATGAATGAGTTTAAATCAAGTTACAATTACATGCATGTATTTCTATGACGATTAATGGTTAATGATTAAGATTTTGTTGTTGCATTTTGGTTCACCATGTGGACGGTTTAGGCTTTAACTTAATTAACATGTTATAGTTTATGTACGTGTACACTTCCAGATTCAATAATGTTGGAAGTGAAATGGATAAACGGAGAGACCCAGTAGGAAAATTTGTAACATTGCAATTACCTCATTGTCATCTGGAAAAATGAAAGTTCCATTATTTTCCTTTTGGGTTATTTGTATTATAAAGTTGTCTTAAAGAAAATATATCTTTAATCTTTTTGGCATTTTGTGCTATAAAGCTTTTTAGCTAAATAACAAGATTTTTTTTCTAAAAACTTAAAACGGGGAGATTGATGTATTCAGATGCGGCGAATTTTAAATACCCTTCATTAGTTATGTCTTAGAAATAGATGCGTTGCACTCCAAGGACTTATCCATTCTTCGAAGAATTCCACTGTATTTCATTATTGAAGGTAATTTTTATATTGGAAAAATCACATTAGCAATTTGGCTGAGACCGTACTCGATTGAAGGATGCCTGAAATAATTGTTTCGTAGAGAAGAAACTTCAATTTTAGTTTTCCTTGTCTTTTTGTTAGTGTTACATACAGTATAACAAACTGCTTATACCTTCATTCATCTCCTGAACTGGTGGTGGATATAAAACCTAATAAAAACGTTAACATTCTTATAATGGACACAGTAGCTACGAGTATGTCTGTTTAGTTCATACTCTTGATCAATTTGTTTTTGACATATTTTCCTATTGACAGGGCCTTAATGGATTAACATTTGTATATGTCATGTTTCAGCTGGGTTCTATGAGTTTAAGCCACGTAAGTATAAGCAAAGAACATGTTTACTTACAACTAACATGTTGCAAGTGTGTGTGTGTGTGTATGTGTTGTATGGTGGTAGAATGTCTTAATATTTGCTTCCTTGGTCATTTTGTATTCTCCATACAGTTTATAGAATTGATATCGGAGTGTGTGTTCAGGTGTGTGTGTATGTATGTAAATTGGTGGCAACTTTAAAATGTCCACAAAATGCGTTGAGTTGTTGAAATTTTTATCTTGTCTTTTGCTTATGAAGGATAAATTGTTAAAATCTTTTGTTTGACAATGTAAATAAATTTTATTACTATTTAGGTTGTTTTTAAAAAAATATATATATTTTTTAGCTTTTAATGGAAATATCATATGTTTTATAAAATGGAAATATCATATTCTTTGATTACAGTCATGATGTATTAGTTAAAAGAAAAAAGCAAAAAAGAGCTTAGAAAATATGCAGATTAATATTTTGTTGTATGGTAAAACCATTGATTTCCGGATGATGTATAGAATAATTGCGGAGACTTCATTTAATACACAGGAATCATTAGCCGATTAAGGTCAAACAAAATTGAATTTAAGTACATAATGTGATATTTATGCTCATTTAATGTTTCACAGCTCTACGAGAAAATTGACAGATGCATTACCTGTTAAGTGAAAGGTTCTCGAAGATCATCTTTTACATGGGTAAGTTTTAATTCATTACCAGTTCAAACAAATGTATTATTTCTGTTCTGGTTTATATATCCCTCTAGGTTTAGGTACCCTAATTTGATTAAAAAAGTTTTAATTTATAGGCAAATTAAAACATATCACATTTTTAGTATTAATTCTATTCATTCAGTTCTAATCTATTAAAAAATTATAAATATTAAAATCTTCAATAAAATAAAAATAAGAAAAACTTTATGGCCACATTAGATTTTTGCACTGCAAAAGTAAAGGTACCCCTAAAATATTTTACGAAAATGCACTGGCAATTTCGCAATATTTATACTACTGGTTAAAGGAAACATAGAGCAAAATCATTTCTGCGGAAACCATACTGAAAAAAAGCCGATTTTAATGCTCGCACAATAGGCAAAAAGCCCTTCGTTAATGAAGAAATAGAAAAAAATAATAGATTTCGCAAAAATTAAGACTGATGATTTTTAAGAAAATGAGGTTCTTCAGATGATTCTAAAAATATCCTTTATGGCTCGGACGAATGCACAGTAAAAAATCACACATCACATCTTAAGACTATAGGAGACGTTAGGTTTAGTCGTAAGACAGCTGCGGTATAGAATATACAGAAGGCAATAAGAAATAGAGGAAGAGCGAGAAACAAAACAATAACGTACTGGAAGCTTACTGGTCATACCAGATATAAAAAAGGTTGATGGGACATAAACATGAAGCATTTAATTAAAGTTGTTAAGAACGATTTAGGAACTACCTATTCGGAAGAGGTTATGACAACTCACAAAACTCTCCGATGTGTTTGGTATTAGCACTTAGATCTAGGATTTAAGACGTATTCAAGAAAATAAATCTGTACGTCTATTGTCCTGATAACATAATAAACAAAATGTTACTTAAAGTGTTGATATACAATTTGTCTTTAGAGTATATCATGCAGGGGAAACCATTACTGTCAATGGAAAAATGAGGAGGAAAGAATGACAGCAGGAGAACAGAATGACTAGTAAAGTGAAAAGTGGTGTCGCTTTTTATATTGTCATATGATAAGTACGAGTTAGTTGTTGTTGTTATAACAGCTCGGCTATATCCGTTAATTCTTTCATGGAGAAAGAAATTTCGTTTAATACAGCTCTCGCTGGGTTAACAAACTTTGGCCGAGTGTAACTCGGGTCGTTCCGGAACGGAGATCCAATTATCGTGGGAACGAGTACGAGATTGCTGCAAACAGTGCTCGGTTTTAGTTTACTATGTAGTCATTTTGACTGCTTTTAAGCAATACAGCTATATACAAAAATTTAATAGCTCTAGTGTTAACACAATCTATTCCTTCTTGAATAAATTTAACTTAAGTCACGTCATATTAATTTCAATTACAGTTTTTAATTTAATAATTCAACAAAATTATATCCTTCAAACTTTACCGGAGAGACAGAAAACATTTTAGCACATGAACTTTCTACCATGACCTTTAAGTTGATGATGTTTTGTTTGTCATTCATAGTTGTGTTTGTCGCTTGTCGCTGCTGTCACCTGTCACCTTAGTATGTCACTTGATTTCACATAAAGACATGAACTTACAAAGATTTTAACAACATCAACATAAACATAAGCGTTTAATAGTTTTAAGCAGCAACCAAATACAACAAAATATCTACAATTTAAAGAAACTAAGAAACAAGTGTGAATTTTATATGCGTCTAGAGCGAATTTTAAATAACCTACACCAGTTACCCTTAAGAAATTAATATACGAATATAAAAGGGAACAGGATTGTAGAGTCTCATTCCTATCAAAAATATTCTATCTATTAGAAGAGTTGTTTTGTGAGCGCAAATTTCTTGGAAGTTAATGAGCAATAAAGTCGGGAACCGATCTTACAGGAATTTCTACGAAGAATGGAAACAATCTCTGGTTTCATATGAAACATTAATCCTCATTCACCTCTTTCACTGGTGAAGGGTATAAGAAAAGTAAAAAAATAAAAAATCTAAATGAAGAAAAAACACATTATGTCTCAACAATTTTCGTGTAAAAAACATTTAAATTTAAATTACATTTTCGTGCTACCTGAAAAGATGTTGCAATAAAATTGAACAAAACAAGTGAATTCCTTGTACGACGGTTTCAAAATAATACTCACTCACTCATTCATTCCTTCCTTCGTTCACTCACTTGTTTAGTCACCCGCTTTGGTTGCCAACATATAGAAGGAATACATTGCACTGCAAAGATCTGTTGCAGCAACAGAAAATAAGACTAAACAAATGTTAAAAGAAGATGAAAATAATGGTGACGTTTTGTTTTCCTTTATTTTTCTTTTGGTCTTGCAACAAATGTAAAGGTAAACATTTTAGTGTACAATTCATTCACTGTTTAGTTTTGTTGCAATTGCTAACATGCACTTTGCAATGCGAAACAAAATGTTGCGATGGTGGTGGTGATGGTGGTGATGGTGACATTGTTGACCGTTTTTGGTTGGCGCTTGTTGACTTGATGTTATTTTAATAGTTGCTGTAATTGTTTGTAGTTCTTATTGTATTTCAATGTTTTCGTTTTTTTTTTTTTTTTGGAAGATTTTTGGCCATAATTTTTCTGTATTTCTTTAAATAAAACTTGGGCTGACTGGGACAGCTGAAAAATAAACCATGACACCTTTCTTACTAATGAAAAACCCCGAAAAATAAACTAAACGAAATAAAATTCTTTAAGTTCTGGTGAATGTTGTGAATTGTAGGAGCCCAACAAAAATTGAAAAAAAAAAAACAACAACGACAATTATTTGTTACAACGACAAAGTGTTTTAGTGTAATTTCTTGTTGGGGTGCATTTAAATGTGGCATGTGGCAACAAGTGCTTGTTGCATTTCTAAATACTTTTATGTTTTTTTTTTTTGCTGTTTTCATTTGTTTTTGCTTTTTTGTGTACAACAACAATAACACACATTACTACTCACATTAAAGTTTAAAACAATTTACGCACTGACACCATGTTGTTTTGTTGGCAATTACATACTTTTTGGTGGATTATTGCCAGTAGACTTTCGCATATTTGTGGTTCTTCATGTTGCAGCGCTCTTTGAAAAGTTAAACAGTCATTAACCTGTACCTTTATGCTAAAGACATTTTAGGGGTTTTTTCTGTTACATTTTACATCAGTATTTCAAAGAAACTTTTTAAGTTTTCGAACCGTTTTTATGTAATCGATATGATGTACATAAGAACGAAATATTCATAGAGCCAACACATGGCTCTAGCCGATAAACTATCCAGGCAAGTTTGAAATCAAACGTTTCAAATAAATATTTTGATGAGATGTGTGAGCTCACTTATTGTTGATAATTTCATCATGTAGTCGGGGGAAAAGTTTACAGCATGGTAGGACATCCTTAAGTGAAATTCTTCATTACTTTAAACGAAAACTGGATGATATGACTAAAACTCTAATTAAAAAGTTGTTTCTACTTGAATATAATGCATGGGTCATTTAAGACATTATATCGGTTTAGTGCATGAAATGGGTTTATCATATCTTAACTCTAACCTTTTCAGAGGTTTCTACTTAAGTTGGTACTTTGGAAATAAGAAGCTCTTATTATTCTGTTATTATTATCAATTGATAAGTGTTGTTAACCTGTACTTCAGTTAATATTTTCTAGGTCAAATAATATCCTAAGATTCTGGGTATTTATATCTATGGGCTGGTGCAACTTAAAGATATCACAGTTTTTGAAATATAGATTTTTTTAGCTTCAAGGCAAATATTCCTATTTCTTAACATTCTAGTAAAATGTGATCCAAATTTCACTGCATATTAGAAACGTGATCCTTTTAACTTTCATTTGACCGTAAAATAATGAGGCAGATTCATTTTTAACGGTATTGGAAGACTTATTAATTTACAGTTATTCTGAATAACGGCAATAATTCTGAATTCTACTGGAAACCCGAGGTATAAGATATATATTATCCTGCTTAGGGCATTTACTCATCATATGGCTGAAACGGGGCCAATGACTTTATATTATGAAAGTGTTCTGTGCATCTACTCTTATAACTCTTAAGAAAAGACAAGGCTGGTGATCAACATATTGCTGGTCAACATATTGCTGGTTGAAATTGCAGCTATTCGGAGATTGATATTATTTTTACCGAAAGCAAGGCGCAATTACGTCCCTAACAAGTATCTGCATGACATTCAATCTTATCAGGGAATCCAGCAAATCATTAAAACAATGACAGGCATTCGAAATGTGTTTATCACTCACCAGCTATCATAAACATATAAATGATGAGCTCTAGGCTATAGCTAAGGGCAAATGGAATAATGAAACAATGGATCTGCTTAACACGATAATTTGATCAAAATTGAATGGGGCCAGGACATCATTGCTAATCAAAAACTCTCTTGAGGGACATGGTTGCTGTGGCATCCGAACATTGTTGCTTTGGGATGCATGTAGCTAGAAAGGATCGTCCTCCCAAATCAATTTTTGTCGATGCCTTGACTTTGGAGTCCTATGAACTCGTCAACAGCTCGTTTGAATCTCTAATAGGTTTTGTGACTACTGGTCGTGTCTTTTTGGCTGCAGCTCTTTGCAATCTCTGCTAGATTTGGTGACTGATTGTCAGTGGTTTGATTGCCAAATGCTGATGTTTCCATTACGGATTTCTTCACAGATGTTATACCGATTACTGCATCAATCGACGAACCAATTCTCCTTAAACTTCTTCTACTTATATATTCGTATCTCTTCTTTATTTATGGCAGATTGATGGCCTACTTAACCTATAAGGACAGCATTATTATGTTTCAGACTATGAGAGAAAATTTCCATGATAATCAAATTTTTAGGAGAGATGTTAATGCTTTTCAACTGTTATTCTGCTGGTTTGGAATAAGTGATCTGACAAAATTGGCATTCTTAATGGTTACACTAACGTGATTGAATTATTTCTACTCCTCTGTTTCATTATAGATTGACAACTATATTTTATACTTATCTATTCTTGTTTGCGTACACTATAAATGTTCAATAATTTTCTAAGTTTTCTAAATATCGCCTTTGTGAGATCTGCAAATCGTATTCCAAAAATAATCTTTGTATATCTATTTAACCCTATTTGACTCTTGCTTCAAGTGACTTAAAAGGTCAAATTTTAAATAAAAAATACTATGATGCTACTGCTCTTTACTACCACACTAATAATGGCAAAGTTCTTTTCCTTAACAAATAAACCAGACAAGATTTCTTAGGTTTCAAGGTTAACTTCAGAAAAAAAGCTTTTCCCTTTACGTAGATAATAATAAAAGGAAAATGAAAATAAAGAACACCTCAGAAGACAAAAGAAATTAATTTTTATTTAAATAAGCATGTTTTATTACACGCAGCCATCATTTAAAATCACTGAAGCTTAACGAAACCACTTTTTACACCACAATTTCGTTTTACCATGTATTTCTTAAAAAATATTCTTCTAAACTTTTTCCGTGTGAGGAACACGAAAAAAAAAACAAAATACAAAAGAGAATTCTTTACCCTTCATGCTAAGCTATAGCAATTTAAAATTGCATTTTTATACTTTATATGCCTCTTGCGAATCTACATATAACATGTTTATAGATTTATGTTGGCCAAATTTGATTTTGCATGTTGTTGTTATTAAGAATGGCTCATTTGTAAAGCATTTAATTGTCAGTTTAGCTGCATTTAATCCATACAAACATTCAACACTATATACATTCAACCGGAACCGGCATCTACTGTGGCATTACAAACGTTGCAACAGAAGAGGTGGCAGTAGAAAAAAAATAAACAAGTAAACCATACCAAAGAAACATTAAAGTCTTCATCACTGCCGTATTCGCAATAGTCATCTTCATCATCGTCATTATTATCGTCGTTATTATTCACATCATTATAATTTTTGTGTTTCGTTTTATGTTCTTTTAAAGACATCAACCAAATATTCGTTGGCATGTTGAGGACGTTATTAAATTGGATCTAATATTTGGGGACCAGCCTGAAGGTTGAAGTTTACAATATTGAAAGTCAAAGCGAGGAGTAGAGTTGGAAATTTTACTTGGTGGTATTTTTATACAGTCAATTTGGCATTAATTAATGGTTGCTTACTAATGGTCCTTCACACCGGATAATATTATGGTTGAAGATTTGGACTATATCATACAAGTAACGGATCTGTTTATAAAAAATCGATTCCACTAACATTAAATCACTAAGTTTTCCATTTAAGGCAGCTACACTGTATAAATTGACACATTTTTGGTTCATTTTGGTACCTTAAAAAATATCCTTCGGATTATTTTTAACTGTAAATTCTTAATAATCCTCCGAACCACGTGAAGCGTAAACCAACAAATGAATATGTGATTATCCGGAGTGTATAATAAATAATCTTGTCCTTTAAACAGAATAAAAGCAAAATTATATTGTTAAAGTTAAAAAACCAAACTTTATTTGTGATCATTTCAAAAACTTTTACAAGATAAAACTAAAAATGGTTCTAGTTATTTAAATAAGCTGTGGTACCGGATGTGATAAAAATTCTGCTTTTGATACCCAAAAATATATATCTGGATCCCACTGGTGTTTAAAAAGAGCTATGTTTACGACAATAATTTTTTCAGATCCTTTTTGGTCCTTCGAAACGGCTTAAAGTCAATAAGTTATAATTGGAACTTCTAATTGGTCTTCCTATGATGCTTGAAACAGGATAAATTATAATTTTTAAATGCCTTTTATTCTTTAAACAGAATGATATTGCGCAATTCATTTAAGTTCAAAATGTAAATTAATCGGGGTCCTTCGAGCCCGATGTAATAGCATAAGTTAACTATGTTTTATTATAAAGGTTTTGATATCCGAAAATATAACGATTATATTTAATTTTTGGTTTATGTAACTGGTCCTTCAAACTGGATTATGGACAAATGCACAGTTTTTGTAGTCTTACGAGCTGCAGAGTCATCACTCAAAATCACTTTTTTCTAATTTGTCTTTGGGAGTTTTTTATGTGAAATTTAAAGAGTTGTGCGGCTTTTTCCACAGGATTGCATATCTTAATGTACTGCTCTCACATAGTCCACTTTACCAATTATCTGCTTCCCAACAAGTTCGTATTTTTTTTTGTTAATTCTCCATTACCAAATAATTTAAAAAAATATACTTTTACGATTTTCTAGCCTTTAATTGATACTTTTATGTAGTAAGTGTAAGAAAAACTGCTTAAAGTCTTTCTTCCACAAAATACTTATGTTGGCGGCATTTTATAGTTGCATACATTTTGCTGTTGTTGGAAAAACAGAGGAGACAACAACAAACAAACAATACGAAAATGAATAAAATTATGCAAAACTTGTTGTGGATTTTATTTCAATTTCATTTATATTTTTTATTTCACTTTTTCACCATTTTACTTACAACAACAATCAAATACTTTTATTACACTACAATTTTACACTTTTTGAAGATTTTGATGGGTTGCAAAGAAACATACAAAACAGATCCACATAATAAATATGTAGAAAGAAAAAATTAAAAAAAAAATAATAAAATAATAAATAAAGAATTCACTAATATAAGAAGTAAAACCTCTTCAGTTTACTTTATTTGCAAACCGAGTGTATTTATGTTTTTGATGGTTTTGGAAGCGAAAAAAATTTAACGCCAACATTTTTGTCTGTATAATTTAGCATAAAATAGCAAGAAGTATTTTTGCAGTTGTTGTTAAGTACATAACATAAGATCAGTCAGTCAGTCAGCCAACCATCAGGGAATGATGGAATCAACCAACCATTATTTTAGCCAGTAAGTGAGCCAGTCAGCTATTCAGTTATCCCAACCAAACAATCATTGAAGTGGCCACTTGATGATAGAGAAAAAGAAGCTATTTCATCGTTACAAATCAGGTGTGGTTATTGTCGTTCATTTTTCTTCTTCTTTTCATACGCCAAACTTTGGTTGCCATATTTGTAATGCATGAAAGGAATAATGTTATATTTTGTTTGTGAAGTTTTTAATTTATTTTCAGAGGTACAAAGTGAGCTAATTGATTTTTAAGTCATTAAGCTAATTTATTTTTATTTTCTTTTGCAGATAATGGATTTTTGTTAAGGTGAATACAATGACAATGACAAGAAAAGAAGAGGAAAGAAAAGTAATAATTTAGCTCATTTCGGATTTTTTCAAAGAAATTCGAATGGAATTGATAATGATATGTTTTGACAGATCAAGGACTTTTCGATCCTTCGAGTTGAATCTTTCGATTGTTACTACTATTATTTACAGAACGGCTCTTAATTAATCATCATGCCAAACTTCTTTTTGGATTTCTGTATACATGAATCATTTAATCTCTATATTGTTGCCGTTCAAAGTTTCTTTGATTATGCTTAATGCCGAATTGTTTGTGGTACTACGAACAGGATTTTTACAAATGCTCATGTTTATTTAATTGTATTTGTTTTATCATTTTTATTAGGATACATTTAGGCATTGCAGACCATCTTTTGTTTTGGCGTACTATACCATTTTAAAATTAACTATACTTTTCTTCGGGCCGGGTCTTTGCATAACTCTGTTTAAAAATGTTTGAAGATAAATTAGTCTACATTTATTTTAAAGTATTGGGAGAGCAACTACTCAGATTAAAACTAAATATTTTAGTATTTTATTTTATTTTATAGTTCAGTGCTGCTTTTGAAGCTTGACAGTGGGAATTTGGCGCCTAATTGATAAAATGTTTCAGGTAATGTTAATGTCCCTTTTAATAATGAAAGCAAATAATCAGTAATCGAAACATTTGTTTTATTCTATTAAAAGACTGACAGTGAAGTTATACGTTTGGACAATTTCCTTCTGAAATGAAAAATCAAACACCGAGAATCTGTCCCGTTACATGTTATATACCTTTTCTCTTTCTCATTCTGACATGACGTTTTGGTGGCTTTGCATCCTAATAGCATGACATATAAATCTTCCTTCTATAATGTAGGTGTTACATCCACCTTTAAGTATACCGTTCGATACAGAATCCCTTTCTGAGTCATTTCGATGTCCGTACGTCTGTCTGTCCGGCTGACTGTCCATGTAAATGTAGTGGACAGTCTACAGGTCGCAATCCTTGAAATATCTTTCTATTTTGTACATATTATTATTTTGGCCTAAGGACAAAGCCTATTGAAATTGGCCATATTCGGTCCAATATTCCAGGTACCTCTTGGAAGGTCATAAAAGTCCTAAATACAAAGCGATGTAAACGAAATTTGACACAAGTAAATCTTTTAAATATTCTAAACGATGTGCCAAAAATTATGATTCATTAGGTTCATACGAACCCCCTTCCAAATATCACTTTTAAGGGCAAAATCTTACATATACATTGGTATTGTAATATTAATTGGTCAAATTAAGATAAATGTAAGCAAAAATCGATGAGTCATTATTCTAAATTCATTATTTCTAAAATTCTACGGTTCATTATTTCTAAAATTCTACACTCTTAAGAATAAATCAGAAAATCAAATTGTACGAGGGTCGTTCATTAATTTTTGTAACTAACATTTTTAACCGACGTGGTGTAGGGTATTAGATGGTCGGGCTTGAGTAACTATACATTTTTACTTGTTTAAATTGAAAAGGAAATTAAGCAAGTCACATTTTTAACATCGAAAGAATTTCGTTAATAACTTTTTGCCTGCAATCTGATTCGAACATGAGATACTTGAAATATTTGTTTTGTACAAACGTGAGAATACGATGTTTTTGATACTATATCACACACTTCATTCTCCTTGCATTATTTAGTAGTTCAAATTATCTCTTTATGCGTATGTAATGTTTTTGGTCCTGCGAACTGGATTTTCGGCACAAAAATTATTCATTCTTTTGATATTTTCTTATTTTCTGTTTATCTTTGAGATGTATGGTTCATAATAACTTTTTTTAGTGATCCTTATTTTCCTATACACCGTTATTCAATAAATATTATTATTATTCACTAAACATTAATTTTACTAAAATTTTACGGAAATACACTAAAAATCATGTTTGCAACGGAATTAGACAAATTAATTTAATAACTTTTATTTCTTCAACTAATTATAAAAATGGCATGTTTTAGTATTCTAAAGGTTTTTTCTTTCGTTCTTTAGTTTTTACTTATTAATTTTTATTTTTATATTCACTTTATGTTTAAAATGTTCATTTAAAAGCTCATACATCATGTTCTTGTCGGCGGAATGGTGGAAAAAGTAACATGATACCATAAACATTTAACATTTTTCATAACATGAACAATGGAAACAATTATATGCCTGCCACCAAAGTATTATTCACTCAATTCACATTTGTACTTTCCTTTAATTTATACTCAGATGGACTTATAATTACTTTTGAAATACTGAATTTATGGTGTCTACTTTAATGGGAATTGTTTAAAAATTTTTTACTAAGGACTGAGATCGAAGAATTCTCAACATACATTTTTCATTAAAACTTTTAACCCAAGTTTTATTTCATTTGTCTTGACAAGTTACCTTTGTCAAGACAAATGTCAAACACTAGTTAATCGGATTGAAATGAGAGATCCTACAAAAACTTGGCCAAGCATTCAAAGGTCTGCCGTCAAACTGTTTCCAATGTTAATAAATAGCACCGAGAGAATTTGTCCTTTGATAGAAAACCAGGTGCAAGTGGAAAGAATGTCCACCTGATGTCATTTTCAGAAGAGCTCCCAACGCATCCGGCAGAAAAGCAGTTTGATCAGCTAAGTTCTTGGACTATTTGGTGTGAATAGTTAAAGCTAATTCAAGTTTAAAAGTACACAAGTTCCAGGCAGGAACGCTGCTTAAAATTAAGAGGCCAAAAACAGAGCACGGAAATTGAAAAAATTGGAGTCAAAAAATATTCTTGCTGCATAATGGATGACGAATCGTATGTACTGACAAATTTTTGTAATTTTCTGATAAAAATTTTATGTTGCTGTTGGTCAAAGAGAATGCTGAATAAAAGTTTAGGACTCAAAAGCATTATGCACTTGCAACACAACTGGCTTTATAAATACCAAAACTTACATCAAGGAATGTATACCAAAAAGGCTTCTTCCATTCATAACACTTCATAATGAGTCCACTTATTTTTGGATCGATTTGCAAGAAGAGTGGCAAATCTGCCCGAGCTAAGACTAAAAGAGAGATATTGGGCTCTTTAAGAGAATTGAATAAAAAAAGTTTAGAAGTAAATGAAAAAGAGTTTAGTGGCTTTGTTTTTATTAACATATATGAATGTTAAGAATTTCTCGATTTCACTCCTTATTACTTCAATAAATATTCAAGAAAATACAATATTTAATATACTTGTTCTGGCATTTTATTTTCTTCTCTTCACCAGGTAAAAATCGTCTTATTTTGTAATAACATTTCATGACTTCATCATTAACTTTTGCGAAACTAGAAAATTATTGAAATTTGAAAATTCAAATTTAATAGTGAAATTGTATAGTTAAATTAAGTATTTTCATCATTTCGGTAATTGTTGGCAAATGAAATTAAAGAAGTTATTGAGTTCTTAAATTAATTCAAAATTTTCTTTCAGTTTCTGACTTTATTTAATGACTTATTTTTGATTTAAAATAAATTATTGGGTTTTTGTATTTAAACTTGTTTGTTATTTACAAAATGCAAATATCATTTTAATAGATATTTTATCATAGAATTGCATATTCGAGCGGTTGTATATCGTATTCGTTATTTATATTTCAATTTCTTGTGTTTATTTGCGAATTTAACATTTGTATTGTCTGTCTTTGATTTTCTATATGTGACATTTTGACTGACGTTTCAATAGTGCAATGAATTTAATATAAATATTTGCCGTGTTACATTTAATGACTGGGAAGGTCAATCTCAATAACTGAGGGGCCTTTTGAATTGAAATACGATGCTCTAGAAAAAATTATATCAAACATTCAATGTTGGACTTAAGGTAAATATCAAGAAGACCAAAGCAAAGAGATTTTTAGTGAAAAATTGAATTTTTGATAAAAAATGGAATTTTTAGTGAAAAATGGAATTTTTTAGTGAAAAATTTAATTTTTAGTGAAAAATTTAATTTGAATTAAATTTTTGGTAAAAAATTGAATTTTTTGTTAAAAATGATTTTGAATTGAATTTTAGTGAAAAATTGAATTTTTAGTGAAAAATTGAATTTTTAGTGAAAAATTGAATTTTAGTGAAATGAATTTTAGTGAAAATGAATTTAGAAATTGAATTTTAGTGAAAAATTGAAATTTTTAGTGAAAAATTGAATTTTTAGTGAAAAATTGATTTTGTGAATTGGATTTTGAAAAATTGAATTTTAGTGAAAAATTGAATTTTTTAGTGAAAAATTGAATTTTGAAATTGAATTTTTAGTGATTGATTTAGTAAATTGAATGTTTTAGTGAAAAATTTGAATTTTTAGTGAAAAATTGATTTTTAGTGAAAAAATTGGATTTTTAGTGAAAAATTGAATTTTTTAAGTGAAAATTGATTTTTAGTGAAAATTGAATTTTTACGCTGAAAATTGAATTTTTTAGTGAAAAATTTGAATTTTTAGTGAAATAATTGAATTTTTAAGTGAAAAATTGAATTTTTAGTGAAAAATGAATTTTTAGGTGAAAAATTGGAATTTTTTAGTGAATAGAATTGAATTTTAGTGAAAAATTTGAATTTTAGTGAAAAAATTGAATTTTTACGTGTGAAAAACATTGAATTTTTAGTGAAAAATTTGAATTTTTTACGTGAAGAAATTGAAATTTGTTAGTGAAAAATTGAATTT